>CM026404.1:58979334-59009522 GCA_014843695.1 Archivesica marissinica | reverse complement strand
AGAGAGAGAGATAGAGGGATATTAGAGAACTAAGAGGGTGAGAGAGATATAGAAGAGAGAAGAGAGGAGAGATATAGGGAGATTAGAGAACTGAGAGGGTGAAAGAGAGAGAGAGAGAGGAGAGAGAGGAGAGAGGAGAGCGAGGAGAGAGTGAAGCGAGAGACGAGAGAGAGAGAGAGAGAGGAGAGAGAGAGAAAGAGAGAGAGAGAGGAGAGCATGCAATGGTGAATCATACGTGTCTTGCCTCCGTGATTCTGCCGGTGTTCGGACTCACAACCTCTCGGTTATACGGCCGATACCGTATCCACTACACCATGGAGTCTCCACTTCTGTGTAACTATCAATTTACCGTATTGCTTTTATCTCATACCAAACAGGATGCCGACATAGCCGCTTTACTTACAATAACCAGTCAAAGGGCCAGATCAGTGGAATTTACCTATCCGGTACAAGGCGTCGGCCCCGTTATCGTCATGAAGAAACCGGTTATGGTTCATCCGTCATTGAGGGAGAACCTTTCTAAACTATTGTCTCCGCTCGATTTCTCGGTGTGGCTGATATCCATCCTGGCTATGCTGGTTACCGGCACCGTGCTGTATATCATATCACACTTTAATCCGTACGAATGGAGAAGAATGTCTAAGGACCGAGAAGCAACATTGCGAGAAGCCGAATCGTTTACATGCCTCAATTCCTTCTTCTTCGTGGTGAGCACACTCATGTGGCAAGGTACGTTCATTGTACACCTATACCATAGCTTTGTTTGTATGTTTGTTTGTATGTTTTGTTTGTATGTTTGTTTGTATGTTTGTTTGTATGTTTGTTTGTATGTTTGTTTGTATGTTTTGTTTGTATGTTTTGTGGTTTAAAGTCACTCCAACTGACTCAAGGCATTTCAATTCCACGTTGCCTCTTCTCTCTCCCTCGTGGCGATGGATTCCACCAGGAATGAGGTCTCGAGAGTGATTAATATAAGTTGTAAGACCTTGTTTCGCAATCGAGCTAAAATAAATTTGTATAAACTACGAACATTTGTAAATTCGCTATCAGTTTGTACCCGGTACACAATCTTATGTAAAGTCCTGATTGACGATTTGCAGGCAGAACATGTGTTATATTCAGTAACACATATTTTATATTTCATTTCAGGTTTTTGAGCTTGCATGTCAAGCTATACATACTTGTGTTTGTCTTTCTCCACTGTATCGATTTCGGACATGTATTCGTGACAAAATAACGTGTTCGGATTTAACATATATATATACTGAATATATTATATTCTATAAACTATAAACTATCTGCTACTTTATTTTACTCTACGATTAGCGCAGTGGTTTGAACACTCGCTTCTCACCAATGCAAACCGGGCTTGTTCCTCGGTCCGAGATGTATGTGAGACGGTGGTCACCAAATCGGACAGGCAAGTATTCTCCGTGTACACCGGTATCCTCCCACGTGAATAACCACATTTAGGCTTTCATCCGCGCCAACGAGAGTGATTAATATAAGTTGTTAACGCTTGTTTCGCAATCGTTGTAAAATAAATAAAGTTTATACTTTATCTGCTATTTTGTTTTATCACTGCAGGATATGTTCGCGCCCCTCGTTCAATCGGTGCACGGGTTCTGGTGATCTGCTGGTGGGCCTTTACCGTTATATTCATAGTTTCTTACACAGCCAGTCTTACCAACTACCTTCGTGCTGTCGGAACAGAACCATCTGCCGTGAAAGCTTACACCAAAGTTAGAGGATTTAAGTAAGGTTACATTAATAGACATACGTTCCTACTCCTTTGAGCATTGCTCTGCAAACATATAATGCTATAGCTTATCATATGTGATTTAAAATTTATATCAAGTTATACTGACAACTTAACAAGACACTGTAGCATAGTCACGTGTGTGTATACTGACACGTACATGTATATTGATTATTTAAATGACACATTGATGGGCTATGATTTCAATCGTTAGATGTTATCGTTCACTGTATATTTGGATTTACACTCCATGACTGAGAGGACTAAATTCTCGTCGATGAAGTTTAGCACTTAATACACATATGTTGTACTTTGAATGTACTTAGGAGGTGCGATTCCAAAATACATATACATGTATATAGCACACGGCGATAGATTGACATCAAAGCAAATGCTGATCATATACATGTATATAGCACACGGCGATAGATTGACATCAAAGCAAATGCTGATCATATACATGTATATAGCACACGGCGATAGATTGACATCAAAGCAAATGCTGATCATATACATGTATATAGCACACGGCGATAGATTGACATCAAAGCAAATGCTGATCATATACATGTATATAGCACACGGCGATAGATTGACATCAAAGCAAATGCTGATCATATACATGTATATAGCACACGGCGATAGATTGACATCAAAGCAAATGCTGATCATATACATGTATATAGCACACGGCGATAGATTGACATCAAAGCAAATGCTGATCATATACATGTATATAGCACACGGCGATAGATTGACATCAAAGCAAATGCTGATCATATACATGTATATAGCACACGGCGATAGATTGACATCAAAGCAAATGCTGATCATATACATGTATATAGCACACGGCGATAGATTGACATCAAAGCAAATGCTGATCATATACATGTATATAGCACACGGCGATAGATTGACATCAAAGCAAATGCTGATCATATACATGTATATAGCACACGGCGATAGATTGACATCAAAGCAAATGCTGATCATATACATGTATATAGCACACGGCGATAGATTGACATCAAAGCAAATGCTGATCATATACATGTATATAGCACACGGCGATAGATTGACATCAAAGCAAATGCTGATCATATACATGTATATAGCACACGGCGATAGATTGACATCAAAGCAAATGCTGATCATATACATGTATATAGCACACGGCGATAGATTGACATCAAAGCAAATGCTGATCATATACATGTACCAGGTTTCAGCTCACAGGTTACCCAACAACATATGTCGTGATATGTTACAAGATGAATTGACTTTTTCATATGGGGATCTATTGTATCATTAACACTAGTTTTGGCCACAGACGCTTGGGGCGTGTATCATAGTGTTCTTAAAAACCAAAAAAAAAAAAAAAAAAGAGAAAAGAGAAAAAAGGTTTTTAGTTTTGTGGTTTTGAATCCGAAAACATTTGTCCAGAACCAAGCGTCTGTGGGTTTTGGCCGGTACCGTGACATGGGCATGCTGGCGTGATTAAAATCTGAATGTCACGTTGTAATATAAAAGAGCCCACCGAGCTGCTAGGAGAGAGAGAGAAACTGGTTAACACAATACAACTTTGTGTGTTCCTAAGGTCTTGTCTAAAGGCCTTCGGGGCGGACCGTTTCCGGTCACCGTGTTTAAATCTGGTTACGAAATTAATAACTCAGAATTGATCTGAAGATTATGATGAATGAATATTAATTTAAGCAAATAAGTAGCCTACTGTTGCTAAAAAACTTGTCATGATGTGTTTAATTAATTCCTACACCCTATACCCTACTACGACACCTACCGCGATTACGGAGGGCCAATAAGACATATAAATCAAGTATGTTATGTTCATATTCGTATATATCTTAATTGTATTTATTTTTCTAACAGGGACCTGGCTGATTACGATGAATTAAGGGTCGGAGTAATACCTCACGGAAGCACAGAAAGATTGTTTCAACAGTCA
The DNA here is from genome assembly GCA_014843695.1 of Archivesica marissinica. Lineage (NCBI taxonomy): Eukaryota > Metazoa > Mollusca > Bivalvia > Venerida > Vesicomyidae > Archivesica > Archivesica marissinica. Next base: position 59,005,797 of record CM026404.1, on the reverse strand, counting down.
AATTCCGCCACCAAGCAGAAAATATACACGAAGATGATTAACGACAGAGCGGAGCGGAAAGAAGATTTACAGTCTACCAGTGACCTCATAAGCTACATGCGAAACCAGCTCTACTCCGATTTCGTCGTTATCTTGGAGTCAGGATCCGCAAAATACATTACAAACCTACCACCATGCGACCTCTTTGTAGTCAATGAAGGATACATAAATCGACATATGGCTTTTGCGACGAAAATAGGATCGCCATTGGGGAAAGCGGTCAGCTCAGCTTTGATTGAATTCGAAAGTTCCCAAGCGCTCTATGAGCTTGAGCAGAAATGGTTCAAAGTGGGATGTAAGGATAGCATGCTACTAACGGATGATGTGGAATATATTGAGCTTCCCACTTTTCATCAACTGGATTTGGGGACCTTCTCAACGGCGCTGTTGTTTGTGGTTGTAGGAGTGGTGTTAGGTGGCTTTATTACCGTCATAGAAATCTGCATTTATAAGTGGGCCGAAATAGTAAGTATACGTATTCAAACATGGCTAAGAAATAACAAAAACAACAAAACGCGTTCAGAACGACAAACCGTGTTCTATTCGACTATGCATAACGCAAATACAAATATTATATCGTTTCTAACATGACCAAAATATCCCCAAAAAGCGTAAAAATAGTTAGTGTTAATATTTAGAAAACCGCAAATTACGTCACAAAACTACAAGAATGACATCACACGCTACCCCATGTTTTATTGCAGATTTAACAACTGTAAATTCCTTCTTGGCGTATACAGACAACATGCCGAGTCATGTTAGACTCTGCAATAAAACATTGTTTAGCTAGTGACGTCATTTTACTAGCATTGTTTGTGACGTTATTTACGTGTGTTTTACGTTTATTTTACGTTTGTTTTACGTTTATTTATTGTCGCTACCGATTGCCCATATGAGCGACGCCTCCTAAAGAGATTAGTCATTTTAGATTTGTGGAGGATAGTGCATTGATACAGACAGAGACCCATTCCAGTGTCTCCTCTGGTTCCTTTACGTACACGATGTAAAGCACCGACACGAGACCTCGGTTTAAAGTCCCATCTGATTGACTGTTAATTGTATTATAGCCAGACGGGGGGTCGAACCTGTGATCCCTGGATTACCAGTCCAGCATGTTACCACTGGACTACAGATCCGTCTGTTCATCAGAAATCATAAACTAAAAGTCCTTTTATTTGTTTTTGTAGCGCATCGATGAAGACGTAGCTGAACCAGTAACAAATCGCAGCACAAACGAAAACCATGACAGTGGTAGTGGTGACAGACTCATAGACCAAGATGCGAAGAAAGGAGGAGCAACGCAGGTGTGACGAGTCTATAAGAACGTCACTGTATTTAAAACCAATGCTGTGGGTGTGGACTTATCGCTGAGAAATAGCTAACTGGGATGAGATGATGTAAATGCTAATACCACAATGCCACACTATACCTGCTACGCATATATACATAGTAACCAAAAGGATTGGGATTCAGAGAATGTATTGAATGACTGTTGTGTTAGGTAGCGAGTTCGAGTCGAGAAGAGATGCCAACTAGTTTCCGATGAGATGATGACAGTCCAAATACTAGTACCTAATAACCCCACGAACTTAACAAAACAAAAACAAAATAGTAGGTCTAAGTGAACTAGGCTATTATATATGTATGCGTTTGTATTTAACAATTTAAGCCCAATTATGGTTATGCTCAAATGTTCTATTCTGTTGTGTTCATAATTAACTATATTATAACCTGTCTAAGCACATTTTTGTGATAGCTGTTTAATTATACAAACACACAAGTGCTTATGCTCAAACGTTAGTTTGTGTTTTACGTTTATTTATCGTCGCTACCGGTTGCCCATATGAGTGACACCTCCTGAAGAGATTAGTCATTTTAGATTTTGGGAGAATAGCGCAATGATACAGACAGAGACCCATTCCAGAGTCTCCTCTGGTTCTTTTACGTGCACGGTGCTCGGTTTAAAGTCCCATCTGAAAGACTGTTAATTTTATTAGGGTCAGACGGGGGATCGAACCTGCGATCAAACGTTAGGGGTTATTCAATTTTAAATCACGATCTAAGGAAAGTGTACAACAAACCAAGTGCCTGTATAATTAACTAATATATGCACAGTTTGATGACATATAGTACGCTGATGTGGTTTATATACTAAGTAACGTTATTTAAACCCAACGGGTAGTCGTGATAGCGCAATGGTAGCGTGTTCGCGTCAGGTGCAAAGGACCCGGTGTTCGAGCCCCACATGAGCCATTACGAGTGTGCCTTTGGGCAATGCATTGCCTCTTCTCTCGCCCTCGTGGCGATGGATTCCATCAGGAATGAGATCTCGAGAGTGATTAATATCAGTTGTAGGAACTTGTTTCGCAATCGAGCTAAAATAAATTTGTATAAACTAAAACCAACGGTGCTTGTGCTTATTCAGCGGATGCCCACATGCCAATCAAGTGCCTGCGTAATGTGACTATAATATCACCTATCTATACAATGTGTGTTGTGAGATATATGAACGAATTGCTTTGTTTTGCTTGTTATCAGAAATAGTATATATTTCAATCGTTATTATAGTCTCATCTATGTATATATTATAATGGACATTGACAGTTATGTCATATCCGAATACTATTACACTATTGCGTCATCAATTCTTACCTATTTATCACTTCATGTATATTTTCAGGTCGTATCCCTTGCTTTATATATGCAGTACATACATATTGCTACCTTTTCAATTACATCTGATATTAATCCATATGACCAAAATCGTCCATTTTAGTACCTCTTATTTCCAGTGAGAGAATTTTCATCTTATTACACGTTCTGGTGAGGCGTATAAATATTGGTTTCTTTGGTGATTATTTGCATTTTATTCGATTGTTGTGGCATGCAATCACTTAACAATCACTAGTGAATGTATTCTTGCTGTTAACTGTGATTTAGGAAATCATTTTCAGGATTTAGTGCCAATGCTGCAGGTGACTATTTCTCTGTGTAGTGCTGCAACAAAGTACCATCTGGTTAATTCAACAATTGATATGATAAAACACTTTAATATATATTGTAGAGTTACATGATCCCGTCATATTGATTCTATGTAATAAAGTCATCTATATACATGTGGAACGCCTAGTTATTTATATATATTGCCTAATTGGGCAAATTGGGTCCATGACAGGAGTAGGCTACTGGTAGCCTGTCTAAACAGTGCTCTATGAGTGTAAAGCCAACGTCTGTCATTATCAGAACAAGAAAGAGACTGCAGGAAGTTGGACAGCTTGGTCTATGATGGCATCATGCCGATTGTAGCCAGAACCTGGTGGCTTACAATATAATAACCACAACAATTATATATTAATTTATAAAACAGTACATAATGATGCAATATTTAGAATTATAAGAGACTTATTTATCATATGTATGGTACACAACACATGTCTATCAACAAAGCTTAAACCAATGAAGAGTTGCTAATCGATGTCCTTATATCGAACTAAAAATCAAAGCTCTCCATCCTGGGGAAAATTTATCAGCCACTTATTTGGAATCATGCAAGACACATTTGACGAGAAAGTCACCGATCTAGCACACGGAAACACAACAGGGAATTGAATGGTGTACGAGAAGAAAGCCTATCAATTGTTGAGGCCAAAATACAACAGACACTAATAAACTATTACCAGCGTTCTATCCGAATGCTGGACATTCTTAGGAGAGACCCTGTTCATAAAAGGATAATGGATACGACCGGAAAGCTCAGAAAAGTGAGGAGGCGCATTATATAAATTCTGTCTTTCATTCTAATCATTTTTCTGTATTTTGATTATGTGTAATGTATGCATTGTTCAATATATATTATATTGGGACATAAAATATGTTTAAACTAAAGCTCATAAAAGGTGAAGAATATGAACGTGACGAATGAATGAAATATGCTGTAAAAAGAGACGCTTCTTTCTTGATCAGAACTTGAATGACTATTTACCTCCTGTTATAAGAAGTGATAGCTAACGGTGTTGTGTTGCATTGTTGTATTGTGATTATTCTTATATTATAAGATATGTATTAATATGTGTGTATGTGAAATTAACACATTTTATACAGCACATTAGTACAATAGCATATTTGGCTAGCGAAAACAGCACGTATGACGACAGTCAGATATGCGTATATGCGCTTGTGAAATTAGCACATTTTATACAGCACATTAGTACAATAGCACATTTGGCTAGCGAAAACAGCACGTATGACGACAGTCAGATATGCGTATGTGCGCTTGTGAAATTAGCAATTTTATACAGCACATTAGTACAATAGCATATTTGGCTAGCGACAACAGCACATATGAAGACAGTCAAATATGCGTATGTGCGCTTGTGAAATTAGCACATTTTATACAGCACATTAGTACAATAGCATATTTGGCTAGCGAAAACAGCACGTATGACGACAGTCAGATATGCGTATATGCGCTTGTGAAATTAGCACATTTTATACAGCACATTAGTACAATAGCATATTTGGCTAGCGAAAACAGCACGTATGACGACAGTCAGATATGCGTATATGCGTTTGTGAAATTAGCACATTTTATACAGCACATTAGTACAATAGCATATTTGGCTAGCGAAAACAGCACGCAAGACGACAGTCAGATATACGTATATGCGTTTGTGAAATTAGCACATTTTATACAGCACATTAGTACAATAGCATATTTGGCTAGCGAAAACAGCACGCAAGACGACAGTCAGATATACGTATGTGCGCTTGTGAAATTAGCACATTTTATACAGCACATTAGTACAATAGCATATTTGGCTAGCGAAAACAGCACGTATGACGACAGTCAGATATGCGTATGTGCGCTTGTGAAATTAGCACATTTTATACAGCACATTAGTACAATAGCACATTTGGCTAACAAAAAAACAGCACATATGAGATGTGTTAACTATGTTAAAACCATGCTTGCGTTGATTGCTTTAAACCATGTTTATATTTATCCATAAATGCTTGATCACTGTTATTACACAACCTGAATGAAAATAAAAATATGAATTGTTTCTCACAAAGGGAGTAGTAGTTATTACCATGATGTAAAAATCAGAGAATGGTTTTTAACTAGTTAATGTTGGTTCACCCAGATATATTTGAGATGCTTAATCTTATGCCAACATGAATCAACCTCATTGGCTACTGCTTAAACAGAAGTCCATTGTAGTCCGAAGGATGGTGATATGGAGATATGGATCACGAAGGACTGGGATCGGGTCGAGAAACAAAGCTTAAAGCTTATAAGGGATTCATATAAGCTTTAAGCTTGTTTCTCGACCCATATCGGTTCGAATGCATAACAATTGTGTTTATATATGTATATATGTATTTGATCCGAATAAAATATGTTTAAACTAAGGACTGACATTTATGACACAATAGATCAACATTGTGCCGATATGACATATTCGAGGAAACTGTACCCGGTTTGCCATACTTTTTGAAAATGACCCCATACTGTCATATTTGATTTTTTAAAATGACCCCATATCACCACCCTAAGCTACTGTTAACTATCAAATACGATGCACATGTATAAACGTTCGATGATTTGTTAAGCTTGTGCAGTGACTGCAGTCCTCCTCCGTGGTCGAGTGGTTAAGGTCACTGACTTGTATACCACTGTAACATCATCACTGATGGTCACGGGCTCGAGCACCGCTCAAACTGTGTTTATTTATATGAAACGGTTGGCAGTTTCTTACGGAGGTTGGTGCACCACGTACTGGTTAACCACTGGAGCCTGCCCAGGAAAGGTGTTGCTCGGTAAACTGCCCGTCGATCAAATGGGCAACCAGTAGCGACTTTAAAGAAATAAATAATAATTTTAGTGTAATCGTATTTTATTGCTCGATTCGTTTTACATGCACATGTGAATACGAAACACGACAAATTAAAGAAAGGCAAATGAGTCGGGCCACAAGTTCTATCAACATTAGTTACGGCCCTTCACGTAAAACTTTATTTATTTGACAACGACTGCGATGCAAGTTCTAACAACTTATATTAATCACTCTCATTGGCGCTGATGAAAGCGAGCGTATATGTGGCCATTCGTATGGGAGGAAACCCACCTGTCCGATCTGGCGACCACTGTACCATCTCACATAGTTCCCTGTCCGAGGATCGAACCCGGGTTGCATTGGTGAGTAAGGGTTGTCCGCTAACCACTGCGCTAATAGGAAGCCAATTAAAACATGTGCACATATCGCGTTACTTTCCATGACTGTAGTGGTCACCGTGGTGAATTGTGATGGTCGCTGACTGCAAGTCCTATACTCACCCGTGCTAGATGTGACAGCGTGGTGAATTGTGATAGTCGCTGACTGCAAGTCCCATACTCACATGTGCTAGAAACACAGCTATGTGTGACACCGTGGTGAATTGTGATGGTCGCTGACTACAAGTCCCATACTCACATGTGCTAGAAACACAGCTATGTGTGACACCGTGGTGAATTGTGATGGTCGCTGACTACAAGTCCCATACTCACATGTGCTAGAAATACAGCTATGTGTGACACCGTGGTGAATTGTGATGGTCGCTGACTGCAAGTCCCATACTCACAGGTGCTAGAAACACAGCTAGGTGTGACACCGTGGTGAATTGTGATGGTCGCTGACTGCAAGTCCCATACTCACAGGTGCTAGAAACACAGCTATGTGTGACAGCGTGGTGAATTGTGATAGTCGCTGACTGCAAGTCCCATACTCACCCGTGCTAGATGTGACAGCGTGGTGAATTGTGATAGTCGCTGACTGCAAGTCCCATACTCACCCGTGCTAGATGTGACAGCGTGGTGAATTGTGATAGTCACTGACTGCAAGTCCCATACTCACCCGTGCTAGATGTGACAGCGTGGTGAATTATGATAGTCGCTGACTGCAAGTCCTATACTCATCCGTGCTAGATGTGACAGCGTGGTGAATTGTGATAGTCGCTGACTGCAAGTCCCATACTCACCCGTGCTAGATGTGACAGCGTGGTGAATTGTGATAGTCGCTGACTGCAAGTCCCATACTCACCCGTGCTAGATGTGACAGCGTGGTGAATTGTGATAGTCGCTGACTGCAAGTCCCATACTCACATGTGCTAGAAACACAGCTATGTGTGACACCGTGGTGAATTGTGATGGTCGCTGACTGCAAGTCCCATACTCACATATGCTAGAAACACAGCTATGTGTGACACCGTGGTGAATTGTGATGGTCGCTGACTGCAAGTCCTATACTCACATGTGCTAGAAACACAGCTATGTGTGACACCGTGGTGAATTGTGATGGTCGCTGACTGCAAGTCCCATACTCACCAGTGCTATAAACACAGCTATGTGTGACACCGTCGTGAATTGTGATGGTCGCTGACTGCAAGTCCCATACTCACAGGTGCTAGAAACACAGCTAGGTGTGACACCGTGGTGAATTGTGATGGTCGCTGACTGCAAGTCCCATACTCACAGGTGCTAGAAACACAGCTAGGTGTGACACCGTGGTGAATTGTGATGGTCGCTGACTGCAAGTCCCATATTCACAGGTGCTAGAAACACAGCTAGGTGTGACACCGTGGTGAATTGTGATGGTCGCTGACTGCAAGTCCCATACTCACAGGTGCTAGAAACACAGCTATGTGTGACAGCGTGGTGAATTGTGATGGTCGCTGACTGCAAGTCCCATACTCACCCGTGCTAGATGTGACAGCGTGGTGAATTGTGATAGTCGCTGACTGCAAGTCCCATACTCACCCGTGCTAGATGTGACAGCGTGGTGAATTGTGATAGTCGCTGACTGCAAGTCCCATACTCACCCGTGCTAGATGTGACACCGTGGTGAATTGTGATGGTCGCTGACTGCAAGTCCCATACTCACAGGTGCTAGAAACACAGCTATGTATGACACCGTTGTGAATTGTGATGGTCGCTGACTGCAAGTCCCATACTCACAGGTGTTAGAAACACAGCTAGGTGTGACACCGTGGTGAATTGTGATGGTCGCTGACTGCAAGTCCCATACGTACCGGTGCTAGAAACACAGCTAGGTGTGACACCGTGGTGAATTGTGATGGTCGCTGACTGCAAGTCCCATACGTACCGGTGCTAGAAACACAGCTAGGTGTGACATCCGGAATCTCTCTCAACATTTAGCATGAAACAGTTGCATCTCTGTACATTTCTCTGTGGTGTGAAAATAACGTAGCACCGTTCGGATTATTCGTTGACCTAGATCGGTAGGTTTGTAGTCGATTGTTGTTACTATCGATCCGTTTCTATTTTTTGTTTTTGTATTATTTAATTTATTTGCAATCTATGTGTATCTACAAGTACATACTCTAAACATTTAAATATGATAAGAAATTGACATAGAATATTATGTAGCTCTCATCCCACTCTCGCCCTCTCAATTTCTCACACCAAGCGCTCTCACAACCATACACACATTCATACAGCCTACGCACGTATCAGCAGGTAGAGAAACAAATTCAGTATGTTATCGATCCGTTTCTACTGCATGATGATTGTATTTTTTAAATTTTATTTAACGTCACTACCGGGCAGTTTACCTAACAACACCTTTCCTGGGCAGGCTCCAGCGGTTAACCAGTACTTGGTGCACCAACCTCCGTAAGAAACTGCCAACTGTTTCATATAAATGAGACACGGTCTAACCACTCGACCACGGAGGCGGTCGTGATGATTGTAATCGACACACTTGTAATTTGTGTAGTCATTCGGGTTTCTCGATTGTTGAAACCGGTCGGTTTGTAGTCGATTGTTGAAACCGGTCGGTTTGTAGTCGATTGTTGAAACCAGTCGGTTGTAGTTGATTGTTGAAACCTGTCGGTTTGTAGTCGATTGTTGAAACCGGTCGGTTTGTAGTTGATTGTTGAAACCAGTCGGTTGTAGTCGATTGTTGAAACCTGTCGGTTTGTAGTCGATTGTTGAAACCGGTCGGTTTGTAGTTGATTGTGATTGATGTATTATAAGACATAGAGAATATTCGGTTACTGTCTTATAAATTTTAATTTATTAGGCGGGTTGGAGAAAATATACAAGGCGAGGCTCTACCGAGCCTTGTATGTTTTCGGAGACGAGCCTAATAAATTAAAATGTATAAGACCCTGACCTAATATTCTAGTTATCCTACCGTCTGATAAAAAAGAAGTTTTTAGAGACACGCTTACAGAATATTCATGTCCTGATGAAGTTTATCAAACCATATGTGTTCATATGACGTCATTTACACAGCGTTATGACGTCACGAAAATGTTTATTAGGCTGCCGATCTTGACCGATTTACGCATGCAGGTAGGATAAAACATTGTATTTTATGCACCATAGCGTGACAATGTATGTACCATAGCGTGACAATGATAGCGTGACAATGTATGTACCATAGCGTGACAATGTATGTACCAATGAGTGACAATGTTGGTGCCATGTATTACCCATACTTTACATTCAGATTGTGTTATAAACGGTACATAACATTATATACAAGTAAAATATATTCTATTACATTTGACGTGAGCTGAAACAGGATTTGTTTTTATAATGTTGAACGTCTTTATCCCAAACATTTAGAAAACCGACGTTGCTATGATTTACTTACTCTTATTCGATTTGAAATACAACGTGACCCCGTTGTTATGGACAAGAAGGAACGTTGTGACATGACCGGTCGGTAATGGACTAAATTAGTCGGTCTAGTAGGTTTCGTACCATAAGTTGACACCATCCATCCGGGGGTATTGTCTCAGGGTGCAGGAATCCCTTTCATGCTCAAGCTTCCTCTACCAGATAACTAATAAGCTCTCCCTAGCTCGATAACTAAGCTTGGTAATTTAGTTGATATACTGCTTGAGAGGGCATCCGGGTCTTCCTCCACACATACCAGCTGTAGAATCGCCACATGACCTAAGCTGTTGGTGAGGTTTTGAACGAAAAACAAAACAAACAAATCGAAGCGGCATCAGTGGAAGTCGTAATAGCGCAGTGGTTGGGCGTTCGCTTCAGGTGCGAAAGGCCCGGAGTTCGTGCCTCCACTGGAGCCGTTACGATTGTGCCCTTAGGCAAGGCATTTAAATTCCACATTGACTCTTCTCTCTCCCTCATGGCGATGGATTCCATCAGGAATGAGGTCTCGAGAGCGATTAATATAAGTTGTAAGAACTTGTTTCGCAATCGAGCTAAAAATTAATTTGTATAAACTAATGCCGCATGTGGTATTCACTTATCTTTCAATTTTCCTAAATATGACTTCGTTATCTTGTGGTGGAAATCTGTTTGCAAATAGCAGCATATTTATAGCTAAAGGATTGACAATGCGAGTAACATTGTAAAACAATCTTCTCTGTTCGTTCAAAGTGCGACATGAAACGAAATAATGCGTCGCAGTTTCTCATTCAAATCCACAAGGACAAATTGAATTGTCTCCTAAATGGTGTGTACATAGATCAGCATTTAATTACATTTATTTCATGTTCTTTAATGTTATTCTGAATAACGAAGGTCGCTACTCATATCATATGGTGTAAGTGATAAGTAGTGCGGGGACAAAAAAGGTTATGGAACGTGTCGTTTACATTACATATGCAATCGTCTGAATATTAATTTAATTTATAAAACTCAATGTGGATTTTACCAGTGAGATCTACATTGCCATGTAGACTAAATCGGTGCAATGTTTGACAACACAAAGGTTCCTGCTTGCATGGTATTCTGCGATATATCGAAAGCTTTTGAAAGGGCTTGGCGCAAGCTTCTAATTCTTCAAAACTGAACAAAATGATATGAAACAAAACACATTAGCATTCGTATCAGAAGACATATCGTAACCCTTACTTCGACAGGTCAGAATGGTGATGAACGAATCAGATACGCGCAGCGGTCTATATAAGAAATGCTATCCACTACATACGTCGAACTGATTTTAGTTTAAACATATTTTATTTCCCAATATAATACATATTATCACACATAATCAAACTACAGAAAGAGGAATAGAATGAAAGACACAGTCTTATATAATTCTTCTCCTCGTACTAATCTTGTAATTGAAGACTCCACAGTGCAGTTGATATACTTTTCCAGATATAGTTATCACTGATGACTTCTACATTATACTACAATGTTCTCAATCCTGGATCAAATCTTAAAGTCGATTCTATTACACAGCAATTCGATCACAACTCTTTTGAGGAAGATGTCGACGAAAACATCGATATTGAAACCGAAACCGAAGATGATTCCGGATGTACTGCCTTGCCGGTGTCACCTGAAGATATATGGACCCAAACACCCGGATATAGCTTCATATGTTAGTAAATCGAATAATCTGCCCCAGCCATGGGCTCTGAACTTGAGATTACCCAAAGTCCCAACAAACATGGGATCCGACAGATCTTTTGGAATATACTTTATTTTACACACACCATTGGATTTCTCTCAAGGAAATCTACAAGAGCTACAACATAATCTAAGGCATGTACATCATAGTTTTCCTTATAAATATATGAACAATTATATGGTTAATTTTCTTCAACAGTCCATAATAGATCCCACTCATTATACTGCACACTCAATCTCTGATAGACACCTTATTGTGTCTTAAATAGTGATCATCTACTGCATTCCGGAGTATCGGATCACGTTCTGGAACATGATAAACGTTACCGTTGTCCCGTATATCGACGTCTACAAGTTCGTAGACCCATACAAAAGTGCTTGTCAGGAAAGTGTGGAGATACGATAGTGGAAACTATGACGAAATCCGCTCAGAAATTAGAAATTAAAACGGGGGAAACTGAATTGACAGGAATATTGATACATACTAGTGTGCTGTGAATATTACTTCCCAGATCATGCTTATAGCAAACAGAAATATCATGAATAACGTTATTAAACTAAGACCTCTAGATCAACCATGGATAACAGTATATATCAAGACACTCATACGGAAGCTAGACAAAACCAATCGATCTACCAATGGGAATATTTCAGTCATCTACGGAACGGAAATTATATCAACAATCCGTGAGGCTAAATATGACTACTTTTCAAACTGTTGGAGAAATTGAAGAACGGAAATAATGTATTTAAAGATTGGAGGAAACCTCTCAAATCGTTTAATGTCTAAAGCCAAAACTACTTCTATTCCACCACTCAATTATCCTATTACTCAATTATCCTATTAATTCACAGACTACATTTCTGACGCGGGAAAGGATAATCCTCTAATTTAAATTACTGATGATGATAGACAAGTCCCAGATCCAGAGCAACCAACCACTGATCCCCTAATGTATCAACGTATTATATATCATTGTGAACAATTGCATGTTACCATGTAATTACCACCCAATTTTTCTGATAAATGCATTATAAAACGGTCTTTGAGCGACTTGTATCTAAGCTTGTTTTTAATCACTTACCAGTTCAGTTAGGTAATATAGCTGGGTATTTTACAATCAATCAGCTAGCTCATATACACGAGAATAACATTCACGGCAAAGCACTGGATGACGGTCTGGAAGGTAGGACTGTCGTTTCCATATCAGCAAGGCGTTTGATAACGTTTGGCACAAAACAAAGGCTTACTATTAAAATTGTCTTTCACAGATATCACTGATCATCTTCTTCATTGGTTCTCAGTTTATAGTTCGAGCCACCATTAGCTCGTAGTTCTATTGGTATTATGCCATAAATTAGAAATTGAATTTGGAAGATTTAATGGTATTGATAGAAACAATAGATTATGTAAATTATGCAATCAAAATGTAATTGAATCAGAATACCATTTTTATATTATGTTGTGAAAAATATAGAGATATAAGATTGAAATATTTGAGCTACATAGCATGGCCAGCAATACATAAATTTATATCTATCATGTCATGCAAAAATAAAAAAATATTTGATAAATGTTTGTAAGTACATCAAAGAAACTATGTCATTACGTAGTAATACCCTGTCAATTACTACTGTTTCTTAAATGTATTGTATTTGTTTATATATGTTTATCTATAACATGTTTTGTGATGCCATATTTCTATCATTGTAAATGGCCAAAGGCAATATAGTTGCTGATTATGCCAATACATTTGAAATTGAAATTTGGTATTGGGCAAACATTCCAGCTGGCATCCCACAGAGATCAGTTATTCGGCCCGTACTTTTCATCAACTTGAAGTTCATAAGTGATATCATTGAATACATCAATTATTTAATTATCCTACTTGCCGATGATACTAACCTGTATGTAGTTGAGCAACCCAATTTAGATGCAGCTAGCCAACATAACGATATTACTAAAATTTCTTCCTGGACCTAAGTCCGAATCTGTGCTTATTTCTAGAAAATGAAATCAACAGCAACACCGCAAATCTCTTGAATTCATATACATGCATTTATTAGGCTAATCATTGAGTCTTAGTCTTAATCATCTTCACCCCGGTTGGGGTATAGGGCCTTATTGCTCTGTTTCATGCGCTCTCCTCTTGGTCGATACCGTAAATCCTCCGTAGTAGTTGCTGTGGTGTTGGTTTATGTAGCCTGTGGTTGTTTTACGTGGTAGGGGTGCTGGCCCTACGCACAACCTTCCTCCTTTCTCAGTCGGACATTGAGTACGCTGGTGTAATTTTGGGGTAATTGTACATGGTATGGAGCTGATCGATAATATTCAAAACTAAGCTCGTTGGACGTCCTGTTAGCGCACAAGAATGAAGTACGAAATACAATATGAAAATATATACAATGAAGGATCAAAACGTAAGAGAAGTAGGCATAGTGAGTGGCAAGCTGAGCTATGAAAGCATTTACGGGGATATGAAAGAAACAAAACAAAACATGTGACGATAAAGCTTCTTTTGATGAACAGTCTGGGTAGTATTAAAATGAAAGCCGTTACGATTGTGCCCTTGTGATAAGCATTTAAGTTCCACGTTGTCTCTTCTCTCACACTCGTAGCGATGGATTCCATCAGGAATGAGGTGTCTATAGTGAAATGGTACTCGTCTTCTATATAGATCTACAGTTTGACACAACAAACAACATCTTTCTTCACGAGATTTATGTCTTGCGTACCTATCTAAACGGAATTACAGAGACGCTGAGTTTGGTAATGTACGATCTATAACACCTTGGACTAATATCTAAGCAATTTTAATAAATCAATGTATGTTTAAAGCATCTATATACATCGATTACAGTACTATTGTTTAAAGACCTAATCCATTCAGTCTTAAACGTATCTACTGCTCTGGTTTTAAATTGCTGTTTAAATCTATTAACATTAATATGTGCATTATTATAAATCATAACCGTCTCCGTCGCCAAGTGGTTAAGGCGTCCGCCTACCAAGCGGGAGGTCGACGGTTCGAATCTTGTCACGGGTTCGTTCTGATTTGTCACGGGTTCGTTGGTGAGCCGCCAGCTAGTTAAATAATGGTTACCGATTGCCTACTAGCCTGGCGTCTGGCATACAAGCATAGGATTCGGGAAGTACTGATGTTCGTAAAAAGAGGTGTCTCATAAGTCAGAAATGGCTGGCCCTTTACATAGGGGTGTCACTATAATAAACAGACACTGTACTTTTTTTTTTTACTTTTTAAAAAAAAACAATTCAGAAAACCCAAAAGTCATTTAACATCATTTTAACATTTGACAACCAATTTTCTAATCCATGTTCACAATCATAAGGAGTTGTTTTTATAGACTTCAATAATATATTCTTCATATTAATGAGCTTAAGCTAATATTTTAATATTCTAATATGTCTACTAATAGATAAAGGATATCGTCCGAGCTCGCCATCAATTGTAACATTACATGTGGTCAATATTATGTGTTTTTAACAATCTTTTATAAAATATAACCCCAGATTTCGCATGCATAGCTAAGTATTGAGCCAACAAACAGTTGACATAATATTCTTGGCATATGGTCATATTGTTCACAGTTATATAGCAACATATTTATAGCTTTAAGTGCTATTACATTTTCCTGATATTTAGGGAAAAGATACAAGTGAAATTTAAAACGATGCTAAGGTAATTAAAATTGTCAACTACTTCAATGAGTCCAATGTTCAGTCTGAAGCTATACTTTTAGTTTTAGGTATATTGACTTTAAGACCACATACGCTACAGTAGGTATATAAACGATCAAGATTCGTATGTAATTGTTTAATACAGACGGATCTGTAGTCCAGTGGTAACACGCTGGACTGGTAATCCAGGGATCGCAGGTTCGATCCCCCGTCTGACCATAATAAAATTAACAATCTTACAGATGGGCGTTAAATCGAGGTATCGTGCTGGTGGAGAGGAGAATCTGGAATGAGTGTCTATCTGTATCATTGCACTATACTCCAACAATCTAAAATGACTAATCTCATCAGGAGGCGTCGCACATATGGGTAACCGGTAGCGACGATAAATAAACGTCAACAATCCGTTGGCGCGGATGAAAGCGTATATGTGGTCATTCGTGTGGGTGGAACCCGGATTACCCGGAGAAAACTCACATGTCCGATCTGGCGACCAACGTACCATCTCACATACTTCCTGGTCCGAGGATCGAACCCGGGTTGCATTGGTGAGAAGCGAGCGCGCTAACCACTGCGCTAATCGGACAGCCGAATAAATAAATAAAGGTAAAACACACACATGTATTTCTTCAGCTAATTTCCAAACAATTTCCAACTTCATCAATATTTAAGTGAACATTTACATCATTCGGAAGAAACCACTCTAAATCTTCTACAAATAGTAAGAATAATAAAGGAGACACTACTTGTGGAAGACCCCTTTTGAAATCCGAACTAGGAATCAGAGGAGACTCTGGAATGGGTCTCTGTCTGTATCATTGCACTATCCTCCAACAATCTAAAATGACTAATCTCTTCAGGAGGCGTCGCTCATATGGGCAACCGGTAGCGACGATAAATAAACGTAAAACACACACATCTTTTAGGTATTACACTTTG
The DNA here is from genome assembly GCA_014843695.1 of Archivesica marissinica. Taxonomy (NCBI): domain Eukaryota; kingdom Metazoa; phylum Mollusca; class Bivalvia; order Venerida; family Vesicomyidae; genus Archivesica; species Archivesica marissinica. The sequence goes on along the minus strand of CM026404.1, from coordinate 58,989,724 downwards.
CGTTAAGAAAATCAACATTCCATAATTATCTAACATATTTGTTTGCTACACTACGGCGATTATAAAGAAATTGTTATATCTCCATCCAAGATCAGGAAGTAACATTTCATTGGCGAGAGGTGAATACCATGAGGTGTGTGTTTTACGTTCATTTATTTCATTTTGTGGAACACCCCTTTTGAAATCCGAACTAGGAATCCGAAATAATAATATTATTTTCACAACATAGCTCTATAAATTTATTTATTATTGTAGTAAAAAGTTTCGAAAAACAACCGACAAGAGTAATGCCCCGATAGTTATTTACATAATCGGTACTGCTTTTTTATGCAAATGTATTATAATACCTTCTGTTCATTGTTTAGGTGTCTGTTTTACGTTTATTTATCGTCGCTACCGGTTGCCCATATGAGCGACGCCTCCTGAAGAGATTAGTCAATTTAGATTTTGGAGGTTGTGCATGATACAGACAGAGACCCATTCCAGAGTCTCCCCTGGTTCTTTTACGTGCACGGTGTAAAGCACCGACACGAAACCTCGGTTTAACGTCCCATCTGAAAGACTGTTACTTTTATTAGGGTCAGACGGGGGATCGAATCTGCGATCCGCGGATTACCAGTCCAACGTGTTACCATTAGATTACAGATCCGTCTGCTTACATGCATTAGTGTCCTACTCAACACCATAGAGGCTAATGTTGAGAAGTGCACATACATGGTTTATTGCACTTGGTTGGGAGATGGTATCATTGAACATGTTCTGTATAATGCAGAATGACATAATACATTATTTAGATGTGACACTAGTATATGTGCACATATCTGCGCTATGCATGCATGCGAAGCAAATTGTTATGTGAAATTGATCCGTCTGTAAATGTGTTTAGGTTAACAACCCGAGTTAAAAATACTGTTAAAATATCACACAAATGCATGGACCACAGGGATTCGGCACGTTTGGGGGTACTAGTATATCTATTTAAGTACAGGGATTCTACTCTGTATGGATTATGATTATTCTTCATAAAAAACAACATCTAGTTACATTCTAATAATCCAATCAGAACGCTCGTTTCAACGCGAACTGTGCCGCTTGAGAAATTTTCAAAACAAATTGAAAAATTCTACGAAATCTCTTTTTGACGTACATTTTTGCCGAATACACCTACACGTTAGTGGAATCACATTTTAATGATACTGTTATTCACTGTTAAAACTCTCCCGTCGAAGATTTTTTGTTGTTGCTGACAGAACCCGTGTCCTATTATAGAAATGTGATCTGCTATGGCCAATGTCTGTGGCAATTGTTTGCAAAGTATACATGCATGCAGCTTAAAGTTGTGTTTTATTTGAAGAACAATATAAAGACTCGGGATAGGCGTTATATTTGGACAGATTTGTACACACTTGTTTCAGATAGGGCCATTTTACTGATCGATGCGAAATCTGACATCCCACAGAATAGAATCCCTGTACTTAAATATATATACTAGTACCCCCAAACGTGCCGAACCCCTGTGGCATGGACACATATCTATAATGTCTATAAAGTATTGATTCATTAAACAGTCATTGCTAATAGCTTTTCCACGCTTTAGTGATTTGATAGATTGTTTTACTTCCTATAATGTAATTGGTTTGTCTAATTCTGGGAAACAGTTACTTGACTGGGAAACATCATGACTATCAAAGAACTGTTCCGCTTCATCGTTGGAACATTCACAGTTATCATTGAAATGGTTAGAGTTATGGAAGTTGTGGAATTCATGTATTGATATATTATTACTGTTTCTTTTAGATTTTGATTACAAATAATTCCATAACTGTTTAGGGGTACTTTTACGCGTGTTTTCAATTTCTTGCATTTTACTTTTATAATATAGACACATTCACTTTATTTTGTCTACGGTATGGTATAGGTTTTTTCGAAAAAAGTGGATCACTTGTGTTTACTGTAGGTGGCGCTGTAACTTGCTGTCATCAAAATACAAAATACCGCGAAAATACATGTAACGCGAGAATACCAATAGACGGTATACTTTTCTTTTTACGAATGAATGCCTTATAAATCGTTTTCTTGTCGTTAAATCTATTATCATTCGACATATCTGTATTAAAATGCGAAAGGTTTCTAAATATGTACGACGTGTGGAAATACAGTTGGTAATGAGAATAGAATACTTTTTGATGATGATTGAGTTTATTTATCCTCGCCTCCGGCGAACCATATGGGCGAGCGTACTAAGATGAGTATTCCTCTGTGGTGCTTATGGTGACATCCTCAGGTGGCTTCTTCTTTTCGTGCCAGGGTGACAAGGCCTGGTCTGTACGTGGTCCTTTAGAGGGCCACCCTCCTCACTGTTAGTCACCCCGCAGCAGCATTTATACGGATCTGGCAGTTATACATCTGGTCGTCGATTGTCACTCAGGGGAGCGTGGATGCCACGGCCGTTGCCGCTCCCCCAGGTCCGCTGTCTCGTCTATCCGCCGGAGAAGTAGAAGGAAGAGAAAAGATTGAAGAAGCCAGCGAAGATATAGTGTGTATTTAACACTATCTAGAAGAGACGGCGGATCTGTCCTAATGTGCTATAGCCGTGGGTCCACATGCTGGCGAGCCTCCCCCTTCGCAAGATCGACGACCAGAAGATCACAGAATCCTACGCTGCTGCTGCGGGATGTGCCCCGGTCACGACGTGCACGTCGTGAGGAGATCGACCAGGATAGAATAATTGCAATTAATTGGGTTATGAACGGCGGTCACATGGACAGAATCAGTCAATCAGAATCGCGATATTGCAAGCAATTGAAGTTATATCTGCTTACAATGTAGTTCTTAACATATTATCCACGATAAGAGATTTGTATTACTAGACAATCTTTCTCTGAATGGTGTTTTATACTAAGAATTTTAATACTGATATTGAATATGTGTGATCGAAACGGCAGACGCGGTGGAGGTGTCGCTAAATATGTACGAGAAGATATCCGGGCTGTTGGTAAGCCCATCTTGCTAGTCAATGGTCTTGAAGCTATGTGGGTGGAATTGTTAATTAATAAATGGTATTATAAATTAAAAAGTATTAATTGGTGGTAGTTATCGCCACCAAATAGCTATTGGCAATTACCTGAACAAAGTATCGATCTCGCGTTCCATGAAAACTGTGAAAATATATTAGTAACTGGTGATTTTAACATCAACATACAACCTTCTTCGTCTAATAAAATATCTAGGCTCATTTCTTCTTACAATGCGCACCAGCTAATTAATTCTCCTACGCATTTTTGCAGAGAACTCCAGTTCCTTAATCAACCTAATGTTTGTTAATTGTCCTCAAAATATAATTTCCAACTTGGTTGATGACTCTTTCAAACCGGATTTAATTGGTTTCCATTGTCCCACTTTTTGTGTTTTAACTTAATTGTACAAATTGGAAGTCAATAAAAAGGATCTTAATTCAGTTGCCTCATATATAGCAGACATCATAATGACAGCAGCTTAAAGGTCAATTACAACAATATCGTAACAATAAGACCACCTGAAATTCATTGGATGAACACTTATGTTAGAAAAGAAGCGAGGGCAGTGTTCTGTGATATTTCGAAGGCCTTCGACACGGTCTGGCATCAAGGATTAATACACATTAAGCTCTTGTCCATCGATGTCAAAGGCAACCTCCTACGTTGGGTTTCTTCATACTTATCCGATCGAAAATAGAAGGTTGTTATCTCTAACATTACTTTATACTTGTCCGATCGAAAAGAGAGGGTTGTTATCTCTAACATTACTTTATACTTGTCCGATCGAAAAGAGAGGGTTGTTATCTCTAACATTACTTTATACTTGTCCGATCGAAAAGAGAGGGTTGTTATCTCTAGCAATACTTCATCATGGTCCAATGTGTCTGCTGGTGTCCCCGCAAGATTATATACTTGGTCCGCTTCTTTTTCTCATTTACATAAACGACATTGTTTCTAATATCGAGGCTAACATTCGCCCCTTTGCTGACGATGCACGTCTTTACACTATCATTGACAAACCGGAAACATCAGCTAACATTTCTATCTCCAAAAGATATTCACTTGGTCTAAAACTAATTTAGTAAAATTTAACCGCTCTAAAACAGAGTCCATTATATTTTCCTGACGTAAGATTAAGCCTGTTCACCCAACCCGTTATATGAATAATATCCCTATTGCTACCGTTGACTCACATTCGCATCTTGGTATAGGCCTGTCGAACGACGCCAAATGGAATACACATATCTCGTTCGTTCCAGACAACGCATGGAAGAGGATCGGTCTCATGAGGTCACTTAATGTTTGGAGAAGATGTACATTAACTTCATACGACCACTTCTGGAATATGGAGACGTTTTTTTTGATAATTGTTCCTCTGCCTTACTAAACGAGATAGAATATGTCCATAACGAGGCAGCCTGTATAGTGTCTAATGTCTGACCTGCGTTGGGAGTCTATGGCTACGAGAAGGAAGAATCATAGATTACTATTGTTACTATTACTATCTTATAAAGATGACGAACGAACATATTCCTTCCTATCTTTCAAGTTTAATTCCCAATGCACAACAAGAGTGATATCATCTTCGGAACTCAGCGAACATACCTTCTTACACCAAAACCAAACAACAAACAACCATCTTCGGAACTCAGCGAACATACCATTCCTACCAACCAGAGGATTAATTCCCAATGTACAACAAGAGCGATACCATCTTCGGAACTCAGCGAACATACCATTCCTACCAACCAGAGGATTAATTCCCAATGTACAACAAGAGCGATATCATCTTCGGAACTCAGCGAACATACCATTCTTACCAACCAGAGGATTAATTCCCAATGTACAACAAGAGCGATATCATCTTCGGAACTCAGCGAACATACCATTCTTACCAACCAGAGGCTTAATTCCCAATGTACAACAAGAGCGATATCATCTTCGGAACTCAGCGAACATACCATTCTTACTACCAGAGGCTTAATTCCCAATGTACAACAAGAGCGATATCATCTTCGGAACTCAGCGAACATACCATTCCTACCAACCAGAGGCTTAATTCCCAATGCACAACAAGAGGATACATCTTCGGAACTCAGCGAACATACCTTCTACACCAGAGGCTTAATTCCAATGTACAACAAGAGCGATACCATCTTCGGAACTCAGCGAACATACCATTCCTACCAACCAAAAACCAAACAACAACACACCAACCACAACACCACACAACCACCCAAACAACAAACAACACCAACCACAACAACCACCACCAATTAATTCCCAATGTACAAAAGAGCGAACATCTCGAACTCAGCGAACATACATTCTACAACCAGAGCTATCCCAATGTACACAAGAGCGAATCATCTTCGGACTCAGCGAACATACCATCCTACCAACCAGAGATATTCCCATGACAACAAGAGCGATATCATCTTCGGAACTCAGCAACATACCATCTTACCAACCAGAGGATTATTCCCAGTACAACAAGAGCGATATCATCTTCGGAACTCGCGAACATACCATTCTACCAACCAGAGGATAATTCCCAATGACAACACGAGCGATATCATCTTCGGAACTCAGCGAACATACCATTCTTACCAACCAGAGGATTAATTCCCAATGTACAACAAGAGCGATACCATCTTCGGAACTCAGCGAACATACCATTCCTACCAACCAGAGGATTAATTCCCAATGTACAACAAGAGCGATATCATCTTCGGAACTCAGCGAACATACTGTTCTTACCAACCATAGACTTAATTCCCAATGTACAACAAGAGCGATATCATCTTCGGAACTCCGCGAACATACCATTCCTACCAACCAGATCACAATCATATAGTAAGTCCTTTCTTCCGGCTACAATCCGCGATTTGAACCGTCTTCCACCCGACGTTCGAACCTCTAGCACTTTGTATGCCTTCAAACTCAAAACCTTCTTCTACATCTCCTCTTTTATATAATGTCGGTTCACGACGGAATCAAATTCTTGCTCAGTTATAATGTGCATAGGAACACTTTGTTGAATCACCATTATGCTTGTGCACCTCCGTTGAAACTGTTTCACACTACCCTTGTCAATGTCCCATATATAGTACCCACATACATATTGTATACATATATGTAAACGCAACATTTTAACCTGTGATGTATAGTTTTACTGTTTTATAAATCTGTATTTTTAAATTGAATTTAAAGTAAGTTTTAAGATGCTGTTATATTATATCTTAGATTGTCTCTTATAACTCAAACATGAGTGGTTTTGTACATTGTGTTAATATTACTGCTTAAATATGTTGTGTATGCTTGTACAAAAATGAGACGCAAATAAACATTTATCTATCTATCTATCTACACCAATATCTGTCAAATCTTCCATGCGCTCCATCACCCCACTGTAATGTTTCTATAGTAAAGCCGCCATATATTCTAACCGGAAGTGTTTTATTTCCATCTCCAACTACAAGAATACATAATATAACCCAGCGTACTGATAGCTATAGCAAAGTATAGTACACCCACTATGTACTGCTATCAAGCTCAAATTGATAGCCTGTTCATTCCTATTAGATGTACATTTTGTATATACAATAAGGGAGTCAATTTATTTATAGAGACTTCAATTTCATAACTAATAAGTAACCGTTTTCAACCTTACTAAATTTCGAAGAGTTTATACATTTATAATTTAGAAATTTTGTTCGTTACAATTAAGCACATCAAATACTTCATATCTTTACACAGATAATTACTGCCATTCACACTAGATAGTTATTATGCAACATCTGTATTACTCGTCTGTGCAATATGATGACAGGAGATTAGTGTCAAGCAGTATAAACATTAATTGTTTGTTCTGTTGCATATTTGGATAATAATATACGTGTCATAGACATTCCTGGTCCATGAAGATTCAAAATTCACCCATTGGCTACCCAACCTGGATAGGTGGGCGTTTCAAAACTCACCCATTGGCTACCCAATCCGGTTAGGTGTGCGTTCGAATCCAGCACTAGCTAATATATATACCTCGATATTCTGGCTGCATTACGCTAATCCAGAATCTGAACCAGGTTAAATAAATAAGAATTAAACTTTTCGTAAAATTTAAATTGTGAATTGGATCTTTTAATTATAGCCCGACCCCGCCCCGGTACACCACAGCAAGCGAGTTCCCCAACTGACATACATATACTACAACACAAGAACCGTAGACCCGACACACGAACACTATAAGCCGGGTTGGCAGTACTATATGAGGATGAACACCTATCATTAGAACACAATACACGCACGTTTCTGAGTGTCCATAGTTACATATCATCCACAAATCGTTTCGAGTCCGCGCAAGGCCCCTGGTGACGCGTTGGCTGACCGGTCGATCGGTGTGTGGTTTCAATGTTCGAATGATTAATAGTATTATTAAGTCCAACTGTACTTCCTTTGAACAGTACTTCTCGCATACATGTATACAGAATATCCGCCTCAAGTAACAATCGATTTAGTATCATTCTCTACATGCAAATTTATAATGTGTAGAGTGGTGGAACCTATGCTCGGCGTATTCCTATGCTCGGCGTATTTTTTCCATTTACATCCGTATTTTAAATATTTAAATAGTTTTAACCTATTTTCGCTGACAGAGGTGAAGCATGGTTCAATAACATTCCGATGTGCGTACCGGTAGCCTAATGCAACTGTCACCTGACTGGTTCAGTAGCCGAATATAAACAGACAACTTGTTGGGAACTTTTTTTCCACCGATATGTGCGGTTTATGAGCATTTCAGATGGCTATCCGGATTGGGGGGAAATGTACAAATAACCAGAAAAAAGTTTCTTATGTGTTGTAATATTGTTAGTTATTGATGTTACTAAGTCAAAATAATATATTCAGCATTTACCCATGCATAAATTTAAAAAATGCATGTACGCCGTGTATAGGTGCACTAAAGTATCTAGTTCCCCATGGAAACAGGTGCCGTTGCGATAGCTGTATTGAGGCGCATGGTCAAGTAATGAAGCTAAAATTTTCAACAACAATTTTATGAACGTTGTGTTCACGACTTAAGAAAATAATAATATACGGCAAGTGCATTGAACTTTTTTTATAGGCCATGATATGTAGGATTTACGCCGAGCATAGGTTCCGTTCCACCACTCTACATATTTGTTGGAGAGGAATTAATATAAGTTTCATGAAAAAAAAAATCCAATCCAAATTATTCAAAATTTGTAAAAAATTGTATTATTCGTATCTTTTACATATAATGTATTGGAATAAATACTGACTGACTAATACGTTTATTTAAAGTCGCCACCGCAAAAATGCATTTGGGCGACTGTTTACGCTAGTGCTAGTATGTATGACAGCGTTAGATATTATTAATTAGATACTGTTAATACTGCAGTGCTTTGAGCTAAAACTTGCCATTAATTTTGATGTTGTAATTTACCGTGGGGAAATATCATAGATTCAAATATCATGTTGGCTTATTGCAATCCAATTACCTGATGGGAGACGTGTATGGAGCTTATTTTGTTGGAGTTAATTAGTTCATTATTTGATATAGGAAAGAAGCACCTTGCTAAAAGCGTTTATTGTGTTTACAATACTTAATGTCATATTCCTGTTTACGGGTCTACGTGTCGGAGTGGTTAAGGTCGTTCACTTCAAATCAGTTGCCCCTCACTGCTGTAGAGTCAAATCCCACTCGGGGTGTCAGATGACTGCATATGAGGAAACTATATATATCACCTTGACACATCGTAGTTTCGCAATTACAGCTGAATGTATCATTACTAATTTCGAAGTCGTGATAGCGCAGTGGTAGCGCGTTTGCTTCAGGTGAGAAAGGTCCGGAGTTCGAACTTCGCTGGATCCGTTACGATTGTGCCCTTAGGCAAGTCATTTAAATTCCACATTGCCTCTTCTCTCTCTTCATGGCGATGGATTCCATGAGGAATGATGTCTCGAGAGTGATTAATATAAGGTGAAAGAACTTGTTTCGCAATCGAGCTAAAATAAATTTGTATAAACTAAAAAAATACTAATTTCGAGCAAGTCAGTACATTCTCACGACACGTGGAACATAACAAAATGTTTAAACTATTTATTTTTAACGATTGCGAAACAAGCTTTAACAACTTATATTAAACACTATCTTTGGCGCGGGTGAAAGTGTAAATGTGGTCATTCGTGTGGAAAAAACCGGGTACTTCAACCGGGAGACAACCTGTCCTATCGAGTGACTACCGTACCATATCACACTTCCTGTCCAATGATCGAACCTGGGTAGTGTTGGTGAGAAGCGAGCGAGCTAACCACTGCGCAAACCGGACATCCAAAACGTTTAATAAGAAGAGTACCGTTACATTATTTCGTTATCGACGCCACTTCTACCTAACTGGCACCCGAGTACTACATATTAGGCATTTCTAACCTATTCTGATGACGAGATGTAGCCTACACCGGATTAAGGACGCACTCACCTGTGTAGGGGTTATCTCAAAATATAAATTAAATTAGCGTTTAAGCAAAGCACTGGTTTCTTTCAAATACAACATAAATCAATAAGCAGGTGTCGCATTTGTTTTATTCAATTCTAATCCAATCCATAATATTGTAGTAGTGTAATGTGTTTCTCATAAAGTCATTGTACAATTCGTTGTTCTCGCGGATTAGATCCGCCAGTCTTCGCCGACGACGCGTGGGCTCGACTTGCTCATCGTCAGAACTTAGATTCGCAGCGATGTTGTCGCGACGATCTCCGGCTGCAGTAGCACGACGACCAGCCGCTCTTTAAGGAGCACGAGCGACCTGGTTACCCGCCTTCCGTGGGGCACGGCCGTCTGCTCTTGGCTGGTTATAACCCTGTACTGGCGGGGGCTGGTTATCATCCTGTACTGGCGCGGGCTGGTTATCATCCTGTACTGGCGCGGGCTGGTTATCATCCTGTACTGGCGCGGGCTGGTTATCTTCATGTACTGGCGGGGACCGGTTATCACCCTGTACTGGCGGGGGCTGGTTATCACCCTGTACTGGCGGGTACTTGTTATCACCCTGTACTGGCGCTGGCTGGTTATCATCCTGTACTGGCGCGGGCTGGTTATCATCCTGTACTGGCGCGTGTTGGTTATCACCCTGTACTGGCGGCGGCTGGTTATCACCCTGTACTAGCGGGGGCTGGTTATCAACATGTACTGGCGCGGGCTGGTTATCACCCTGTACTGGCGCGGGCTGGTTATCACCCTGTACTGGCGCCGGCTGGTTATCACCCTGTACTGGCGCGGGCTGGTTATCACCCTGTACTGGCGCGGGCTGGTTATCATCCTGTACTGGCGCGGGCTGGTTATCAT
>CM026404.1:58869039-58978334 GCA_014843695.1 Archivesica marissinica | reverse complement strand
TATAATGTAGGTGTGCGTTTTCTATGTCCTCTAGTATATAATGTTGGTGTGCGTTTTATATGTCCTCTAGTATAATGTAGGTGTGCTTCTATGTCCTCTAGTATATAATGTAGGTGTGCGTTTTCTATGTCCTCTAGTATAATGTAGGTGTGCTTCTATGTCCTCTAGTATATAATGTTGGTGTGCGTTTTCTATGTCCTCTAGTATAATGTAGGTGTGCTTCTATGTCCTCTAGTATATCATGTAGGTGTGCGTTTTCTATGTCCTCTAGTATATAATGTAGGTGTGCGTTTTCTATGTCCTCTAGTATATAATGTAGGTGTGCGTTTTCTATGTCCTCTAGTATATAAGTAGGTGTGCGTTTCTATTTGTCCTCTAGTATATAATGTAGGTGTGCGTTTTTCTATGTCCTCTAGTATATAATGTAGGTGTGCGTTTTCTATGTCCTCTAGTATATAATGTAGGTGTGCGTTTTCTATGTCCTCTAGTATATAATGTAGGTGTGCGTTTTCTATGTCCTCTAGTATATAATGTAGGTGTGCGTTTTCTATGTCCTCTAGTATATAATGTAGGTGTGCGTTTTCTATGTCCTCTAGTATATAATGTAGGTGTGCGTTTTCTATGTCCTCTAGTATATAATGTAGGTGTGCGTTTTCTATGTCCTCTAGTATATAATGTAGGTGTGCGTTTTCTATGTCCTCTAGTATATAATGTAGGTGTGCGTTTTCTATGTCCTCTAGTATATAATGTAGGTGTGCGTTTTCTATGTCCTCTAGTATATATATGTATTGTTGCGTTTTTATGTCCTCTAGTATATCTAGTGTGTGGCGTTTTCTATGTCCTCTATATATAATGTAGTGTGCGTTTTCTATGTCCTCTAGTATAATAATGTAGGTGTTCGTTTTCTATGTCCTCTAGTATATAATGTAGGTGTGCGTTTTCTATGTCCTCTAGTATATAATGTAGGTGTGCGTTTTCTATGTCCTCTAGTATATAATGTAGGTGTGCGTTTTCTATGTCCTCTAGTATATAATGTAGGTGTGCGTTTTCTATGTCCTCTAGTATATAATGTAGGTGTGCGTTTTCTATGTCCTCTAGTATATAATGTAGGTGTGCGTTTTCTATGTCCTCTAGTATATAATGTAGGTGTGCGTTTTCTATGTCCTCTAGTATATAATGTAGGTGTGCGTTTTCTATGTCCTCTAGTATATAATGTAGGTGTGTGTTTTCTATGTCCTCTAGTATATAATGTAGGTGTGCGTTTTCTATGTCCTCTAGTATATAATGTAGGTGTGCGTTTTCTATGTCCTCTAGTATATAATGTAGGTGTGCGTTTTCTATGTCCTCTAGTATATAATGTAGGTGTGCGTTTTCTATGTCCTCTAGTATATAATGTAGGTGTGCGTTTTCTATGTCCTCTAGTATATAATGTAGGTGTGCGTTTTCTATGTCCTCTAGTATATAATGTAGGTGTGCGTTTTCTATGTCCTCTAGTATATAATGTAGGTGTGCGTTTTCTATGTCCTCTAGTATATAATGTAGGTGTGCGTTTTCTATGTCCTCTAGTATATAATGTAGGTGTGCGTTTTCTATGTCCTCTAGTATATAATGTAGGTGTGCGTTTTCTATGTCCTCTAGTATATAATGTAGGTGTGCGTTTTCTATGTCCTCTAGTATATAATGTAGGTTGCGTTTCTATGTCCTCTAGTATATAATGTAGGTGTGCGTTTTCTATGTCCTCTAGTATATACATGTAGGTGTGCGTTTTCTATGTCCTCTAGTATATAATGTAGGTGTTTGTTTTCTATGTGCTCTAGTATATAATGTAGGTGTGCGTTTTCTATGTCCTCTAGTATATAATGTAGGTGTGCGTTTTATGTGTCCTCTTCGCTCGCCCATATGGTTCGCCGGCGGCGAGGGTAAATAACCTCAATCATCATCATCTGTGTCCTCTAGTATATAATGTAGGTGTGCGTTTTCTATGTCCTCTAGTATATAATGTAGGTGTGCGTTTTCTATGTCCTCTAGTATATAATGTAGGTGTGCGTTTTCTATGTCCTCTAGTATATAATGTAGGTGTGCGTTTTCTATGTCCTCTAGTATATAATGTAGGTGTGCGTTTTCTATGTCCTCTAGTATATAATGTAGGTGTGCGTTTTCTATGTCCTCTAGTATATAATGTAGGTGTGCGTTTTCTATGTCCTCTAGTATGTAATGTAGGTGTGCGTTTTCTATGTCCTCTAGTATATAATGTAGGTGTGCGTTTTCTATGTCCTCTAGTATATAATGTAGGTGTGCCTTTTCTATGTCCTCTAGTATATAATGTAGGTGTGCCTTTTCTATGTCCTCTAGTATATAATGTAGGTGTGCGTTTTCTATGACCTCTAATATAGCAACGATTGTGTCAGTGTATATGTTTAATATAAAAATTAAGCCAGAATTATGAACTCCTTGCAAAGAGTTGCTGTATGTGGTTTACAATATATATATATTCATCTAATTTTGTAATTGTATACTTTATTTCCGTAAAAGTATGAAATATTTATATATAAAAAATTGGATAAAAAGATCCTCGGTACCTTTGATATATGAGCCAATAGAGGCAAACTCGTCCACTGCATCTGACAGCATGGTTACGTCTCTCTCTCTATATATATATATATATATATGCACGTGCGCGCGTTATTTCAAATAATATAAATGGTAGCCATTGTTCTTCCGATTCGAAATTTTAAATGGTAGTTATTGAAAACATCCAACGATGTGTTATTACATTCGTTCAGTTGGCGTGCATTTTATTTGCCGAACAATGTTTATACTGTACCATAATAGTGCGCTTGTTGATTGTATTCGCCTATTAGAGTATCGGTGAATGTCGTCTGCTTCAATATTTATTATTTAATCCAGCTCATAAGAACGCTTCCGGACCTCGATGTGAATCCATGTGCTCTTTCCGGAAACTAATACTTCCGGTACCCATTAACTCTTTCAATCAAATCATACTGCCTGCGCCTCTCACCAATGCAACCGGGTTCCATCCTCTGACAGGGAAGTATGTGACATGGTACGGTGGTCGCCAGATCGGACAGGTGGGTTTTCTCCGGGTACTCCGATTTCCTCCCACACGAATGACCACATATACGCTTTCATCCGCGCCAACGAGAGTGATTAATATAAGTTGTTAAAACTTGCTTTGCACTCGTTGTAAAATAAATAAAGTTTAAACCAAAATACTACTGCATGCGCGAAGATTTTAATTTAAATAAATATCACCACATGTTTGAACTCACCCTAACCTTAAATTGCGAATTCCCGATAAATACTGATATAAAATGTTGAACGTAGCCTTTGGTGTCTTATGAAGATACACCAGTTTACAGCATTGTACATGCGCAGCTCGTTAATATGCTATGGCAGTAATTAGTGTCTAGTTTAGGAATTGAGATTACATTGGCTTCGTTTCAGGAATCAGGCTATTTTCCAGGTTCCGGTATTTTATTAAAAACTTATATTGTGCAACTAATGAATACGTGAGCTAATGTTATAATAATAATTACTGGTAAGTATACTGTTAATCACAATCCAGCCTTGTCATAGTGGTGTCTATCGACCCAATGTCCCTTAAGCAATGCACTTAAATTCCACGGTGCCTCTTCTCACTTCCTCGTGGCGATGGATTCCATCAGGAATGATGTCTCGAGAGTAATTAATATATGTTGTAAGAACTTGTTTCGCAATCGAGCTAAAATAAATCTTGCAGTTCAGTCATACACTATCCGGATATAGTGGCATTGTTTTTACAACATTCTAACATAGCTTGATACTGTGTTCGTATAAACAAGGGACACATATAGCGTGCTTAAATCTGCAACAAAACACGACTGGAGCCGGTCTATTTTATGGCTGTTGAAATTTGCCCCCCCCCCCATAACAATCTTATGTATGAATGCGGCGTAAACACAGGCACCAGACACACACAAAAAAAATTATTTTTGGCCTATGGTCATATAGTAAGTAATATATAATAAAGGCAACCAACGAAATTGAAACATGCATGCAGAAACATCGACGAGAAACTAGGTAAAAACGACCAGATCACTGATATGCCCTCGTGGTCCCGACCGGAAGACCATATTCTATCAACAAATACTTTTTATTTCATGGAGATCGGTCAAATAACACCGGAATGGCACATGGTTTCATCGTGAACAGCAGGAAATGAAATGTTGTCGTTTTGGCTGGGCGTTCGGTTTTTGATTTGGCGGTATGTTTTCTCGGCGTTTTACCCAGTGTAATACTCATTACATCTAAAAAAATCACTCCTACTTCGTTAAATGGAATCTTTCTCTCGCGAAGCATGTTGTTTGCAGCCTCGGCGTGCAGATCCAACAGAGCAATACAGGAATCAAATACAAAACAAAAGTAAAATTCAATAATTGTTCCATTTTGGATAAGATCCATATACAGCGGAATTTCATTGGCTGCTGTTTATATATGTATTTACATGTTTCATTTTTGACCAATGAGAAAAAAGCATTCATTCACATCAAAAACCGAACGCCCAGCCAAAACGACAACATTTCATGTCCTGCTGTTCACGATGAAACAAAGCGCCATTCAGGTGTTATTTGAGCGATCTCGATGAAATAAAAAGTATTTGTTGACAGAATAAGGTCTTCCGGTCGGGACCACGAGGGCATATCAGTGATCTGGTCGTTTTTACCTAGTTTCTCGTCGATGTTTCTGCATGCATGTTTCAATTTCGTTGGTTGCCTTTATTATATATTACTTACTATATGACCATAGGCCAAAAATAAAATAAAAAATTTGTGTCTGGTGCCTGTGGGCGTAAACAAATCGTAGTAAAATACCGTCGTCTGTAAATAGGATATAATCATTGTCCCTGGACGTTTTGCAAACTTTTAAACTGAGTGTATTGAACAGCGTTGAACGATTTATGAAATCACATATGTATGGAAAAAATCTAAATAAGCCATTTTGTTTTCGATTCAAGCCATCTGTTCATGTACTAGTATATTAATGTTACAGCATGGTACATATTGGTGGTTAAACTAAATCAAAGTGTGACAGGAGGCGTGGCTAAAAGTCCTCTTAATCTTATTAATATTTTTCATGATTGTATATTATTCTGCCAGCCTGGAATATTAATACATACATACGACATATGGTGTGGACAAATTACAGAAGATCCTTAATTCATTTTTTTTAAACTTATTTTACAACGATTGCGAAGCAAGTTCTAACAACTTATATTAATCACTCTCGTTGGCGCGGATGAAAGCGTTAATGTGGTCATTCGTGTGGGAGGAAACCAGAGTACCCGGAGAAAACCCACCTGTCCGATCTGGTGACCACCGTACCATCTCACATACTTCCCGGTCCGAGGATGGAACCCGGGTTGCATTGGTGAGAAGCGAGCGCGCTAACCACTGCGCTAATCGGACAGCCTTAGTTGATTAACATAATAAGTTCGACCATAGATCAAAGCATTTCCCTTGAATAATATCTGGCATATTATAATGTACATCTGCTCGAGAGAGTATCGCGTGCATAGTATATCCTCCAATAAGAAACAACCGTCAATACAGGAGCGTGGCTGACCGTCATATGAAATCTTACTTTCACTTTAGAGAGTTTGTAGACCGCAAAAACACTATTTATTGATTGACAGGTATTGTTCGAGCGTCTGTATGTTGTGATCATTCGGATATTGTGAGGTTATCGCTTAAGCGTCCGTCACACCATGACGTTCTGGTCAACGTTCTCTGAACGTTCTAATCGTTCAATTTTCGAGCGTTTATGATGAGTTGAACATATCTGGCGTGTGACTGACGTGTGACTAACGCATAACTAGCGTGTGAATAACGCATGAGGAGCGTGTAACAACGATCAAGTAAGACACCTCTGAAAACTATTAGCGTGTGCTGACTTGTCACTGGCACACGACGAACGATTAGTCAACGTTAGACGAGCGTGCTGAGCGTGTAACTAACGTGTTAATAACGACAGAATAGCGTTTTGCTGACGTGTGGGTTTTATGGTCAAACGGGTATGAACACGCTGGAAAATCATAGTGGATTCAGTTGTTCTTCTGAGATTGAGCAGTACACATCATGCCGCCAAGAGTACAAAAAGTGTGAGTAAGAAGAATGCAAAGCCTGCTTCTCTACAAATGTCTTCGGACGAAGAACAACACTACGAGGAAGAGCCAATCCGATGTGTGACACACCATATGCCATCCCCTGAAGACCCCATTGAGGACGTTCCGACCATGGCAAAGAAAGGGAAGAAACAGAGGAAGGACTGCAGGATCCAGGACCGGGAGGTGAAGGATAGTATGATGGAGTATTTCCGCGAAAACGAACTGCTGTGGAACTCACAGAAGAGGCGAAGAAGGCGAAGAAGGCGAAGAGGCAACGGATACTCGAGACTTTTGTGCATGTTCAAAACTTTTATTTTCTCTGCCGATCACCGATGATTACCAGCGTTCACCAGCGTTCACACAACGCTCTTCTGACGCTATGCCAGCGACCATGGACGATTACCAATGTTTCCTCAAACGTCATAGAACGCTGATCAGAACGTTATGGTGTGACGGCCCCTTTAAGTAAGTAATTGATACCAGAATGCCGGAATGTATCTACAAGCGATCGTTCAGACATGTAAGCATATATGATTTTGAATTCACCTTTAATAATAATAATAATAATAATAATAATAGTAAATACTTTATTTAACGAGAGAACCTGTGAATGTAATATTAACGTCGCGAGTAAAGAGTAAATGAGACATGTTTTACGTTTATTTATCGTCGCTACCGGTTGCCCATATGAGCGACGCCTCCTGAAGAGATTAGTTACTTTAGATTGTGGAGGATAGTGCATGATACAGACAGAGACAAATTCCAGAATATCCTCTGGTTCTTTTACGTGCACAGTGTAAAGCACCGACACGAGACCTCGGTTTAATGTCCCATCTGAAAGACTGGCAAATGAGACTAAGCATGCGAAGTCGTGATTGCGTAATGGTAGTGCTGACCCGGCTTTACTTTGCGTAATGGTAGTGCTGACCCGGCTTTACTTTGCGTAATGGTAGTGCTGACCCGGCTTTACTTTGCGTAATGGTAGTGCTGACCCGGCTTTACTTTGCGTAATGGTAGTGCTGACCCGGCTTTACTTTGCGTAATGGTAGTGCTGACTAGGCTTTACTTTGCGCTATAGTAGTGCTGACCCGGCTTTACTTTGGTTGTCTATGTTCTGTTGTAGTGTATGTAGTTTGTTTGGGGAACTCGCTTGGTGTGAGGTACCGGGGCGGGTCGGGCTATAATTAAAAGATCCAATTCACAATTTCAATTTCACGAAAAGTTTAATTCTTATTTATTTAACCTGTTTCAGATTCTGGATTAAGCGTAATGCATAACGACAGCCTAAACACACAATAAGCACGTATATGATGAGTCATAATAATTTGGATATATCATGCATATGTATCACACATACATATATATATATTACGGAACACATCACTGGTCGATAAAACCTGCTTACAAAGAATGTATGATATGTCCGCATTAATTCCATATTATACTATTGCATGCGGGAATTATCGAGTCGTACACTTTCTTTAACATGATATAGAACTATTCCAATGTTAATCATTCATACAAAGATACAACATTCTCATATTATATATAATGTTGGTCACATTGATGCATTAAATGTGACGGAAAAGTTAGCAACAAATAGCCTTTGTAGACAAATGCATTTCTATGTAGGCCTATATAACGACTACGTATAATAATATGAAATGCAATAAAGTGGCGGGTACCGAAAGTAGCCATCATAATTATATATCGCCACAAGCGGCTTTTATACTATCAATTACCATCAATGGATACTGTTCCTATTTCCCGGAAAATTACAATATGGAATCATATAAAATAAATTCATGAGTTCGCATTTTCAAGATAATATGTACAACAATATGTAATGATATAGTTCAATAGATTATCTCGTATATTCAAGATAACACATGTACAAATATGCAATCATATCATTCAATTCATGAATTTGTAACACAATACTGCAGGGCTTATATTTGTAATAACAGTAAACGTACGTACATGTATATTTAACACCAATATATCCAACAATTGTGCCTGCTTAGAATACAGATAAAGAAAATACATTGTAGATTAACAATGACACGAGCACATAGTTAACCGGCCTTTCATTGTCTTCAAGTCACCATTTTCATGAGTGCCCGTTTTTGTTTCACTGTGTTACGCTAATTGCGGATATACGATGCATGTCGTATTTAGACAATTGTTTATTAGAACTATTGAAACGGTAGCTTAATAGTACCTTGATAAAGTGGCTGACGGGAAGTCAATGCTATTCTAGACGCGATAAATCATTTTGAATGGTTTATTGCATGGATTGTGGAAGTCATTAAAGAAAACTGTTTTCTTCCATTTTGCCAAGAACTCATAAATGCCTTAGAAACCGTCGCACGTGCTATTCAACATACAATCGTAAGTGAACCCATATGAAATATACTAGACGTAAGAAACAACTATTTTGCAATGACGGAAATTATCTAATGTTAACTACAAAAGTATTATTGCTTTGTCAGTATATTTATTATGTGTATTGTGAATATTCTAGTTATTATTCGCCGGTCTCGGTTAAATTAACATAAACAGTTGTGTGCGGTTTCGTGCATCTATATGCTAGTGCTTCAAGTGCCATTTTAGCAAAATAGTTCTCTATTAGATCAATTTACCTCCCTTGTTATATCAGAGAAGACCCGATCGGTTTGCTCAATAAGTACAAGGTATTAGAATCAGATGTTTGTAATACAATTAATATTTAAGTCAGCTATCATCAAATCATACAACATACTGCGACGTCAATGCTTATTAAAGAGAATAAATGAATATTAGAGACTCTTACCTATAATTAAAAGGTCCAATTCACAATTTAAATTTTACGAAAAGTTTAATTCTTATTTATTTAACCTGTTTCAGATTCTGGATTAAGCGCAACGCATCCAGAATCTGGGGTATTTCAGCTAGTGCTTGGTGGATCTGCGCGTGCGCAGTTCGAACGCACACGTTCCCAGATTGGGCAGCCAATGGGTGCATTTTAAATCTTCATAGACCAAGAACGCCCGTGGCATATCTCTTTGTGGCAGATGCTTGGTCGACACTTTATTATGTGCCCACATATATATCAGAACAAATAAGTAATGTTTAAACTACCCTGACAGTAATCCCCTGTCATCCAGACGAGTAATATAGATGTTGCATAATCATAGTGTGGATGGCAGTAATTATCTGTGTAACGATATGAAATATTTGATGTGCTTAATTGTAACGAACACAAATTCTAAATTATAAATGTATAAACTATTCGAAATTTAGTAAGGTTGAAAACAGTTACTTATTAGTTATGAAATTGAAGTCTCTATTAACAAATTGACTCCCTTATTGTATATACAAAATGTACATCTAATAGGAATGAACAGGCTAAGAAATAAACAGGCTATGAAATGAACAGGCTAAGAAATGAACAGGCTATGAAATGAACAAGCTATGAAATGAACATGCTATCAAAATGAACAGGCTATGAAATGAACAAGCTATCAATTTGAGCTTTATAGCATGAGCTTTATAGCGTCGTTCACTTCAGGTGCGAAATACCCCGGAGTTCGAGCCCTGCTGTAGCCGTTACGATTTTGCCCTTAGGAAAGTCATTATATTCCACATTTCCTATTTCCTCTTCTCTCTCCCTCAATGCGATGTATTCCATCAGGAATGAGGTCTCGAGAGCGATTAATCTAACATTGTAAAAACCTGATTCGCAATCGAGCTAAAATACGTTTGTATAAACTATTGCCCTTCTTTGTATGTGACTTTATAGCCAGTGGCAATATATTTTCATTTTCTTAGATTTTTCCCGATTTAGTTCAAACATTATTTATTTTGCAACGATTGCGAAACAAGCTTTAACAACTTATATTAATCACTCTCGTACATACATAGTACAACTAGTTCACATATTGCTGTCTATTTGCAATGTCGCATCGTTCATCCAGATACCTCAAAGACATATTTACATAGCTGTTATAGTTCCTTCTATGACCGTATGTGTCCTGTTTGTATCCATTTTCCTATGAATGTTCCTCACTAATGATATGCAGCTGACATGCGTACTCGAAGCTACCGTCTTATACTTGATTTATTTTACAACGATCGCGAAGCAAGTTCTAACAACTTATATTAATCACTCTTGTTGGCGCAGGATGAAAGCGTAAATGTTGTCATTCGCGTGGGAGGAAACCTGAGTACCCTGAGAAAACCCACCTGTCCGATCTGGCGACCACCGCACCACCTCACATACATCCCGCTCCGAGGATCGAACCCGGGTTACATTGGTGAGAAGCGAGCGCGCTAACCACTGCGCTAGTCGGACAGCCGAGTTCACATTGTTTCAAAATGTTCAAGATAGCGTTTAAATATGATGCAGTTTGGAGTATTAGACAATGTCAGATATCCAGTTGATATGCGGGGTGTTGGCGGTTCTACCCGGGTACACGTCCGTACCTGCAATACTGCTCGAAGGGGCACGAGTTTTCTTCCTCCACCAATAAAAGCTGGAGAGTCACCATGTAACATTATCTGTTGTTGATATTTTAAATCCCACAAACAAATAAACAAAATACGTGTATAAATCTTAAATGGACACTAACACAACACTATATGGACAATGATATACAGGTGCTCGTTAACATAGAACCATAGGACATCACAGCCGGACACGGTCGTTCATGTCCCAACGTTCGTTCTGGTCATGATGATTCAGTTTATTTACCCTCGCCGTCGGTAAACCATATGGGCGAGCAGTTCTGGTCAATAAGACCGGGGTATACTGCTTTTCTCCAAGCTCAGCCTCAAGCTTCTGATTGGTTCAGCTGAGTATCACAGAATCAACCAATCAAATAACTTGAGCTTGAGTTTGAGATCTGATAAGAGTGTTTCATAACCATGACGGCACTGTACATCCAAACAGACAACTCCACACGTTTAAATGATGATGAGTGTGTCCAATACACTATGTGTTCTGCTCTGTTCTATAAATGTATGATAATTCCTTCAGGACACCTAAATGTACTTTCTTGATTCCATATAAAACACAACACATAGTGTCGGTTGAAATGGAGTATCACGTTTTGATATGTTGTACGAGATACATCACACGTTTAAGAACTAAGTAGCTTGGCAATATAGCTTGGCCGTGTGTACAGAAATTCAATAGTGACTTTTTATACTATCATGTCTTTTAAGAAAAAAATAGAATTTTAAAAATATCTAAGTATATAAAGGAATCTATGATTCCAAGAAAAAATACCCTAGGTAATATCATTGTTTCTTAAAATGTGTATGTATGTATGTATTTATGTATGTGTGTATGTCTTTGTCATAGTTTATACTTATGTAAATGGCCAAAGGCAATGTATTGCTGATAATGCCAATGAGCGTTCACTTCAGGTGCGAAAGGTTCGGAGTTCGAGCCTCGCTGGAGCCGTTACGATTGTGCCCTTAGGCAAGGCATTTAAATTCCACGTTGCCTCTTCTCTCTCCCTCGTGGCGATGGATTCCATCAGGAATGAGCTCTCCAGAGTGATTAATATAAGTTGTAATAACTTGTTTCGCAATCGAGCTAAAATAAATTTGTATAAACTAATGCCAATTAACTTGAAACTTGTTAAATACCACCCTTTGCAGAGCATCGGTTTTTGTGGACAGGTGTTATGTATTATCTAGTACATTTATTCTGTCATCAACAAATGGATCCACGATGGAGATTTTTTCTCACACACTAGTGTTTGTTCGGACGCGGTCTCTGCATCAGGATTGATTGTTTTATTTCAGTCAGATCTCGGCGTGATCAGCGAGGTCGGTGTCACTTTCTCCTCTCCGAAATGGGGTAGCTGTAGACAAATGTACACTTGATACGTCTGTGAGTTTACTGTCCGATACTGTCTTATCATTGGTGGCATTATCGGCATCACCTTCTCCTGTTCCATCGTCTTCACCATTATTTGATGAATGTGCTCTTTGTTTGCTTAATGTCTCTGGAAATGTTTTCATCCGAACGTTTTTAACGAAAGCTCTATATATGTCCCAGATTTCATTTGCAAATGGCGCAATAATTATAAAAATAGCTGCTACAAATGCCCAGATTTTAGAAACAAGTACCTGAAATAGATTGTAAAAATAACATAGACGGAGAGTGCAATACTGTAAAACATGTAGAGAAAGTGTTTCCATTTAAACTGCATCAATTCAGGGCCTTGTCAGTGTTATGTGTTTTCGTCGCCTATTTAAACGTCATCAATGCAGGGCCTTGACAGTGCTATGTGTTTTCGTCGCCTATTTAAACTTCATCAATTCAGAGCCTCGTCAGTGTTATGTGTTTTCATCGCCTTTTATATATTAATTTGATTGTTATTGGCAAAGGTCGATTTCAATTGTGACATTCACGTGTTGCCCAGATCCGTTGCCTATATATTTAATATTCATTACCATATGTATTTATATTTGTCTTTGCCATAGTTTTTTGTAAATGGTCAAAGGCAACTTGTTTGCTGATTATGCCAATAAAGTTGAAGTGAATTTTTTTTCAAGAGGCAATAAACGATGTTTAATCCAATTCATGGTATACACATGATATACCCATGATATACACATGATATACCCATGATATACGCATGATATACGCATGATATACACATGATATACGCATGATATACACATGATATACGCATGATATACACATGATATACGCATGATATACACACACGATGTACACATGATATACGCATGATATATACATGATATACACATGATATACACATGATATACGCATGATATACACATGATATACGCATGATATACACACGATGTACCCATGATATACGCATGATATACACATGATATACCCATGATATACGCATGATATACGCATGATATACGCATGATATACACATGATATACGCATGATATACACATGATATACGCATGATATACACATGATATACGCATGATATACACATGATATACACATGATATACACATGATATACACATGATATACACATGATATACACATGATATACACATGATATACACATGATATACACATGATATACACATGATATGCACATGATATACACATGATATACACATGATATACACATGATATACACATGATATACACATGATATACACATGATATACACATGATATACACATGATATGCACATGATATATACATGATATACACATGATATACACATGATATATACATGATATACACATGATATACACATGATATAAACATGATACACACATGATACACACATGATATTTCTGACTCAGCCAATGAAATCACTTGAAATCATATTTCTTATAGCTAGGCGACCTCACAGTTAATGTTAGTGGGAGAGAGAGAGTGTGTGTTTTACGTTTATTTATCGTCGCTACCGGTTGCCGTTATGAGCGATGCCTCCTGAAGAGATTAGTCATTTTAGATTGTTGGAGGATAGTACATGATAATGACAGAGACCCATTCCAGAGTCTCCTCTGGTTCTTTTACGTGCACGGAGTAAAGCACCGACACGAGACCTTGGTTTAACGTCCAATCTGAGAGACTGTTAATTTTATTAGGGTCAGACAGGGGGTCGAACCTGCGATCCCTGGATTAAAAGAGAGAGAGAAGGCAACATGGAATTTAAATGCCTTGCCTAAGGGCACAATCGTAACGGTAATTTAATAGTAAGATGTGATACAAGAGGAGTTGGACTATCTGCAACAACAATATTCCAAAACTGTTATACGCCTACAGTCAAACCTGTGTTAGTGGTCACCTCCATTAAGCAACCAACTTGTATTAAGCAGCCAGTTTCCAGAATCCCAATAAGTTGTTTTATTACACATTTCCCCTCTATTAAGCAGCCATCTGTGATTAACAGCCACTTTCTGTGATTCTCTTGACTGGCTGCTTAAAACAGGTTGGAATGTGGAAAGCTTGAAAGTCGAGATAGAGCAGTGGTAGCGCGTTCGCTTCTGGTGCGAGAAGTCCGGAGTTCGCGCCCCGCTGGAGCCGTTACGACAGGCAAGACATTTAAATTCCACATTGCCTCTTCTCTCTCCCTCGTGGCGATGGATTTCATCAGGAATGAGGTCTCGAGAGTGATTAATATAAGTTGTAAGGACTTGTTTCGCAATCGAGCTAAAATAAATTTGTATAAACGAACGTGCAAGTTCGAATGCCTATGTAATAGTAAGATGCTATACAAGACTTGATCTATCTACAACAACCATATTCCAAACGGTTAGACGTCTAGTTTGTTAGTTTTGCTATCACACGTAAATGTTGCTATCACAAGTACATTTTAATGTTGCTATCATACGTAAATGTTGCTATCATACGTAAATGTCGCTATCACACGTAAATGTCGCTATCACACGTAAATGTTGCTATCACACGTAAATGTCGCTATCACAAGTAAATGTTGCTATTACAGGTAAATGTTGCTATCACACGTAAATGTTGCTATCACAAGTAAATGTTGCTATCACAAGTAAATGTTGCTATCACACGTAAATGTCGCTATCACAAGTAAATGTTGCTATCACACGTACATGTTGCTATCACAAGTAAATGTTGCTATCACAAGTAAGTGTTGCTATCACACGTAAATGTTGCTATCACAGTAAATGTTGCTATTACAAGTAAATTTTGCTATCACAAATAAATGTTGCTATCACACGTAAATGTTGCTATCACACGTAAATGTTGCTATCACAAGTAAATGTTGCTATCATACGTAAATGTTGCTATCACTAGTAAATGTTGCTATCACACGTAAATGTCGCTATCTCACGTAAATGTCGCTATCACACGTAAATGTTGTTATCACACGTAAATGTTGCTATCACACGTAAATGTTGGTATCACACGTAAATGTTGATATCACACGTAAATGTTGCTATCACACGTAAATTTTGTTATCACACGTAAATGTTGCTATCACAAGTAAATGTTGCTATCACACGTAAATTTTGTTATCACACGTAAATGTTGTTATCACACGTAAATGTCGCTATCACAAGTAAATGTCGCTATCACAAGTAAATGTTGCTACCACTAGTAAATGTTGCTATCACACGTAAATGTCGCTATCACACGTAAATGTTGCTATCACACGTAAATGTTGCTATCACACGTAAATGTTGCTATCACACGTAAATGTTGCTATCACACGTAAATGTCACTATCACACGTAAATGTTGCTATCACACGTAAATGTTGCTATCACACGTAAATGTTGCTATCACACGTAAATGTTGCTATCACACGTAAATGTTGCTATCACACGTAAATGTCGCTATCACAAGTAAATGTTGCTACCACTAGTAAATGTTGCTATCACACGTAAATGTTGCTATCACACGTAAATGTTGCTATCACAAGTAAATGTCACTATCACACGTAAATGTTGCTATCACACGTAAATGTTGCTGCTATCACACGTAAATGTTGCTATCACAAGTAAATGTCGCTATCACACGTAAATGTTGCTATCACACGTAAATGTTGCTATCACACGTAAATGTTGATATCACACGTAAATGTTGCTATCACAAGTAAATGTCACTATCACACGTAAATGTTGCTATCACACGTAAATGTTGCTATCACAAGTAAATGTTGCTGTCACAAGTAAATGTTTCTATCAAACAAGAAGACATACTCACCCATTGATAAAAGTTATCAAAAGACATGACTGAAACTCCTATCATTATACAAGGCCAGACAACTATTAGTAGTATGGTTAGAGATATGGAGCCAATGCATGCCAAGTATTTAGCTCCCCTGAAAGCCCTCTGTACGTCCTTTAGAGATGGTCGATTTCCTAAACGGTATGCACCTGTCAAGTTCAAGTCTCTAGAAAAAGAGGGGGAAAAGAACACCTGCATTACATATTATTATTATTATTATTATTATTATTAATACACACATTACTAGGTACACGAACCACTCGTTCCAGGAACTCGTGATAGCGCAGCGGTAGCGTGTTCGCTTCAGGTGTTCAATGTCCGTAGTTCGAGCCCCGCTGGAGCCGTTACGATTTGCACTTAGGCAAGGCATTTAAATTCCACTATTGTTCTTCTCTGTCCCTGGTTGCGATGAATTCCATCAGGAATGAGGATTCGAGAGTGATTAGTATAAGTAGCAAGAACTTGTTTCGCAATCGAGCTAAAATAAATTTGTATGAACTAATACTCGTTCCGTGATCAGAAGTGTAGTATGCTTATTTATGCAATAATTTAACAATTGCATATGTCGTCTGTTTGTGTTTTACGTTTATTTATCGTCGCTACCGGTTGCCCATATGAGCGACACCTCCTGAAGAGATTAGTGGAGGATAGTGCAATGATACAGACAGAGACCCATTCCAGAGTCTCCTGGAGCTTTTACGTGCGCAGGTTCGATCCCCCGTCTGTTTACAGTGAATTTAGTAAAGTAGGTAATACAATAGTTTCGCAGTTAGTCTTCAATGTATATTCATTCTGAACATGCCCATCGCGTAGCTATATATGGTTCATTCTCTCCGAACCCCCACTCACAACAGACACTTACTTTTCGTATAATTCTGTCCAGGGACTAAGGGGGTTGTCTATATCCCTTGTTTTCTCCCATACATCTGACTCTTCCTTCTGCCATCCGGAGAACAAACTAACAAGAACAGATATGACACCGCCTGACAGAAGGGATACCAAATTGCCGGTCAAACTGGGTACTTCGCGAACTGTTAACAGACAAATCATATTTATTGATATACAGTCAAACCTGTAATAGTGGACATGTCCATTAAGCAGCCAACATGTATTAAACAGCCAGTTTCCAGTTTCCCAATATGATGTTTTATATATATATATATATTTGACTTATGCTAAACAGCCACCTGTGCTAAACAGCCACTTTCTGTGATTTCCTTGTCTGACTGCTTAATACAGGTTTGACTGTAGTATTCATATGTATATCAGGTAGATGCGAAATAAGTGAAGAGATACGCATGTAATACATGCATTAATCCTAAATACATATAGAATTGACACAATTCCAGACCCATTGACATTTCGTTCTATCAAAATACTACTGACCATTAACAGGTATATACAGGTACATATAACTTTTATATTGATTATATATATATATATATATCTATAAACGGAACTAGCTTTGAATATAAATTACACGTAACATGTACGTCACTGGCGAAAGGCAACGCCCATAGCTACAACAATAGAAATATCACACTAATTAAACACAGAGCACATTCTCCAGCATATAATATCCACACAAACTGAACATGTCGCGAAAACAATACATCGATAATAGTTAATGCAGTCGATATTATGTATGTGTTTAAAGCGACACTACATTAGTGAAAACGCAAATTTCTACGGAATGTATTTTCATATTATATGGTATAATTGTTTTCAAAATATTTGCCTCAAATATTGAACTAGTAAGAAAACGTGGTATAAACAGTTTATTGACATAACAAAATAATGTAAATAGGGTGAACATTCATGGGTAATACAACTCGTGTATTCTGAATAACAACATTTATGTTACAGATTTACCGCGTTATATCTCACATGTGTGCCTATGTATATTTATTTGTAGACTAGTCCTAGCTAAATTATCTTTAAACGACATTATCTCGCGCTTAGTATTGACTCCGATGACAAACGCACGTCAATTCAGGAGCGTGGATGATCGCTATATGAAATCCTACTTTCAATTTTGAAATGTTGTTGTTTATCACAAAAACACTGTTTATTGATTCAATGTTAGTGTTCGAATGTATTCGCAAGAATTGTAGTAGCAACGCATTAATACGCGAACAAAATGCATCTTAGTTGCTTTTTGTGATGTACTGTCGCTTTAACTATTCTGGATTTTATAAGCAAAACTTGTATCGGTTCGGTACATCATATTTCAATGTGCTTACATGTAGTTGCAAGTACACATATGTAAATGGAAGTCGTGATAGCGCAGTTGATGCGCGTTCGCTTCAGGTGCGAAAGGTCCGGAGTTCGAGCCCCACTGGAACCGTTACGATTGTGCCCTTAGGCAAGGCATTTAAATTCAACATTGCCTCTTCTATCTCCTTCATGGCGATGGATTCCATCAGGAATGAGGTCTCGAGAGTGATTAATATAATTTGTAAGAACTTGTTTCGCAATCGCGCTAAAATAAATTTAAAGTAGACATATACCGACACCATAAAAAACTGTGCACTTTTATTTTGAGCGTTACATTTTCGTTACACATTTTAGAATTATAGAGTTTACTATCAATTGCACTAATTTACCCAATATTTGTCACATATTGATACCAAATGTGCCTACATTTTTGCTAAAAGGATATAAATGTGGTGCACTAACTACTTGTTAACCGCTGGAAAAGGTAAACAGTTAGGTAAACTGCCCGCCGGCGATATAGCCCAAAACGGTGCTGATGACGGCGTAAAACCCGAACAAACAAACAAACTTCCAACTCACTTGCATTAACTTTGAACTGTCCGAGACCACCTGGATATGATGCAGACACGCTGAGCCAGGCAATGAGGGCTAACACTGAGCCACCGATGCTCCCGGATATCATGCCCAATCCCGTTAGTTTATCCCAGAACATGGATAGCACTATTGGGATTACTGCCGAGTTTATTGTCACTCCCATTATAAGATGAACTACAGTTAGATTGATCTGAAAATATACATACATTGTAGCACAACATAGATCTACGTGGAGCTTAAAGCGACACTACATCAGTGAAAATACAAATTTATACAGAATGTATTTTCCTATTATATGGTATAATTTGTTTCCAAATATTTGCCTAGTATTTCAACTAATAAACAGGAGAGAAACAATATAAGCTCTGCTTCCGCTTTAATCCTTTCCTATGCTTTGAGTGTGTGTACTGGTATTGTTTTGTGAATGTATATAGTGGAATAAATATGTTTAAATCAACTAATAAACAAACGTCGTATACGCGGTTTGTTGACATAACAAAATAATGTAAACATCCATGCGTATTACAACTCGTGTATCCTGAATAACACGATTTATGGTTACTGTTATATCTCACATTTGTGCCTATTTATTTGTAGACTATTCTTAGCTAAATTATCTCTAAACGACATTATCTTGCGTTTAGTATTGGCTCCATGACAAACAAACGTCAATTCAGGAAGGAGCATGGATGACCTTTATATGAAATCCTACTTTCAATCCACAAAAACACTGTTTATTGATTCAATGTTAGTGTTCGAACGTATTCAGAATAATTTGTAGTAGCAATGCCTTTATACGTGAAATAATGCATTTTATTTGCTTTTTTTCGATGTAATTTCGCTTTAATGTAACATGAACTTACCAACAGCTAAATGAATACGATGTATAAATATAGAAACAGTTAAATTAAGTGAATACAGGGCTTACATGTAGAGTGTACAGAAAGTAGGCGTACGTGTAGTGAGAAAGGGAATACAGGACTTACATGTAGAGTGTACAGAAAGTAGGCGTACGTGTAGTGAGCAAGGGAATACAGGACTTACGTGTAGAGTGTAATGAAAGGTAGGCGTACGTGTAGTGAGCAAGGGAATACAGGACTTACGTGTAGAGTGTAATGAAAGGTAGGCGTACGTGTAGTGAGTAAGGGAATACAGGACTTACATGTAGAGTGTACAGAAAGGTAGGCGTACGTGTAGTGAGCAAGGGAATACAGGACTTACGTGTAGAGTGTAATGAAAGGTAGGCGTACGTGTAGTGAGAAAGGGAATACAGGACTTACGTGTAGAGTGTACATAAATATAGTTAAAGGCACTATTCCAAGCGTAGTCCACAACAAGCACCAGTTCTTCAGATGCAACAGATAGTCCGTGTATTCTCGGAATGTTCCATGAGTCTTACACTGGTAGGATGGTTTCAATGCTCTCTTAGTCTGAAGTCTTTGTCTGCAAAGATAAATATATAACTACTAAGATAAAAGGTCTGGGGGGGGGTAATCGCGCCCACAGTGTACGTCATATGGCGACTCTCCATCTGTTATTGGCAGATATAGACCCCGAGCAGTTTTGTAGGCACGAACTGCCGCCCAGATAGAACTATTGACAGTCCGTAAGCAACTGGATAGCTTCATAACATCATGTGTACACAATGCGTGGACGGGAATCGGAAATGTAAAAGCTGTATCGTGCAATAATAATAATACGAGGCTATTAGTTTGTTTTAGTGAATGAACGAATTATATTTAACAGATAGAACATGGTGTTGAGGGCGCTATGCAAATATATGCACTGGTCAGTTAGACTTGAAGTAAGATATGGACCGAAGCGAATGATGGAAATGATTGAAAACTACTCATCTTATCTAGAGCTCTATATTAAATATCAGGCAGTGAAGATCCTGATGGGAAAGCATATTATTATATGCAAATTAAATAAAGAAGGCACGGTCTTTGAATACTTTCAACAATATAAACGACATTTTAAGGGAGATAGGTTTGCGGTGTCTCGTAATGTTCACACGCCGTGAGATTTGGCGCCCCGCAGGCTCAATAGTGCCTGGAACCTCCGGGCACTATTGAAAATAAACACCCGGAACACGTCACATACACTAAAGAAGAAAATATGCAAATACTATGCAATTTGCGCCCGTTGAGTCTAAAGATGAGCACCGTCTGCTGTGGCTGTACAGTCAGATGCGTGACCTGCAGTGGCGGTTGCAGCCTTCGCACGTAAAGACAGAGTCACTGGAAGGCGATGCAGTTGGTGGCGGCTCACACTGTTTGGCTTTCCTCTTCCTGCGTCTGTCGTCAGAGGCTGCTTACAGAGCGAGTTCTCCCTTCTCCCCTCTTTAAGCCCGTTGGCAGCTGTTGTCTCCACGCTATTCTGTTTGCTGCGAGGGATTCCCAGTTGGTGGTGTCCATCCCCAGCGCTTTCATATCTCGTTTGCAGACATCCTTGAAGCGAAGTTGGGGTCGACATTTGGTTTAAACATATTTATTCGATAATAATGTACATTACATATACATTGTATACCAAACGAAAATGGATTAAATCGGAAGCTTAAAGGGGTCGACATTTGTAGTTGTGCCCTGCGGCCAGTTCACCATACAACATATATTTTGGAATG
Organism: Archivesica marissinica; assembly: GCA_014843695.1. Lineage (NCBI taxonomy): Eukaryota > Metazoa > Mollusca > Bivalvia > Venerida > Vesicomyidae > Archivesica > Archivesica marissinica. Next base: position 58,957,030 of record CM026404.1, on the reverse strand, counting down.
CGACCGTCGTCCATCCGGCGTACGTGTCCAAGCCAGCGTAGTCGGCGTTGGCGGAGTAATGTGTACATAGATGGGATGTCGGCTCTGCTGAGGACTATTTATAGTAACGTATGCAATAAGTATGTTTATTATCGAGTAGCGAAGCAAAATATTGATCTCCTGGATGCTTAAATAGTTCGGTGTCGGATCTGTAGTCCAGTGGTAACACGCTGGAATCCAGGGATCGCAGGTTCGATCCCCCGTCTGACCCTAATAAAATTAACAGTCTTTCAGATGGGACGTTGTGGCTGTTTGTTTAGCGCCGTGGATAGCACGCTCGCATCTCAGTATTGTGGTCGTCAAGATCGAACACGTGTGTGTTCTCCGGGCAGTCCAGTTTCCTACCACACGAATGACCACATATACGCTTTTATCTGAGCCATCGATATTTGATTTAACCATATTTCATTTTATAAATTATTTAATCAATTAGACAATACATTTATAACAATAGATGCATGACTCAGATGAGAAATTATTTAATAAAGGAATGAATCGATGGTTAATAGTTTCCATCTGGGTATGAACTACATTGGGTGTGGTTAAAGTGTGTGGATGCCTCCACGCTAACTTTCAACACGCCCAACGTATTTCATATCCCCGGTGAAAACTATTACCCAGCGATTCATTACCTATATTTACATTAATTATTCTTTTCAATTACACAAAAGGAAATATAGCACACTTTGCATTTAGTCCAGATTTGCAACTTACCGTATGCCGGTACATGTAAATAGAGCATCCCCTGTAACACAAGCCTTTTCTTGCCATATACGTTGCCTAACAAATAACACAGCGAATGCGCATGCCCGTACCTTCGAGTGCGCATGTCAGCTGCATAGCATTAGTAGGACACCCTCATACGAAAATGTATACAATCAGGGCACATACGTTCATCGAAAGAAATGCAATAGCGATGTAAATATCACTTCATACAACCCATACATACATATATATATATATATTTGTGCAATATAGCAAAATGGTCGAATCAACTAGAGTGATTAATATAAATTGCTAAAGCTTGTTTCGCAATCGCTGCAGAATAAATAACGGTCATACTAAAATAAGTACCTGTTATCCTGTGTACATTCTGGGCAGACTGTCATGCTTTCACATACACATGTATCCCGAATATTTGCCTTCCGACCCCGCCCTCGTCCACACAGTATGCAACTATTGGCATCATGAACGAGACGATAAGGCTGGAATAATGTTTGTATAATTACTGTACCCTACCAGTTATACATGAACGAGACGATAATGCTGGAATAATGTTTGTATAATCACTGTACCGACCAGTTATACATGAACGAGACGATAAGGCTGGAATAATGTTTGTATAATTACTGTACCCTACCAGTTATACATGAACGAGACGATAATGCTGGAATAATGTTTGTATAATCACTGTACCGACCAGTTATACATGAACGAGACGATAATGTTGGAATAATGTTTGTATAATTACTGTACCGACCAGTTATACATGAACGAGACGATAATGCTGGAATAATGTTTGTATAATTACTGTACCCTACCAGTTATACATGAACGAGACGATAATGTTGGAATAATGTTTGTATAATCACTGTACCGACCAGTTATACATGAACGAGACGATAATGTTGGAATAATGTTTGTATAATCACTGTACCGACCAGTTATACATGAACGAGACGATAATGTTGGAATAATGTTTGTATAATCACTGTACCGACCAGTTATACATGAACGAGACGATAATGCTGGAATAATGTTTGTATAATCACTGTACCGACCAGTTATACATGAACGAGACGATAATGTTGGAATAATGTTTGCATAATCGCTGTACCCTACCAGTTATACATGAACCAGACGATAATGTTGGAATAATGTTTGTATAATCACTGTACCGACCAGTTATACATGAACGAGACGATAATGTTGGAATAATGTTTGTATAATCACTGTACCGACCAGTTATACATGAACGAGACGATAATGCTGGAATAATGTTTGTATAATCACTGTACCGACCAGTTATACATGAACGAGACGATAATGCTGGAATAATGTTTGAATCGTCACTGTACTACCAGTTATTGCCTTAATTTCATAATACTTCCGTAGTAACGGCAAGTAACGGGACATAATACATATTTCTAATGTCAATGCATTTCATATATGGCTGTCTCCCTTACAACAGAATTGAGAATTCAACAACAACCAAAATATGAAATAAAATTGATATGCTAATGTTTGCAATTATTATGTGTGTGTTGATATACTAATATGTTACATATGACTATTAATCATAATTGCATGTAACTACAAACATAAAATATGCATACTTAGAATACAATAATCCTAAATCATGAATTTTCCATGGTCGAGTACTTGATTTTGGTGAGATTTTGTGTATTTTTCATGTAATATTTAGGATATAATTTCAAAATATTTTTTTCTCTCACAATAATAGAATTTCTTCAAATGTTTTATATCATTAGTTCAATGTATGCCTAAGTAAAACATTAAATACAATTGGTATCCTAATGACTAAATGCATTTTATTTGCTTTTTGCGATGTAATGTCGCTTTAAACAATTGCTCATTTATAACGGTCTTTGACAGTTTCTCATTGAATACGATAAGTACAATCCTACTAAGAACATCACCGTCGTCGGAAATCGTAACCCATTGCAACCAGATGCCCACTGTCTGTTCTAAGCATTAGTCCAGTCCAATGGGACTAACGTGTACGTGCTCACTGAAATAGCTCCGGAAATCAGTGAACAATAAATATAATCAGAGTCTATTGTTCAAAGTACATGCCGCGCAGATTGAATATAGAGTGCAATTGGAAACCGGACATTGACCTACCTTCCCGGTTATAGGTTAAATGTATCTCTCTGAGCAAGACATGCACAGTGACGTCAATTGAGGTACATGTAGATCGTGTTTTCATCAAACACTAGTGATTAGTTGGTTCCAATGATGTAAGTGACGCATGTTACGACGCATGCTGCTGTCATAAATGTGTGTGCTACAGCAAATGTTTACCTATAACGTGTACCTATTTGTTCGTAACCTTTAAGATGCAGATTCTGCCTATACAAGTATGCCCTTTAATAGGCAAGGCATTTAAATTCCACATTGCATCTTCGCTCTACCTCGTGGCGATGGGTTCCATCAGGAATGAGGTCTCGAGAGTGATTAATATAAGTTGTAGGAACATGTTTCTCAAATGAGCTAAAATAAATTTGTATAAACTAAGATGCGGCATTCTTGCAACTTTATCTATACTGATATGGAGAATGCTTGAGCGGGTTAAAACAAAAAGCCTAGCCTGGGAACAGGCGTCGATATATTTTGCCTGGTGAGTCAAATACATATAGTTTAACACCGATACTATTAATTGGGCCGTATTGAGTTTCTGATAATATCAACAAATGGAAGTCGTGATAGCTCAGTAGATGTGCGTTCGCTTCATGTGCGAAAGGTCCGGAGTTCGAGCCCCGCTGGAGTCGTTACGAGTGTGCCCTTAGGCAAGGCATTTAAATGCCACGTTGCCTCTTCTCTCTCCCTCGTGGCGATGGATTCCATCAGGAATGAGGTCTCGAGAGTGATTAATATAAGTTGTAAGAACTTGTTTCACAATCGAGCTAAAAATAAATTTGTATAAACTATCAACAAATGTCATTTTGCCAGAAGATATAAAGTGAAAAATCGACAGACTGGCACCCACGCTACAAAAAGTCCACTCAAGCTTGTACCGTCTATAGACATGTGTAGACTGTCAGAATATAAAGCTCAAAAATCAATTGTCCGCATTTATAATTATCGCAAACAAATTCCCATGGGATATAGCTAGTATATTCTATAGACGGGTACTGGTATTTTAGAACAACGAACATGGACTAAAACCATTCTTTGTTACCGTAGTAATGTGATACAATGAATCGTACCCTCATAGTGATTTCATACCATATTTTAGGAAACTCGTTTTGGAATGTTGCTATTAAGCGATCCTTTTTTTAGATCCTATATGTATGTAATTGTATTTAAAGCAGCATTACATCGTATGAAATAAAAGATATTTGAAATATTTAATTTTTACGTATGGGTAGCAATGCTGCTACATATTCTAACATTATACTTTGTATGCTTATGCTCATTTCGTAAACAGTGTTTTTTGCGATAAAACAAACTCGAAACAGAAAGTAGGACTTTCCGAGTCGATCGGTCACGTACTTGTTTACAACCGGAACGCATCGTCCGCACTTGTTTACATTCGGAATGCATCGTCCACATTTGTCCCACGTTTGTCTTTTTTAATTAAAGTACTTGATATGTTGATGCATACCTCTGTTAGCTAAGTCTTTTAGGGACATGTCTACATCCCCGCGAGGGGTTCGATATTAGAAGAAGATAGATAGTCTGTCATGTTCAAAATATATACGTTGTTTTCTACATCCTCTGTTGTTTCACGCATGCGCGCGTTAACATTTCGTGTGTTGATAAACAAATTCGCGTATACGACGGTTTAAATTTATTGGAATTTTATCGTTTCTGAGCGACTATTTCGATTTTTGTAAACACACACACATTAGTATTTATAGTTTACCCAAAGCAACCTTTATTACGATGTAATGCTGCTTTAAGGAATCATGACTTCCACGTTTTGTGATATTCTTCGGAATAGATGTGTTTCTTTTTATATTTTTTATTTAAGGTTATTTAACGTCGCTACCGGTGTCCAATTTGAGCGACGGGCAGTTTACCTAACAACACCTTTCCTGAGCAGGCTCCAGCGGTTTACCAGTACTTGGTGCACCAACCTCCGTAAGAAACTACCAATATTTTCATATATAAAAAGACACGGTCTGAGCGGGGCTCAACTAACCACCTAGTGATATAGCTGGAGATATATATGACTGGCATGTGTTGAGGCTCCAAGGACAACAAAACATACATACCTTGCGATATAGCTGGAGGTATATATGATTGGCATGTGTTGAGGCTCCAAGGACAACAAAACATACATACCTTGCGATATAGCTGGTATATATCGTAGACAAGTATGGATGTTATGGCCACTACCTCAGCAGATCCTGTAGACACGACAGCCATCAATATCATTACTATCATCATCATTTCCCCGGTTCGACCAAACAATCTCTGAGCAACAACGGGTAACACCAATCCTGAATAGTAAAATGACAAGACATTCAGTTGAGTGCCAAGCCAATGATTTCGTATGTGGCCAAGCGTATCTAACAGAACATGTAAACAAATCCAAGAAGTGGTGGACGGTATATTAAACCGACCTCATTGGAATCTTAATTGGAAGGAGATTTGTTAAACTTTATTTATTTTACAACGATTGCGAAGCAAGTTTTAACAACTTATATTAATCACTCTCGTTGGCGCGGATGAAAGAGTAAATGTGGTCATTCGTGTAGGAGGAAACCGGAGTACCCGGAGAAAACCGATCTGTCCGATCTGGCGACCACCGTACCATCTCACATACTTCGGCCGAGGATCGAACCCGGGTTGCATTGGTGAGACGCGAGTGCACTAACCACTGCGCTAATCGGACAACCCAGTAATCCTAGAATTGGAAGGAGATGACGAACGTGTTAGCCACTGGGTCAACGATCCGTCTATTATTAGGCCATAGAAACCTCTGGAAAACTATACATACATAATACTGCTTGTTGAATTCCATCAATGTAGAACTCCGTGATTAGGGCAAATAATGCAGCATTAGTTTCGTTATAATATCGATTTGGTAATGAGACTTTCGTGTCCACTTGTTCATTGATATTGTTACATTCTGCAAATCATTGATTTGACACTATATCATTATCATAAATGATGTTACTGTCTCTTAAACTTGATGACAACAGTTTTAAGAAAGATATCTTAATGTGCTTGTTGGTTATGTAACTAAGCTTATTCCCCCGAGATACTACAATGATAACTAATATTAACCTAACTTTCAAATTGCTGTCCACTGTATGTATGATTGTAATGTAATGAATGAAAAAATGCAATAACTTATTATTAAATTTAGAGAAAGCAATACTGCAATAGTAACAATAAATAAATTCTATGAACAGGTATTTATCACCTGCCCCACTGTCAATGAACCATGGAAGTCGTGATAGCGCTGTGGAAGAGCGTTCGCTTCATGTGCGAATGGCCCGGATTTCGAGCCACACTGGAGCCGTTACAATTGTGCCCGTAGGCAAGGCATTTAAATTCTACATGCTTCTTCTCTCTCCCTCGCGGCGATGGATTCTATCAGGAATGAGGTCTCGAGAGTGATTAATATAAGTTATAAGAACTTGTTTCGCAATCGAACTAAAATAAATGTGTATAAACTAATGAACCATGAACACATCTAATAGTGCGACATATCGGAATAAATCCTGGTTTACTATTAATTAGAAATATTGTAATAGGATACAAAATATCGCAACCTGATTATTTCTATATAAATGTCATACTTGCTATTTTTGGCTTCAGTATATACAAAGCATATTTCTTAAGTCTAGAGCGGAAATGGTTAATATATACGTTTTGTTTAAGTATGAATTTTGCATTCTACACATATATCTGTTAGATACTAACGCAGATGACATGTCTAAAAGATTATCTTTGCAACATTATTTGAGTACGAATTGTTATATCGCTTATAGCTTAGATATCTATCTCCCTTTTATGTCAAACCCCTCGCGGGGATATAGACATGCTGCGCGTCAAAATCCACACCGAAGTTAAAAGTATGAGGAGTCAAAAGCATAATTTAAGAAAGTAATGAAAATAAGTTGTGGTAAAAGTTTAAAAGCAGCTGCGCAGAACAACTAGGGACTGACATGATCAATATGGCAAACTGCCGTATTGAATTGCTCTATGGTAGGGAGATGGATAATGTCAGGAGGGAGATGGTTCCAATGGTAGATTGTTCTTGGAAAAAAGGAAAACTTATAGTAGTCTGTAGTTGCTGTAATTAACCTATAGCTTAAGGAATGGCAATGGCGAGCAGGACGGGAGAGGGGAACTAGGCAATTTTCAATGAGAATAGCAACAAGATCATTATGAATTTTATACATAGTAATGTATATTATTATATAATTGTTAATTTGTAATATACATTTTATCATGTGAGAAAAAAGTCTCCGGTTTCACCAAAAAAAATGTGATTTGTGTGTGTTTTACGTTTATTTATCGTCGCTACCGGTTGCCCATATGAGCGACGCCTCCTGAAGAGATTAGTTATTTTAGATTTTGGAGGATAGTGCATGATACAGACAGAGACCCATTCCAGAATCTCCTCTGGTTCTTTTACGTGCACGGTGTAAAGCACCGACACGAGACCTCGGTTTAACGTCCCATCTGAAAGACTGTTAATTTTATTAGGGTCAGACGGGGGGTCGAACCTGCGATCCCTGGATTACCAGTCCAGCGTGTTACCACTGGACTACAGATCCGTCTGGGATTTATTCACTGAGTGTGAAAGTGTAACCGTCCTTACTAGTCACGTGACATTATTACTTTTCGCGGATGACATGGTGTTATTTGGCCAAACACTGGAGGAATTACAAAATAGTTTAAATTTGCTTCATTCTTATTGTAGTACGTGGGGTTTAGAGGTAAATGAGACAAAGAGAAAATGAGGTAAAGACGAAAATCATGGTTTTTAGAAAACGGTGTGGTTTAAAAAGAAGTGCAAGTTGGTCATATAATGGTGTTGATATAAACGTAATGGATAGTTTTAACTATTTGGGAGCATCAAAGCTATGTTTAGTGGTGGTACTAAATTGCCGCTAAGTTGACGTATGGCAGCCATTTTGAAAACCAAGTTGGTTTACAGTCATACTGTTCCTATGGTTGAATTAAATTGAATTGTGCTTTTATAAAACTATGGCATTGACAATATGGATGTAGCCATCATAAGGAATGTCATACGGCATTCGCAACTATAGTTATGTTAAAAGATTTCATGGCAGCCTACATTTCACTCTACCCTGAATAGCACGGTGTATGATACAGATGTACCGTACTATCTCACATGTGTGCCTATTGATATTTATTTTTAGACTAATCTGATTTAAAACAAGTTCGTGGCGTCATACAGTTGTACATGCAATCCATTATTATTAAATATTGGACTGCTGTCAAAAGGCCAAAGTATTATATTAAATCCTACGCGTAAATGTACGAAATTAACAATTTGAATTAGTAGGATCTTGTTGTGTGAGTGTGTGCTTTAACTACGCGCCTCACACAGTCCAATATTTTACATATTGGATCGTTTGTTGGCTTATATCCTATGCTTAAATTATATCTAAGCGACAGTATCACACGCTTATTATAGACTCCGATGATAAACAAACCTCACTTCAGTGTGTGTTTTACGTTTATTTATCATCGCTACCGGTTGCTCATATGAGCGACGCCTCTTGAAGAGATTAGTCATTTTAGATTTGTGGACGATATTGCAATGATACAGACAGAGACCCATTCCAGAGTCTCCTCTGGTTCTCTTACGTGCACGGTGTAAAGCACGGACACAAGACCTCGATTTAAAGTCCCAATTGAAAGACTGTTGATTTTATTAGGGTCAGACGGGGGATCGAAATCGAACCTGCGATTCCTGGATTACCAGTCCAACGTGTTGACCACTGGACTACAGTACCAACTTGTATCATTGAATCGTGATAGTATATAGCTATAATGGAACAATGTAATCAAACAAACTGTTTACTTCAAATGTTATTTATTATTATATTCGGAAGCCATAAGTCTTTGTAAGCAATTATCGAGAAGACCCGTCCCGATTCCTGTCTTGAATACATGGTCCCTGAGAAGACATAAAGCTGTCTATGTCGGATACATAATCAACTCTCTCCTCTGAATGACTCACAAACAATATATATACTAAGAACATATGTGTTTGTTTCAGTGTATGATCGAATTATATTTCACAGAATTAACATTGTACGTAACTCGTGGTTAGAACAACCCATGATAAGAATAACTCTCCATGTTCATGGGTGAAATATAATTCCATCGTTCGCTTAAACAAACACATAATCTCTATATTTTAAGCTGATGGAAAACGATGCAACCGTGGGCTAAATGGCACTAGAACGTAGTGCTTAGACGACCATAAATGACGTCATGAAATGCATGTATGTATGTATGCACAGATGAGACTGAAATAAATAAATAAATATATAATGAGGTTAAATGGCCTAATTACCTTCCACATTATGAAGAAAGCATGACATTTGGCCAGCACAAGCTAGAATACATATGGAAAACAATTATCCGAATATCCACCCCGGAACTACCCCGGGATGGTCGCCATATTGGATTTCAAAATGGCCGCCACAATTTCTCACAACTTCTGTAAATCTTTTAAATTGTCTCGTCAACTGGCAATATTTTGTATATACATGTAGTAATAAAGTTTAATGAGTACACTAGTACCTTTCATTTGACACCATGAACAGATCCATAGCATGTACCTTCATCAAAATAATGCAAAATACATCAACATACTATGGCAAAATAACTGTAAACGTAATCAAAGCTCATAACCAATTAATAGATTGTATATACATCAGTCAGTTGATACTCTGGAATGGGACGTGCGGCGTGCGTGCGTGCGTGCGTGCGTGTTGTACGTGTATTTATCGTCGCTACCGGTTGCCTCCTAAGGGGGTTAATCATTTTAGATATTTGGAAGCTAATGAGTGCAATGAGACTCTGGAATGGGTCTCTGTCTGTATCATTGCACTATCCCCCAAAATTCTAAAATGACTAATCTCTTCAGGCGGCGTCGCTCTTATGGGCAACCGGTAGCGACGATAAATAAACGTAAAACACACACATTTGGCAAGTATGGCATGTGAACATACAGCAATGCATGAGGGTTACTGTTATAATACTGTTGAGCAGTAATGTCATCATAATAGAGTGTAATTTATAAGCACATGACGCATATATATATACTATAAACTATTACATATAAATACGTAATAGAAGAGCGATTGAAAATATCACACTGCATAATACACACTCGGATAGTGTATTGAGTGAATGTATATACATTAAAAAGTGCATTCTTTAGTAATTAAATGCTAACATGAAGAAGAAGGATCGTTTATTAAGACACAAACTTATACAGTTTATGGTCTACAAACAAATGAATATAATAATAATACATACTAATCAATCAATATTGTATTATACGCTTCTCTGTCATACATTGTCCCTATTACATAATTTGTTTATACGCTTCTCTGTCAAACATTGTCCCTATTACATATACGCTTCTCTGTCAAACATTGTCCCTATTACATATACGCTTCTCTGTCATACATTGTCCTTATAAGGTATTGTTAAAGTGTGCTTACTAATTGATGTTTTTAAATTTTTACAATATTAATCATTTTGGAGGATAATCTCAAAATATCCTAAAGCTATATTTCGAGGGCTGGGTGCAAAACTAATAACTACTGTAAGCCTTTCACTAGATCTGCCTTACACCAGTTGTGCACTGAGCGCTCGATTTGACTAATTTAAAGTGGGGACTATTAAATGTAGGTTCGTCCGAGATCAAATGTAACGCAGTATTATTATATACTTACGTTGTGTTAGTTCTAACGTGCTTTAGGTTATACATTGATATTCATACATACTATACGCGTTCATACTTCACACATACTCATTGGCACCGCGTATGGTCAATATAAGTATGGGTACATTGACAATAACATGAAACCCTGTTCAGCATAATATGTCAGTTGTGATATGTGTGTGGACAATGGCGTAGTGAAAATGCTGTGATGTATGTTGAATGGCGTTTATACAAATTTATTTTAGCTCGATTGCGAAACAAGTTAGTTCAACTTATATTAATCACTCTCGATACCTCATGATGGAATCCATCGCCACGAGGGAGAGAGAAGAGGCACTGTGGAATTTAAATGCCTTGCCTGAAGCGAACGCTTATTCACTGCGCTATCACGACTTCCACATTGAATGGCGTGCCATAATATCAGAATGTTCACCTATAACTAACTATCTGTAAGCATCAGAATTATGTTTTGTATGCGACAATCCCATACTGAGCTTCTCGGGAAAAGTACAATGTTCTTCTCGTGTTAATTAAACATCTCAAAATGTAATTATATATGTATGTACTTATGATCAAATTAGTATGATAGAATGTGCTATGTATAGTTTGATATGAACTTTAACATAAATAACGCAAGTGAACGTACCATACATCCAGCCACCAAAACAAGACTCAACAAGGAATATGACGGTTATGGGGTCAAACGGCACTTCCCAATGTCGGATAATCCTGGGGTTCCAATTGGATATTTTTCTGGACAAATGGGAATTTATGTGATAAGAATTACTGCTATGTATTCGTATTATAGGTATTAAAATTGTCCAATTGTTTTCAGGGAACTAGGGTCAAGCTTTCACTGGTGTGCGCATAGAAATACAGGTCTGAGCGGGAATCCAGAAATGGCCAGGTCAATCTATGTAAGCAGTTGAAATTCTCCAACAAATAATTGGTTCCCATATGATTCGCGGGTGTTCCAGCATGGATGTTGTATATACTATTATGCTAGACAGGGTTTAATGTTATTGTCAACATGTTTGCATTTAATTACTGAAATATGCACTTTATAATTTGTATACATTCACTCAATACAATATCCGAGTGTGTAGTATGCTGAGTGAATTTTCAATCGTCCTTCTATTACATATTTATATGTACTACTTTTTCTTGTTAGTATTACCTATGTCAACATCCTCCTCCGCAAGTAAAGGCTTGTTTTGCTGCGCACTCAGAGCTATGTACGCCAGCCCCATCGTGGTCGCCAGTGCGAATGGTATAGAAAACCAGACAAGGCCCCCTGCCAAGAACCCTAACACACCCTGTTTGGGCTTGGCTGCGACACTACTCTGCCAATATGATTGGTCGACGTACGACGTTCCAAACCCACCTAGTAAACAAAAATAAAACATAATTACCTACAATAGCATCGCTCGCCCACATGGTTCGCGGGAGGCGAGGTAAATAAGCTCAATCATCATCATCTACAATAGCAGGGGATGGCTACGTGACACAAAATAGTTCATACTAAATAATAATTGTAATGCAACCTGTGTAATAATACATGCAATGATTCTGATTGGTCGCGGCATGACATTGACAGCTTACAATACACATTCTGATTGGTCGCGGCATGACATTGACAGCTTGCAATACACATTCTGATTGGTCGCGGCATGACATTGACAGCTTGCAATACACATTCTGATTGGTCGCGGCATGACATTGACAGCTTGCAATAAACATTCTGATTGGTCGCGGCATGACATTGACAGCTTGCAATACACATTCTGATTGGTCGCGGCATGACATTGACAGCTTGCAATACACATTCTGATTGGTCGCGGCATGACATTGACAGCTTGCAATACACATTCGACATATACATGTTGTTTGTGTTCATGCTTTATTTGTTGGAAATAAATCGCTTAGATCAATTAATATGCTAAATATGTACTAGCGAAAATACAGTGTTTTTAAATATTAGCAGGGACTATTTACTACTGCGTATGGCCGGTAGCGACGATAAATAAACGTAATACACACATAATGTGGTTATCCATTTACCTTTAATGAAAGTTTTCGTCAAATAACCAGGCATGAAAACCACGAAACTACCTGCTGACACTATATGTAAATTATGACAAGTTTTACAACATTTTGTTTCTTTTTTTTTCTTTTCTTTTTTTCTCCGACTTTTTTTATCAATATACAGACTCAGTCTTTTATTATACGCTTTTCTGCAATATAACTGTATAGAAAAGCTATACAATATTGGACGGATCTGTAGTCCAGTGGTAACACGCTGGACTGGTAATCCAGGGATCGCAGGTTCGATCTCCCGTCTGACCCTAATAAAATTAACAGTCTTTGGGATGGATGGGACGTTAAACCGAGGTCTCGTGTCTGTGCTTTACACAGTGCACGTAACAGAACCAGAAGAGATTCTGGAATTGGTCTCTGTCTGTATCATGCACTATCCTCCAAAATCTAAAATAACTAATCTCTTCAGGAGGCGTCGCTCATATGTGCAACCGGTAGCGACGATAAATAAACGTAAAACACACACACACAATACAATATTGACAAATAAAACAATCTGTTTAATCTAATGTTGGTTGTTTGGGGTTTCAAGTCGCATTAACAGTTAAGACCATATGGGGCCTATCCGGCTATTCTTGGTTGGAGGAAGACCCCGGGTGCCCCTCCGAGCAGAAATTAAGCACGAATAGGCACCCGAGTAGAACCACTGACTGTCCGTGCCTAAACGACTGCGCGGAATGGCACCCGGGGCCCTCCTTCACCAATAATAGATGGAACGTCGCTATATGGCCTAAGGTGTCAGGGTAACGTGTATCCCCCAAAACAAGCAAACAAACAGACCTATTTAGATACGCAATCTTCACACACCTCATTCGTGTACAAAATATCCGAAATGCATTGTAGTGAGACAAATATTTCCATGACGACGTGAAATGTTGATCGGAAATGTTTTACCGTAATTCATTAACTTCTATTTATGGGACTAAGCACCATATGGCAGTGTACATTTTATGTATCATCCAAAACATTGCGACGTAGCTGGTAAGCGTCTAGAAAAGTTGGTAGTACATATGTGTGTGAATGTCTGTGTGCACTATCTGCTCATATTCAGTACACACACATACTTGATTAAGTGTTTGATGGTGTGACCCATAATTTCGAGATTCGAAATGAAAATGTTAGGTCTAGTGTCCTGTCAGCCGCAGTCCATAAACTGGTTTGGCGTCCTAGTATATTTAGTTCTCGAAAACGGTTAAAGTATCTATCACAAGTTGTTCGTTCTTGCGTTATATTTCGGGTTGTACGCCTGCATCAGCACCATTTTGGGCTATATATCGCCGGCGGGCAGTTTACCTAACAACACCTTTCATGGGCAGGCTCCAGCGGTTAACCAGTACTTGGGTGCACCAACCTCCGTAAGAAACTGCCAACTTTTTCATATAAATGAGACACGGCCTGAGCGGGGCTCGAACCCGTTATCATCAGTGATGATAGGTTACAGTGGTATACAAGTCAGCGACCTTAACCACTCGACCACGAAGGCGGACATTCTTGCATTCTGATGATTGAGCTTATTTACCCTCGCCTCCGGCGAACCATTCTCGAGTGCTTGCGTCTTTGGTCATTTATATATGTATGCAGTGTGGACTTCCATGCGCATGCGCATTTATCTGAGAATTGCTTATCCTGGACGTATGTGTGCAGCACGTTCTTTAAAGTATGCTTCTTTTAAGTTTAATTTTGTCAAATATGAAAACGCGACGGGTTCTAAGCTTTGCTAGGTAGGCGTAGCGTTTAAAGATGAATATGAAAAGTATATTTAAATGCTTCGATATGAATGACAAAAATTTCTGATAAATTTAATACTTTCTGTTGTGACTAGTCCTACTTATCAACTGTTATTAGGTGTTCATACTACAACGTCTAGCATTTATCTTTTATTCACGTACATTTAAAGTTTAAACTTTATTTATTTTACAACGATTGCGAAGCAAGTTCTTACAATTTGTATTAACTCTTTCACCGCCAATGTCGTATAAAAGCGACTTTGCAAAAGGCAGATAACCGGATCAGACAGAACAGAACGTGTCGTCTGATCATGCTGTATGCTGATTGCTCTTCAGATAGTGGGACTGAAGCACCTGTCGGAATAGCAAACAACATAGATCCTTATCAGACGTGGCGTTACGCCGCGGCTGGTCTGGATCTATGTTGTTTGCACATGCTCTGAATTTATTCAGCGCTGAAAGAGTTAATCACTCTCGTTGGCGCGGATGAAAGCAATATGCAAAATAAATGGCATTTAATATTCGGCTTGATCAATTAGTCAATGATTGACCATCAGTAAACATGCAAAACTACTCTGCACTTTTTCGTCTCAATGTTTCTGCTACAATTAATGAAACAGCGATATTCAAATAACATTATCAATTCTGCCGGTGACATGCCATTATGTAATCGCCCATTTAGTACATCATCAATTGCGTGGAGAAACTTAAGAGGAACATGGGTAATGACGCATTGGTAACTATTGAAGTTGTATTATGCAAGAAGTGATATGATTTCCTAAGATAATAGTTTGCACAAACACCGTGTTTCCGGAACAATGGGCACGCCTTTCTAATGTCCAATATAAACAGTGTTCTGTAATATACGAGTATGTGACGTCATGAATGTTGTAATTATGTGGCGTCAGGAGGGGAACCTTATTAGTTTAAACATATTTTATTCAGTTCATAACATTGTTAAACACATACATTCAAATACACCAGACAAAAGAAAATGGATTGGAAAACAAGCAAAACAATGCTTATATGAATTCCTTTCCATGGTGGAGTTTGCACACTATGTATTTACGCAGTGCGGTAAGTAGACATGGCGAGAGCAGTTGTGTTCGTTGTAAATTAATAAATTTGTTGCTACGTTACCAGCTTGAAAATATAATAATATTCATGTTGTTTAATAGTTCGAACCTTTTATGCAAACTAAAGGAAGTACATTGATTTGCGTTCTTACGATATTTTATTGAACTGGTAAATATAGGTTATAGTTACAAGCATATAAAAAGAACGAAAACACATATATCCTGATAACACACACATGACCGGAGAACGATTACCCGGGCGACCAACCATCGTCACAGACCTATGCGCCTATGCGGGAACCTTATTGAACACCACGCAACTTTTGCATTCTTGTTTAAGCGCCTGCCGCACTTACAAGCCCTCACATAGCGGTCCTAAAACGTTGTTGAAGTTCTTAGAAATTGGATAAAACGTCGTCAAGTTGAATACGATTTAATATCACTATTGGCTGTCGCTGTCGCTGATCAAAGATCTTAAACGCGTATATGCGTCTATGTCATTTTAGAAATAATATAGGCAAATTTGGTATTCCGTTTAAAACTTTATTTATTTTACAATGATTGCGAAGCAACTTATGTTGGTAGGATGAAAGCGTATATGTGGAAGGAAACCGGAGTACCCGGAGAAAACCCACCTGTCCGATCTGGCGATCACCGCACCATCTCACATACTTCCGTCATAACAGAATTCATTTGAAATGGTGTTTGTGAGATAGTTTAGTTTACGTTTATCGAGCTGGAATATGGAACCTGCATGCGGGAATGTGGAACATCGATGGAGCAATTTAATTGACACGGTGGCCGTCTCTTAACCGATGTCTTATCACACTTCTAGCACTTGTTTCATACAAAATAAACCATAACTTATTTATCTGCTATAATGCCGAATCTAATGAGTGTGCCCTTATACAAGGCATTTAAATTCCACGTTGCCTCTTCTCTCTCCCTCGTAGCGATGGATTCCATCAGGAATTATGTCTCGAGAGTGATTAATATAAGTTGAAAAGAATTTGTTTCGCAATCGAGCTAAAATAAATGTGTATAAACTCTAATGTGTCCAACCCGTCTGTGTATATATGCAATAATTGTATGACTGTGGTTGTGTACTCGTTTAAGACTGGACGTACAATGTAGTCCAATAGTTCATAAAGTTATGAAGATATTGAAATGTTACCTTTCTTTTCGGACACCCTGCACTTGCGACATGCAAAGGTATTGGTGGATATCACATGTATTAAATAAAACACAATGTTTCGCTAATAAAATGTACGAAGCTGATTAAAGGGTATTCGAAGATACGTTTTACATGCAGTTGTGTGTTCGTTACTACTATTTACACTTTTACAGTCAGAGACAGTGTGAGTTAATAGGATTTGCTACTTGCCCTCCGCTGGGTTATGCGGGGTCAGTAAGATATATGGGGGTGAAGCGTGAGCCTAAAAATGTTGTATTTATTGCATCGATTCGGAATTCTAAATATGTTTAAATTGTTTTCTGAACTTATTTTAGTCAAATACATAGGCCTCAAAATGTAAAGTTAGATAATGACTGCTGGCATGAAGAACCTGTTAGTATCTGTTCGTATTTAAACTTCCTTTGCTCCCATTTTCGTCGACCTTGACATTTATGTTAGTGCTGTCAGTGTAAATAATGGAGGCGGCACAGAGATTTGGTGCCGTAACTTTGTATGTTTTACGTTTATTTATCGTCGCTACCGGTTGCCCATATGAGCGACGCCTCCTGAAGAGATTAGTCATTTTAGATTTTGGAGGATAGTGCATGATACAGACAGAGACCCATTCCAGAGTCTCCTCTGGTTCTTTTACGTGCACGGTGTAAAGCACCGACACAAGACCTCGGTTCAACGTCCCATCTGAAAGACTGTTAATTGTATTAGGGTCAGACGGGTGATCGAACCTGCGATCCCTGGATTACCAGTATAGCGTGTTACCATTGGACTACAAATCCGTCTGTAACCGTTACGAACGAACGATGTAGTTTTATTTAAAGTCGCCACGGCATAAATGCATTTGGGCGACTGTATTCTCTAAGGTGCTTATGTTGATCTCTTTAAGTTGTTTAAGTTGACATCTAGGAAGGTAACTTCTTTCTTCGCAGGGTGACAAGTCCTGTTTGCTTCTTTCGAACGGGTCCTTTGTAGGGCCACATCCTCCACGATTTGTCAGCTCACAACAGCAATAATGGTTCCGGTTTCTTCGCTGGGGTCCTCACGCCATCAAGAAGTCAGCGTCCCACCGTCTTCCCTGAAGGTGATCGCTCCCCTTCAAGTAGCCGGCTAAAAAAATCCAGCTATCCGTCGTCTCCGGCACTAAGTGGTGCCGTCTCGCCAAGTAGGTTAGTTAGTAGAAGGTACTCTGTATGTATATGTACAGAGTCACGCGATTCCGATGGCGCGTCTTCCGTCAGCGAAGTCATTGAACCATATTCCTGTTGTGAGCTGTGTCTAGGTCACGACGTGCACGTAGTGGAGGAAAGACCTGGTAACCGTTACGGACCTGGTCCCGGAGTTATATAACTTTATCTGATCGCACACTCGTGCTCAAGTCATTTGATTGGTCGAGTCCACGTTTTACTGTCGGCTGAACCAATCAGAAGCTTGAGACTGGGCTTGGATTGGAGTTTTATTACCTCTAAGCCCGGACCTAGAAGCTAGGAGGCTATCGCTTCATTATATCTTTACATTTTGACGCCGATTTATTTTACTAAAGTAAGTTCAGAAAAGAATTAAACACTTTTAAAATGAGAAAGCAGCCATTTTTTTCTACTGACCCTACATGAAATATTTACTAACCCTCATCAGTCCCATGTTGGGTTACCACGTGACCACCTTTGACCAATTGAAATGATAGAATGTAGTGGAAGATGCAGTATAATAGCAATGCAAGTAATGGGAACTTATTAATTTCTTGTGTGTTAATAACTGATGTCACCGATGCTGATGTAACTGCAACGTCATCTGACGTCCATCTCTGCGCGTTCATATATACAAACCGTTTACATTCTTACAGTGATAGCCGACGGAATTACGTGTTGAAAACATGACAAACAGCAAATTTACCATTTACATAATGAGTTTAAGTTTTGCTACAAAATCGCTGTAAAAGATCTTGTATGTCTGTCTGTGTGTTATCAGTCCTTACTATCAGAAGTCGCAAATGCAACCGATCTAATTCTGTCTGACGTGTTCTGTTTCGGTGAAACAATGATCATGCCTTGTAAACTTCGCTCGTGAATAATGAGATACTTTGGTGAGTTACCGCCCCTGAATACTGCAAAAATAATACTTAATTGTTTTCCTCTATTTTTATCGTTGTTTTCTTTGCACAACATGACACTTATTCATAATTTGATTATTAAATTAATAAATCTCAAAGGAATATCCAATGAATATTTTACTGTAGAATGTGTTATCAATTGCGTAGCGTGATTTTTACAATACACATTTATCAAACTGTAATATTAGGGAACACAAGTTAAAACAAAGGTTTCCAATTAAAGGGACGAATATACATTTCAGGATTAAACGGACTTTCGTTTCAGGTTCGAAATGACCGGAGTTCGCGCCCCGCTTGAGCCCCCTGACGAGTGTGCCTCTTCTCTCTCCCTCATGGCGATGGATTCCACCAGGAATGAGTTCTCGTCTCTCGAGGAAGATTAAATATAAGTTGTAAGAACGTGTTTTGCAATGGAGCTAAAAATAAATTTGTATAAACTAAATAATGATTGAATTTTATGTATTTATATTTAAGAAATAATATTTGTCTTTCAATTATTTATTAGAGAATAACGCATTGTCCTAACGTGTAGTAATTAACCACCTAACCACATAACAGCGCCAACATAGTTAACCACATAACAGCGCCAACATAGTTAACCACATAACAGCGCCAACATAGTTAACCACCTATAACCACCTAACAGCGCCAACATAGTTAACCACCTAACCACACAACAGCGCCAACATAGTTAACCACCTAACCACTTAACAGCGCCAACATAGTTAACCACCTATAACCACTTAACAGCGCCAACATAGTTTACCACCTAACCACCTAACAGCGCCAACATAGTTAACCACCTAACAGCGCCAACATAGTTAACCACCTAACCACCTAACAGCGCCAACATAGTTAACCACCTAACAGCGCCAACATAGTTAACCACCTAACCACTTAACAGCGCCAACATAGTTAACCACCTATAACCACTTAACAGCGCCAACATAGTTTACCACCTAACCACCTAACAACGCCAACATAGTTAACCACCTAACCGCCTAACAGCGCCAACATAGTTAACCACCTAACCCTAACAGCGCACATAGTTAACCTAACACCTAACAGCGCCAACATAGTTAACCACCTAACCACTAACAGCGCCAACATAGTTAACCACTAACAGCGCAACATAGTTAACCACCTAACACCTAACAGCGCCAACATAGTTAACCACCTAACCACCTAACAGCGCCACATAGTTAACCACCTACAGCGCCAACATAGTTAACCACCAACCCCTACAGCGCAACTAGTTAACACCTAACCACCTAACAGCGCCAACATAGTTAACCACCTAACAGCGCCAACATAGTTAACCACCTAACCACCTAACAGCGCCAACATAGTTAACCACCTAACCACCTAACAGCGCCAACATAGTTAACCACCTAACAGCGCCAACATAGTTAACCACCTAACCACCTAACAGCGCCAACATAGTTAACCACCTAACCACCTAACAGCGCCAACATAGTTAACCACCTAACAGCGCCAACATAGTTAACCACCTAACAGCGCCAACATAGTTTAGAAAGTGTTATTTACCAAACTAATTGCTAGTATAATGAAGTATCGTTTGACACTATGCGCTAAACCATGGTTTTGTTACCATTGTGTCACCGGGTCTTCATGGAATAAATAAATAAACCAAACCCATATCCGAGATTCGTAGTTTATACCGTGTATCAATACATAAAAAGAGGACCTGTATAAACAATAACAACTAATAGAAACACATATATGAAATATACACACTAATCCACCCGGAAAATATCACAGCCGCTATCACAGATTTCGTATATTATAAATACATTAGCTTACTAATAAATGGTTTCTTACCAGAATCGACTGTATAATACTCTTACGAATATTTATTTAAGTGATCAGAGGTAGATCTAAACAAGATATATACACTCTTTCATTCCGACATCGTTGCAAAACAATGTCGATGCGTACATCTTGACTTCTGTTTCTCCAGTGCGCGGATTATTAGAAAGGGCGGCAAAACGGGTTTAGTTGGGGTTAATAGTGGATTAGTGATTTGACCTATCATACGTCCTTCTCACGTACTATCACTCAGACATAATTACATGGCATTACACCACAGTAGATAACACAATAGACTGGACACACATGGGTAACTGTCATAGAAGAGGAAGGAACAGCTACCGTACATATACAGATAAGAGAGCATTGTTTGCAGTACAATAATACACAATACAACGTTTCTATATAACAGACTAAATAAGGCCTGGGCTACAATGGTAAATTCCTTCATTACGTATATAAACAACATGCCAAGTCATGTTTGAATAAATTATGTTATTACTAAACAAGCATTGTCTCTTATATATTATACTAATAACTATAATTGATACTACTGAGACGATATTGCACATGTTAAAATAAAGTTTGATTATTGGGAAGGGCCGTTTTCTAATGTTGGTCCCGTGGCCCGGCCCTTTTGCTATGTTACACAAATGTATATATGTGCCTTATAATATGTTAACTTATTTCACATCTGATTCATGCTCGTATGTATTATTGTATTGTCGAATGTACTACATAAATTATGCAATAAAATATGGTTAAATCTGAAATATACTAATAAGACGTTAGTGACACAAAGATCACGACCCACACGTTCTAAGTAATAACCTATTCAATTCTCCAATGTGTCACTTGTTCCTAATAACTTGTAATAAGAAGCGAAATCAAGTTCTTAATGATCACGGAGAAAGGCGAGTGCTAACGACCGCGGCGTACTAGATCTTTAATAACGAAGGTGTATATGGTCTGATGGAACACGTTATACAGTATTGTTTCCTGTGCATGTAACCTGACATTAATACAAGCCCGCGGTGTTGTTGTTTGGTTTTCTTGTTGTTCTGTTTAGAGTTTACATTGGAATAAAAAGCTTGTACAAACCTGCGATAGTGATCAAACCGAACATTAGTCCCGAGTTCGAGATAAGGGTCAGGTAACTCTGGTCCTTGTTTCCTTCAGGTCCCTGGCTGCATGCAATGAATTCGTATACCATTGATTCTGTGCCTACAATTACAATAAACAAAGTCAAAAAGAGTGTTTGTACTGCTTATTGATACTGTGCTTTCAAAGTATAGTAATAATACCGTTGAAATAGTACACTACTGTATAGGTAAGGCAATATACGATAGCTTACAGGTACTGTGCTTTCAAAGTAAAGTAATAATACCGTTGAAATAGTACACTACTGTATAGGTAAGGCAATATACGATAGCTTACAGGTACTGTGCTTTCAAAGTAAAGTAATAATACCGTTGGAATATTACACTACTGTATAGGTAAGGCAATATACGATAGCTTACAGGTACTGTGCTTTCAAAGTAAAGTAATAATACCGTTGGAATATTACACTACTGTATAGGTAAGGCAATATACGATAGCTTACAGGTACTGTGCTTCCAAAGTAAAGTAATAATACCGTTGGAATATTACACTACTGTATAGGTAAGACAATATACGATAGCTTACAGGTACTATGATTTATTATTTAATAGGTTATACCTGACTTACCTATAATGCAATAGTGTATCGAATGTTTGTTTACAACCGTTATTACTTTACTTTGAAAGCACAGTAGATAGTTTATTTTCAAATTCAGTAAGAGTGAGGCCAAAATACAACAAACATAAACATAGATGCAATACTGTACTGCTTATATATGTATATTCTGAATTATTCTGCTAATGAAGGATTTATCATTGCTATGGTGAATATTGATCAGATATTGGCCGGATTCAATAACCTGATTAGCTAGTCAATGCAACTAATTATTACCTGCGATAGTCGTGATAGCGCAGTGGTAGAACGTTCAGGTGCGAAAGGCATGAAGTTCAAACGCAGTTGTATTCGTTACTATTGCACCCTTAGGCAAGGCACTTAAATTCCACATTACCTCTCCTCTCTCCCCCATGGCGATGTATTCCATCAGGAATGAGATCTCGAGAGATATTAATATCACGTTGTAGATACGTGTTTCGCAATCGAGCTCAAACAAATTGATATTAGCTGATGATTACCTACCAAGAATATGTCCTTCATTATCTGGATCATCATACACTCGTACGACAAACACCAGCATCATCAGGCATATCATAGCCGTGTTGAAGAACGACACGTAGACTGTGGCACCGAGTCCACCAATCAGCGTGTACGTTCCTATCACTGACGTCATCAACATCGTCGCATACTCCACACTCATGTCTTTAGTTAACCCAGACAAAACCGCAGAACCGCCTGCAATAAACCACAGATAAATAAACTGTATGTCCAATTATAGTGCATCCCTGTCACAATATGTCTGGTAAGCCAGTCTGATTGATTAATTAATCGTCATCTCCATTGTGTTACGTTTATTTATCGTCGCTACCGGTTGCCCATATGAGCGACGCCTCCTGAAGAGAGTAGTCATTTTAGATTGTTGGGGTTGCAATGATACAGACAGAGACCCATTCCAGAGTCTCCTCTGGTTCTTTTACGTGCACGGTGTAAAGTATCGACACGAGACCTCGGTTTAAAGTCCCATCTGAAAGACTGTTAATTGTATTATGGTCATACGGGGGGTCGAACCTGGATTACCAGTCCAGCGTGTTACCACTGGACTACAGATCCGTCTGTTCTATCATCTCCATATTATTTTGATTTACATTTATATTATTACAGCTGAATAAACCATGTCACGTTCATAAACGTATATACATTGTGCCATAGTTTATGGAAATTATGTTTGTCATGGAGAAAATCTAAATAAGCCTTTAGCTTCCGATTAAATCCATCCGTTCTTGTATATTAATGTTACAACATGATGTAAAATATTGATAAAATAAAATATGTTTCAACTAATTAGTTTGTAACTTTTGTCCTCTTCTTCACATAACACTCCGAATTCCGAGTTTTCCGAATTCACTGTTAAAACTCTCCCGTCGAAGATTTTTTTTTGTTGCTGACAGGACCCGTGTCCTAGTATGGAAATGTGACCTGCTATGGCCAATGTTTGTGGCAATTGTTTGCAAAGTATACATGCACGCAGCTTAAAGTTGTGTTTTATTTGAAGAACAATATAAAGACTCGGAATAGGCGTTATATTCGGATAGATGTGTACAAAATTGTTTCTGATAGGGCCATTTTACTGATCGATGCGAAATCTGACATCCCACAGAGTAGAATCCCTGTACTTAAATATATATACTAGTACCCCCAAACGTGCCGAATCCCTGTGGGGCGGACGGTGTATGGTGATGTACATCTCTGAAAATATCACTATTTGAACGTTCTAAGACGTATATTAAAGTGCGTCAGAGTTCACCATTGACATTCTCAGATCTTAAGAAAAACGTCCTTACAAACGCTTGATTTAGCCGGAAACATTCAAACGTTAAATTGTTTCTTATGTCCGTTTTGGTGGGTGTGTGAATGTCTGTAACATTAAAAATGACACATAAACGACGAGAAACATAGAAAATCCCTGTCGTGCATTAGTCGCGCGTCGCGTGCGAAGACATATAGAGATCATGGAACATGACAAAAGATACATATATAATTACAAGAGATACGAGGACAGTTTAGAGTGACTCCTAAACCGACCCTGTGTATTCATGCTTGTAGCCTAAGTTATGGTCGGGCTGAGTTATCAAATACCATTGTCTATCTAATTCACACGCTAACGAATATAGATGCGTGTTAGTATAGCGTGACTCATGTACTGACTCTATATATGTTGGTGCTTGTAGCCTAATCTATGGCCGGGCTGAGCATGCAAATAATATTATACATCAAACATATTCATACATCAAAGAATATGAGATGTGGAATGCATAGGGTGACTCTTATAGAGATGTGTGCATTTAATTTATTTTACAATGATTGTGAAGCAAGTTTTAACAACTTATATTAATCACTCTCGTTGGCGCGGATGAAAGCGTACATGTGGTCATTCGTGTAGGAGTAAACCGGAGTACCCGGAGTACCCGGAGAAAACCCACATGTCCGATCTGGCGACCACCGTACCATCTCACATACTTCCCGGTCCAATGATACAAACCAGTGTTGCATTGGTGAGAAGTGAGCACGCTAACCACTGCGCTAATCGGACAGTCGAATGTTGGTGTGTGTAGCCTATGGCCGTGCTGACCATTCAAATCGTATTACTAAGTTAAACGCACACAACTTAATCACCTTAGTTTATAATGTATGAGTGTTAGCTAAGCTTCTTAGTACGCTCGCCCATATTGTTCGCCGGCGGTGAGGGTAATTAAGGTCAATCATCATTGTAATACACATTAAAATAACGTATGTTATCCACAAACTCTTAACAAGTTGTGTGCAACTGAAGTTGACATTTTTTTTTTTTTTTACTTTTTATTTTGCAACGGTTGCGAAGCAAGTTTTAACAACTTATATTAATCACTCTCATTGGCGCGGATGAAAGCGTAAATGTGGTCATTCGTGTAGGATGGAACTGGAGTACCCGAAGAAAACCCACCTGTCCGATCTGGCAACCACTGTACCATCTCACATATTTCCCGGTCCGAGGATCGAATCCGGGCTGCATTGGTGAGATGCGAGCACGCTAACCACTGCGCTAATCCGACAGCCTAGAATATTTATTGGGCCTGTTGCCATATAATAATGAACCAAAATATATG
This sequence comes from Archivesica marissinica, assembly GCA_014843695.1. Taxonomy (NCBI): domain Eukaryota; kingdom Metazoa; phylum Mollusca; class Bivalvia; order Venerida; family Vesicomyidae; genus Archivesica; species Archivesica marissinica. The sequence continues at coordinate 58,931,467 of CM026404.1, read as the reverse complement.
GAAAACGATAAAATACACTTTAAATCAGCAACAATGTCTCAGACGATGAATCCATTCCGGCGCGAGTTGAGTGGTTTTGTATCTGTACAAACTGCCAATTTCCCCCCGGAATTGTCTAAATTTTAGTTGTCATGGGAGTGGTTTGACAGTCGGCAATCTTCAGGACACATAACGCATAGTAGAACGCGAACATTTTGCTATTTCAATTTTGAATTCTGCTGTTTTGAGTGTCACCTCTATTCAGACAATGGCCTACAAGGCATATACCTTCAGTACATATAACTGGATCTGTTTATCTCGAATTTCGTTAAGTCAAACTTCGGTTATGTATGTTGGCCTAAATCATTCAGCACATTTTCTAATGTAACATTAAAGTTACAATATCAATTTGGATGGCTTCGTGTGTCGGGTGTATAGTTTGATTGTGGAGATTATTTTTTTGCTCTGGAAAATATTGGGTTTAATGTAGTTCTAGAGTGATTGATAGATACTGTGTGGTATCAAGTTGAGTGATTGATAGATACTGTGTGGTATCAAGTTGAGTGATTGATAGATACTGTGTGGTATCAAGTTGAGTGATTGATAGATACTGTGTGGTATCAAGTTGAGTGATTGATAGATACTGTGTGGTATCAAGTTGAGTGATTGATAGATACTGTGTGGTATCAAGTTGAGTGATTGATAGATACTGTGTGGTATCAAGTTGAGTGATTGATAGATACTGTGTGGTATCAAGTTGAGTGATTGATAGATACTGTGTGGTATCAAGTTGAGTGATTGATAGTACGTGTGGTTAAGTTGAGTGAATGTATACTGTGTGGAATCAAGTTGAGTGAATGTATGCTGCACGTGATGGTGTAAGTTGAGTGAATGTATGCTGCACGTGATGGTGTAAGTTGAGTGAATGTATGCTGCACGTGATGGTGTAAGTTGAGTGAATGTATGCTGCACGTGATGGTGTAAGTTGAGTGAATGTATGCTGCACGTGATGGTGTAAGTTGAGTGAATGTATGCTGCACGTGATGGTGTAAGTTGAGTGAATGTATGCTGCACGTGATGGTGTAAGTTGAGTGAATGTATGCTGCACGTGATGGTGTAAGTTGAGTGAATGTATGCTGCACGTGATGGTGTAAGTTGAGTGAATGTATGCTGCACGTGATGGTGTAAGTTGAGTGAATGTATGCTGCACGTGATGGTGTAAGTTGAGTGAATGTATGCTGCACGTGATGGTGTAAGTTAACTTATTGTGTATATTTTGGATATTATTTGAGAAACACTAGGATATGAGGCATCTAATATTTAAACTGCGATATTTGAATTTCGCTCACCGCCTTGACACCACTAGTGGACTATGCGGGGACTGTGTATCGCCTAAGGGCATATTGAAACTATTTTAATACAGGTTGATCAATGATTGATACGAATTATCAATGTATTAGACGGGTATCATAATCGACCTAATCTAGACAATGTCAGCCTCAGGTGATCTTGTATTATACTGCGAACTGGAGCCGGTTTCGTTTGATGATAACACTGACGTTAACATTCCGTTTACGCCAAATATGGCTGCATCAAGAGTCACTACCAGTAGCCAGTGTAGTGCAGAGTTTACTCAATATAACCAACTTGTTGAACTATATCGCCAGTTGCCGTGTGATCTGTTCATTACACGTATATTAAGGTGATTACAGGTATTGTGAGCAGGACCTTGAACTCTTCTATTTGAGTCGTTAAATGGTAATGATGATTATCCTGTTCATGTTAACAGTGGTCTAAAGCGTCGTGTATCTACAAGGCGAGGGGAGCCAGTTTCCGTCAAATTAGCACAAGACATTCACTCTTTGTTGTCTGTAGTGGAAGGCGATGATTATACATGTGTGAAGGAACTGATCAGTACATCGATATGTCGTAATGCTTCCGTTTCGCAAGCAACGGCAACAGTGGTTGATCGGTCCACCACGCACACGTGACAATGTGCGAATGAACTGGCAGTTTTGAAAGATACAATCTCATCTATTCAAAGTGAACTGTTACTGTTAAAACAATCTCATGTCGCTTGTGAAAACTTGCGCATGGACCCGACTCAATCCATGTCAGCATCTCTAGTCCGTGTTCGTATGAAGGATGATCTGACTAGCTGTTTCACCTTAGTTCGGAATGACATCGGCTTGATAACTCGATCTGTGAGGGAGATGGGCTGTCGGAGTGGGAATGTGGAGCGTATTGCACATGACCTTGAACATGTCAATGAACGTCTTCAGTATGTGGAGACATATCTAGATACAACTGGAGTAATTGCTGTGGAGAAAGCAAAATTATATACATGTGTACGAGAAATGCCAGACACATCGGGTAATGTCGTACATGCTCCACCTTTTGAGTTCTCAATCATTCAAAATTCTGTTTTTGAAGAACCAATTGACTCTTTTGGTAACACAACGACTCCACCTAATGAACACCATCGCACTGTATATGCGGATGTGGATGAGGTTGAAAATGTTCTTGCTGGAAAGGATGTTAAGGTATGCGCGTCAATCCCGATGCATAAGCACGTTGGTGTCCAGTGTGGACCTCATAGCTTTCAAAAACAACGTAGCCAGACCAAAAATCGTATTGGTTAGCAAGACAATGTCAATAATCACGTACAACCTAGATCGATATCGTGTGCGGACATAATTGCCAATATTGGCACTCCTAGTTCACCACGTTACAAAGGCAGACGTATTCCCGTAAGAGTGTCATAGCGTGAGCTTTCATATGATGACAATGACTTGATGCACGACATGGAGAGAAAAGTTCATTTTATTATATTTATTATACATAAACGGACTCATACAAGATATTGAGAATGGTAATCTAGGTATTTGTATATATGACATGAATGGCAATTGTTTTACTGGTGCGGACGGCATGGTTCTTGTCTCACTATCTAAATCTGATCTCGATAAAATGATTCAGATATGTCATGCATACTCACTGAAATGGCGCTTTGAGTATACTCATTCAAAATGTGCTGTTATAGTATACAATGAAACTAATGCTAACTTTTAAAAACCGTGATCGGTTTTGGAAGCTTGGAACACATTTCATTAAAGAAGAGATTAAGTATACACATTTATGTATCTCCTTGGATAAATATTTAAATATTAATATAAATGTCCATGATGCTAGCTCAAAATTACGCGGGACTTTACTGAGTATTACTAACAGTGGTATAAGTTATGGTGACTTAAATCCAGTAACTCTTGCGAATATACATAAAACTATAGTACAACCTAAGGCGTTATATGGATGCGAACTATGGAACTATATGACGGATACAAACACATTACGTCTTGAACGTTCTCATAGATTGTGTGTGAAATATATCCAAAGATTACATATATGTTCAAATAATGACACTGCCATAAATGCGGTAGGGGTTATGCCAATCACTACATATATAGAGTACAGAAAACTTCAGTTTTTTTGGACAACTTTGCAGGCTGCGGTGTAACTACCTAGCGAAGAAAATATGCATTCACATATTTGTCAGAGTTTAGGCTTTATGCCAGATATTTTCAAAATTCTGCAGAAATATGATTTACTGTCCTACGTAATATCATTTCTAGATTCGGCATACTTTCCATGAAAACGTCTTCTTGCTCGCCATGTTCTGTCATGCGAACAGAACATACTTTGTCAAAGACTTTGTCGAATCTAAACACCGGAACAGTATGTGAACATGTTTCCAAATAAAGGCCCGTGTGCACTATGGCATTTGTGTAGACATTACCCTTCTGTACCCTTCTGTAAAACAATACTGTTTCAACGCTGTTAGTTTATTGTGTAAACTACTTTCGTTTTTTAAGCCCGAGCGTTGTACAAGATGCAATTATTTAGCCGAAAACATTATTATGCATCAAATTCTTATTTGTGTTGAAAATAAAAATTTGAGATCACGTTTATGGACAACTGTTATATGGATTCGTCAACAACAAAATGTTCATGTGTTTGACTTACTGGCCGGCCTTAAAACTATGATATAGATGACTATGCCAGCGAAAAGATTATGCTGGCTAGTGTAAAGTATTTGTACTTGATGGTAATGGAATACCTGATTCGTGAAATGTACAGCAGATGACCTATATTGAAATATATATGTATAAAATAGTTACATTCGTGATAGTCAAGACGTAGGCACTGACGGCTCTGAAATATGACTGAAATTAGTTGAAACATGTATCGTTTTAAAAATGCTACAAGCGTTATAGACTGTACGACTGTTTTATTGTTAACTGCATTGTATAAGCTTCATGCAGCCATGTGATGCGTGCATACTGTGATCTCCAATTATCGTGTGTTAATCTGATTGAATCTTGCATTTCGTTTCGGTAAGATCCACTCATGTTTATAGTGTGCGCTTATCACGGTTATTAATACTGGTGCACCGGTATTATACATTACTATTTGTGGTTTATATATACATATACATGTATTAGTATATATTTATTCATATACAATTATGTGTATATTATGCTAGAACTTCTGTGTACGCACCAGTGTAAATAGCATTGTGAATGTATGTACTTTTTTTGCATCGTAAAGTAAATATAATATGTATAGATATGTACTTGGCGTGCATTGTACCTATGCGTTGTATAATTGTCAAGAATAATTGCTATTTGTATTATATGGTGTTCTTTGTAAATTAGATGTTTATGTTTATATTGTATGTAGCTCTCCCTGCAGTGGACGAAATAAAGTTATCTATCTATCTTCATCTATGTTTGAAACAAAATAACTGTATCAAACTATACATGTAATAAATTAAACGTAAACGTGTAACAACCTACCTAGCATTGAGTTTGCCGTCACAATGATATTCGTCAGCAGAGCATAGAAAACGAACACCTTATGCGTGTTGGTACCGTATCGTGCTCGAATCACTTGCAGGAACGTCTTGGCTCCAGGTGCTCGAACTTTCAACTGCACCGAAACCATTGAAAACAATAGTATCTGTATTGTAGCCCCAGCTGCGTACCAGAAAGGTCCGCTGATCCCATACTGTTAGGACAGAAGTTAAGGTTAAAGGTGCACTGATCCCATACTGTTAGGACAGAAGTTAAGGTTAAAGGTGCACTGATCCCATACTGTTAGGACAGAAGTTAAAGTTAAAGGTCCACTGATCCCATACTGTTAGGACAGAAGTTAAGATTAAAGGTACACTGATACAATACTGTTAGGACAGAAGTTAAGATTAAAGGTACACTGATACAATACTGTTAGGACAGAAGTTAAGGTTAAAGGTGCACTGATCCCATACTGTTAGGACAGAAGTTAAAGTTAAAGGTCCACTGATCCCATACTGTTAGGACAGAAGTTAAGATTAAAGGTACACTGATACAATACTGTTAGGACAGAAGTTAAGATTAAAGGTACACTGATACAATACTGTTAGGACAGAAGTTAAGGTTAAAGGTGCACTGATCCCATACTGTTAGGACAGAAGTTAAAGTTAAAGGTCCACTGATCCCATACTGTTAGGACAGAAGTTAAGATTAAAGGTACACTGATCCCATACTGTTAGGACAGAAGTTAAGGTTAAAGGTACACTGATACAATACTGTTAGGACAGAAGTTAAGGTTACAGGTGCACTGATACAATACTGTTAGGACAGAAGTTAAGGTTAAAGGTACACTGATACAATACTGTTAGGACAGAAGTTAAGGTTAAAGGTACACTGATACAATACTGTTAGGACAGAAGTTAAGGTTAAAGGTACACTGATACAATACTGTTAGAACAGAAGTTAAGATTAAAGGTACACTGATAAAATACTGTTAGGACAGAAGTTACGGTTAATGGTCCACTAATCCCATACTGTTAGGACAGAAGTTAAAGCCAAATGTGCGCTGATACCAAACTGATGGTGGAACGTTAAAGCTATAGAGGTCCGCTGATACCAGGAATGAGGTACCGAGAGTGGTTAATGTAAGTTGTAAGAACTTGTTTCGCAATCGAGCTAAAATAATGTGCATAGACTAATGTCTTAGTACAAAACATAATAAATACAGATAAAAAGATCACAGCATTTGATCATAAAGTACATCACTACAGAACGCTATATCACATGCATCCATCTTTTACGACATAAAAATGACGCCGTTGATTGTAGGAAGAGTATGTGACCCTTAATGTGCAGGCATCGTCATCTCAACCAGGAAGAGTATGTGACCCTTAATGTGCAGGCGTCGTCATCTCAACCAGGAAGAGTATGTGACCCTTAATGTACAGGCGTCGTCATCTCAACCAGGAAGAGTATGTGGCCCTCAACATGTGCAGGCGTCGTCATCTCATCCAGGAAGAGTATGCGACCCTTAATGTGCAGGCGTCGTCATCTCATCCAGGAAGAGTATGCGGCCCTTAATGTGCAGGCGTCGTCATCTCATCCAGGAAGAGTATGTGACCCTTAATGTACATGCGTCGTCATCTCAACCAGGAAGAGTATGTGGCCCTCAACATGTGCAGGCGTCGTCATCTCATCCAGGAAGAGTATGTGGCCCTCAACATGTGCAGGCGTCGTCATCTCATCCAGGAAGAGTATGTGGCCCTCAACATGTGCAGGCGTCGTCATCTCATCCAGGAAGAGTATGCAGCCCTTAATGTGCAGGCGTCGTCATCTCATCCAGGAAGAGTATGTGACCCTTAATGTATAGGCATCGTCATCTCAACCAGGAAGAGTATGTGACCCTTAATGTACAGGCATCGTCATCTCATCCAGGAAGAGTATGTGACCCTTAATGTACAGGCGTCGTCATCTCATCCAGGAAGAGTATGTGACCCTTAATGTACAGGCGTCGTCATCTCATCCAGGAAGAGTATGTGACCCTTAATGTACAGGCGTCGTCATATCATCCAGGAAGAGTATGTGACCCTTAATGTACAGGCGTCGTCATCTCATCCAGGAAGAGTATGTGACCCTTAATGTACAGGCGTCGTAATCTCATCCAGGAAGAGTATGTGACCCTTAATGTACAGGCGTCGTCCTCTCATCCAGGAAGAGTATGTGACCCTTAATGTACAGGCGTCGTCATCTCATCCAGGAAGAGTATGTGACCCTTAATGTACAGGCGTCGTCATCTCAACCAGGAAGGGTATGTGGCCCTTAATGTGCAGGCGTCGTCATCTCAACCAGGAAGGGTATGTGGCCCTCAACATGTGCAAGCGTCGTCATCTCATCCAGGAAGAGTATGTGACCCTTAATGTGCAGGCGTCGTCATCTCAACCAGGAATAGTATTTGGCCCTCAACATGTGCAAGCGTCGTCATCTCAACCAGGAATAGTATGCGGCCCTCAACATGTGAAAGCGTCGTCATCTCATCCAGGAAGAGTATGCGGCCCTTAATGTGCAGGCGGCGTCATCTCATCCAGGAAGAGTATGTGGCCCTCAACATGTGCAAGCGTCGTCATCTCATCCAGGAAGAGTATGTGGCCCTCAACATGTGCAAGCGTCGTCATCTCATCCAGGAAGAGTATGCGGCCCTTAATGTGCAGGCGTCGTCATCTCATCCACGAGGAGTATGTGGCCCTCAACATGTGCAAGCGTCGTCATCTCATCCAGGAAGAGTATGTGGCCCTCAACATGTGCAGACGTCGTCATCTCAACCAGGAAGAGTATGTGACCCTCAACATGTACAGGCGTCGTCATCTCAACCAGGAAGACTATGCGGCCCTCAACATGTGCAAGCGTCGTCATCTCATCCACGAAGAGTATGTGGCCCTCAACATGTGCAGGCGTCGTCATCTCATCCAGGAAGAGTATGTGGCCCTCAACATGTACAGGCGTCGTCATCTCATCCAGGAAGAGTATGCGGCCCTCAACATGTGCAAGCGTCGTCATTTCATCCACGAAGACTATGCGGCCCTCAACATGTGCAGACGTCGTCATCTCATCCAGGAAGAGTATGTGGCCCGCAACATGTGCAGGCGTCGTCATCTCATCCAGGAAGAGTATGCGGCCCTCAACATGTACAGGCGTAGTCATCTCATCCACGAAGAGTATGCGGCCCTCAACATGTGCAGGCGTCGTCATCTCATCCACGAAGAGTATGTGGCCCTCAACATGTGCAGGCGTCGTCATCTCATCCACGAAGAGTATGTGGATCTCAACATGTGCAAGCGTCGTCATCTCATCCACGAAGAGTATGTAACAATCAAGAGGCGCCGACATACAGGAATGGCGTGTGGCCCTCAACGGGTGTCGACATACAAGAAGTGTATGTAGTCTTCAACAGGCCTCGACATACAGGAAGGTAATGTGGACCTCAAAAGCCTTGACATACATGAAGGGTATGTATAACTCAACAGGCGTCGACATACATGACTGGTATGTAGACTCAACATGTGTCGACACACAGGGAGGTAATGTTGACTTCAACAGGCTTCGACGAGCAGGACGGGTATGTAGACCTCAACATGCATCGACATACATGAAGAGTATGTGGACCACAACATGCATCGACGTACAGGAAGAGTATGTGGACCTCAACAGGCATCAACATACAGGAAGAGTATGTGGACCACAATAGGCATCGACGTACAGGAAGAGTATGTGGACCTCAACAGGCATCAACATACAGGAAGAGTATGTAGACCTCAACAGGCATCGACATACAGGAATAGTATGTGGACCTCAACAGGCATCGACATACAGGAATAGTATGTGGACCTCAACAGGCATCGACATACAGGAATAGTATGTGGACCTCAACAGGCATCGACATACAGGAATAGTATGTGGACCTCAACAGGCATCGACATACAGGAAGAGTATGTGGACCTCAACAGGCATCGACACACAGAAAGAGTATGTGGACCTCAACAGGCAACGAAATACAGGAAGAGTATGTGGACCTCAACAGGCATCGACATACATGAAGAGTATGTGGACCTCAACAGGCATCGACATACAGGAAGAGTATGTAGACCTCAACAGGCATCGACACACAGAAAGAGTATGTGGATATCAACAGGCATCGACATACAGGAAGAGTATGTGGACCTCAACAGGCATCGACATACAAGAAGAGTATGTAGACCTCAACAGGCATCGACACACAGAAAGAGTATGTGGACCTCAACAGGCATCGACATACAGGAAGAGTATGTAGACCTCAACAGGCATCGACATACAGGAAGGGTATGGTATGTAGACCTCAACAGGCAACGACATACAGGAAGGGTATGTGGACCTCAACAGGCATCAACATACAGGAAGGGTATGTAGACCTCAACAGGCATCGACATACAGGAAGGGTATGGTATGTAGACCTCAACAGGCAACGACATACAGGAAGGGTATGTGGACCTCAACAGGCAACGACATACAGGAAGAGTATGTGGACCTCAACAGGCATCGACATACAGGAAGGGTATGTAGACCTCAACAGGCATCGACACACAGAAAGAGTATGTGGACCTCAACAGGCAACGACATACAGGAAGAATATGTGGACCTCAACAGGCATCGACATACAGGAAGAGTATGTGGACCTCAACAGGCATCGACATACAAGAAGAGTATGTAGACCTCAACAGGCATCGACACACAGAAAGAGTATGTGGACCTCAACAGGCATCGACATACAGGAAGAGTATGTAGACCTCAACAGGCATCGACATACAGGAAGGGTATGGTATGTAGACCTCAACAGGCAACGACATACAGGAAGGGTATGTGGACCTCAACAGGCATCAACATACAGGAAGGGTATGTAGACCTCAACAGGCATCGACATACAGGAAGGGTATGGTATGTAGACCTCAACAGGCAACGACATACAGGAAGGGTATGTGGACCTCAACAGGCAACGACATACAGGAAGAGTATGTGGACCTCAACAGGCATCGACATACAGGAAGGGTATGTAGACCTCAACAGGCGTCGACATACAGCATATTCCAGGAAATAAGAAAATAGTTCATTAAGTAAGTTATATTTAGTTAGTATTTACCATGATGGGGATTCCCGGTAAGATAACATAATACTACTTTATTTTCCTCCAAATTTGAAGAGCCTAAGGACCTTTTTAGTTGAAGCTTCATGACACTAAGATAACACATTGTTATCACCATCCTACAACGTGCCGACCCCTATGAGTTTGAGCCTAACAATATATACCTTACTAGCTACAGTGCAGGAAAACAGGAGTGTAGCTGCCCATGTCCACTGTGACACAATTGTAGTTGCCGTCAAACCAACGTTCACTCTCCCTCCGGCATCAAAAGCCGTATCTAGAGTATTCTGGAAAAGAAGAGAGATAGAGATTGGAAATGTACATTGGTTTGCATATCACAATATCTACATTATATATCCAAATTCCTGGAATCGTAATATTGGCAATGTGGGTTGTTGCTGGACCATATTAGTGGGATATAAAAAGACACGTGTCAAATTGTAGCGGATCAGTGGTCACGTGTTTAACCTTGACACTGGACTTGTAATTCAGGGTCGCATGTTCGACCCCCGTTATATCATGCTAAACTTGACCGATATGGTTGTGAGGCTGGGGTTGAGAGGAGAGGCAGTCAATCAGCTTATTAGGGTAGTTATTAAAACTATCTTTTTTTCAATTCTTATTCAGTTTTAGTATTCTGTTAAAAGTATCCCGTCATTTTCTTATTCAATCACACAAGGATTTACATTCATCGGAACAAATTGATAGCAAATTTGACATTTTGGAAAGGGCTGTTGCTATTGTTTTCAAAGCTTGTAGCCCAAGTCCTTTGCACGTGTGTATATGTATATGGACAACAACAGGTTTCATGTATGTTAAAAATGTCACAGTAATTTTATTGTGATATCCACTTATGTTTTATATGCAGACTTCAAGTTTCAGACATATATGAACGGTGTAAATATTGATAAATTTAGAATAGCATTGTCACGCTTCAGAGTATCATCTCATAGACTTGAAGTAGAAACTGGTCGATGGCATAGACCCTTAGCAATACCATATGAAGAAAGACAATGTAGATATTGTTTAACTTTAGAAGATGAATTTCACTTTGTTTTAGAATGTCAGCTATATACCGATTTAAGAAAAACACATATTAAGAAACACTTTTGGAGAAACCCAAATGTTCCTAAATTTATTGAATTGATGACCTCAAAAAATGTTATAATAATTAAAGATTTGGCTATGTATATATACAAATCATTTCAAGTCAGAAACAACCTGTTCTATGACTAGTGTTCATATCTCATTATACGTTATACGCTAGCCAATCGTAAACGTTTTGTATTTGCACGTGTTTTTATTTGCACATTTGCTCTATATAATTATATTACATATTTACACAAGGCACGCAGTGCCAATGTTCACGTTTGAAAGTATGTAATGTGTATATAATGTGTACTCATGGGCATATTGCCCATTGTATTTCGAAATAAACTCTTGAAACTCTTGAAACTCCAATTGTAAATTGTATTCATCATTGTGAAAAAGTGGCAATAAAATATTATTAAATTAAAATAAATTACCATGCTAAAATGACTCATACCATAGTATTTCGGATGAGACTTTAAACCGATGTCCAGTGTGCTTTACACCGTGCACGTTTAGGAACCAGAGGAGACTCTGGAATTATTACACTATCCTCAAAATCTAAAATTAGTAATCTCTTCAGGAGGCGTCGCTCATATGGGCAACCTGTAGCGACACTATGTGTGTGTGTATGTATGTATGTGTATATATATGCATTCGCTAGGTACATTGAAACATTTCAAATTAACTCTTTAACCTTCTCTCCGTTGAATTCAATCAGTTATTAACATGATTGTACTCTGTATGAAATGTTTACTATATTTATTTGTTAGTTCACTATTCGTCTATACCATGCAGCTATTGTCCGCATAGCCTAAAGGAATTGAAAAATAAATCGTATATATAAGTAAGCAAGTAAAATTGTTTCTATGGAAATTGTGACGTATTCATTTGGAAACCATAAAAAGAAGTGTGTTTGTTAATAATGTAAGATAGTTGTTGAAATACAAATTTCGGTGATAACTCGATGAAATAAATTCCAATCTTGCACAAATATTCTCTATAAATCTGGACAAATCCAGAAAGATGAATAATGCGTGATATGTGTATTTAACTAACTCAAATGGGTTTCCTGGAATGTCTTAGCGGTACTGTAGTTATCTCTTGACAATTATAATACATTTATTGTTCTAAGAATTTGAAAATGTAAATTTAATGGTACATGTATGTTTCTGTATCGTTCTTAGCGTATAAAGTACTATAGACTGGAAATACAATGTTTAGTCCAATTGTATGTTATTGCGTCAGCAGGTAATAGTGTTACATATGACATGTACTTAACATGACGCCGTTTAGACTATAGCTCCTCTCGCTAGTCACGTGATCAGGCGATATCTCGGGCATCGACAAAGAAAATGGCGGACGCTTGCGATTTAGCGAGTTTACCTAGTCATTTTGGAGAGCATTTTTTACCATATACATGTACATTACGACAACGAATACAGGCGAGGAGATTTCCGAATGAGTCGTACATTTGTTCTGTACAATTATATCACCAAGCTGGTATTGTAGTCATCGTTCAATCTGAGACGTACCATAGCCGGATCCACCTCACAACGTGACCCTCTCAGTGAGCCAGTCATGCACTACTGTTGATTGTATCTGCAAGTTGTCAGGTAAAATGGCGGCTGTTTGGTAATTTTTATTTTTTTTATTTAAGTTTATTTAACGTCGCTACCGGTTTCCCATTTGAGCGACGGGCAGTTTACCTAACAACACCTTTCCTGGACAGGCTCCAGCGGTTAACCAGTACTTGGTGCACCAACCTCCGTAAGAAACTGCCAACTTCTTCATATAAATGAGACACGGTCTGAGCGGGGCTCGAACCCGTGACCATCAGAGATGATAGGTTACAGTGGTATACAAGTCAGCGACCGTAACCACTCGACCACGAGGGCGGACTGTTTGGTAATGATTACGGTTGCTGAAGGTGTGTCGCTTTATCGATCGCTGATTGGCTTATGGGAATAGCGCTGGCTGGGTTGATTGACAGCTCGCGTCATGTTAATTAAGGGAAGTCAGCAGGTACTATTGGTCATGACAGAATTACTCTGATATTACCAGGAATGAAAAGGACACCGGAAGGAATGTTAGAGAAGGGATATGTTGGTTATTATTCAAGAGGAGAGTGGATATTCTGTTCACCGAGAAGAATATGCTGATATCATGCTATGTATCATATGTGATTCATATAATTCATGTTCATAATAAAGTATGCGCGCCTTTGACCGTTCCTTTAAAGCGACACTACATCGGTGAATACGCACATTTCTATTGAATGTAATTTCCTAGTATATGGTATAACATTGTTTCCTCTTCCTGCATGTCCAGGGTTACATTGCAGCAACTAAGCGATTTGACGCATAGGTCTGTGACGATGGTTGGTCCCCCGGGTAATCGTTCTCCGGTCATGTGTGTGTTATCAGGATATATGTGTTTTCGTTCTTTTTTTTATGCTTGTAACTATAACCTATATTTACCAGTTCAATAAAATATCGTAAGAACGCAAATCAAAGTACTTCCTTTAGTTTGCATAAAAGGTTCGAACTATTAAACAACAAATTATATTTTCAAGCTGGTAACGTAGCAACAAATTTATTAATTTACAACGAACACAACTGCTCTCGCCATGTCTACTTACCGCACTGCGTAAATACATAGTGTGCAAACTCCACCATGGAAAGGAATTCATATAAGCATTTTTTTGCTTGTTTTCCAATCCATTTTCTTTTGTCTGGTGTATTTGAATGTATGTGTTTAACAATGTTATGAACTGAATAAAATATGTTTAAACTAACATTGTTTCCAAATATTTTCCTCAAAAAGTATTTCAATTAATAAACAGAGATTACGCGACGTTTGTAGACATAACATATATGTGTAAATAGTGTTAACATACAGTGCCATTATGTCTTCCCCAATAATAGTTTGGCACAAAAGACAGTAGTTTTCAGCAGACTGACATTTGAGCCACAAGAAAATGTCAAATTTCAATAGGGTTGACAATTTGCGTTTTCATACCCCCCCCCCAATGAACATTATTCAGAGGAGAGAGTTGATTATGTATCCGACATAGATAGTTTTATGTCTTCTCAGGGACCATGTATTCAAGACAGGAGTCGGGACGGGTCGTCTCGATAATTGCTTACAAAGACGTATGGCTTCCGAATATAATAATAAATAACATTTGAAGTAAACAGTTTGTTTTATTACATTGTTTTATTCTAGCTATATACTATCACGATTCAAGTATAAACTGGTCAATGCTACAAGTTGTTACTTAATGGATCTGTAGTCCAGTGGTAGCATGATGGACTGGTAATCCAGGGATCGCAGGTTCGGTCCCCCGTCTGACCCTAATAAAATTAACAGTCTTTCAGATGGGACTTTAATCCGAGGTCTCGTGTCGGTGCTTTACACCGTGCACGTAAAAGAACGAGAGGAGACTCTGAAATACGTGTTCCTCTGTACCAGTGTACTATCCTCCAAAAATCTAAAATGACTAACCTCTCCAGGAGGCGTCGCTCATATGGCCAACCGGTAGCGACGATAAATAAACGTAAAACACACAAGATGTGGATATCCATTTACCTTCAATGAAAGTGTTCGTCAAATAACCAGGCATTTAGGTTATAAAACGTCTCCAAGCTCAATTGGTTGATTCAGCTCAGAGCAATTCACAGGAACAGCCAATCAAATAAGAGTTTTAGATCAGAGAACAGGGAGAACTAGAGATGGTTCCAACATGCCATTATATGTGTTTGTGTTTGGGTTTATCTATGTATACCGGCTAGAAGGCAATCACTGTAAAATCGTTCGTCCTATGAGGTTTATGGAAGTTCGATGGCTCCACCCAAGGGACAACCTGGGTTTTCCTCCACCTCCGTAAGATATTGCCAACTTTTTCATATAAAGATACACAGTCTAAGCGGGGTTCGAACCCGTGACCATCAGTTGTGATACGTTACAGTGGTATATAAGTCAGCAACACGTTAACCACTCACGGACGGATCTGTAGTCCAGTGGTAACACGCTGGACTGGTAATCCAGGGATCGCAGGTTCGATCCCCCGTCTGACCCTAATAAAATTAACAGTCTTTCAGATGGGACTTTAAACCGAGGTCTCGTGTCGGTGCTTTACACCGTGCACGTAAAAGAACAAGAGGAGATTCTGGAATTGGTCTCTGTCTGTATCATGCACTATCCTCCAAAATCTAAAATAACCTCTTCAGGAGGCGTCGCTCATATGGGCAACCGGTAGCGACGATACATAAACGTAAAACACACACACCACTCACGGAGGCGGTGTTGCCATTTTAAGGAAAATGATTCATTATATAGCGTCTACCTTAGTTGGTTATAATTAATGCAATATCTGTCGGCCCCGGTCCTTTGACCATGACTCAGGACCCTTCATTTGATTTCCATTCCAAGGTTAGTGTTAACGTTATATATTGATATAATACCTTAAAGCGACAGTATATCAAAAAAAGCAAATAAAATGCATTTTTGCACGTATAAATGCATTGCTACTACAATTTCTTCCGAATACATTCGAACACTAACATTGAATCAATAAACAGTGTTTTTGCGGATTGAAAGTATAATTTCATATAACGGCCATCCATGCTCCTGAATTGACGTTTGTTTGTCATCGGAGTCAATACTAAACGCGAGATAATTTAACTAATAAGTATTTGTATAGTCTACAAATAAATATGCACAAATATGAGATAAAACGATAAATCTGTACCATAAATCGTGTTATTCAGGATACACTAGTTGTATTACGCATGGATGTTTACATTATTTTGTTATGTCAGCCAACCGCGTATACGGCGTTTATTTATTAGTTGAAATACTCAATATTTGAGGCAAACATTTGGAACAACTTTATACCATATAATTGGAAAATACATTATGTAGTGTCGCTTTAAAGTGCAGTTTTACACAACACATACATGATACGTGTTCCTCTTCTACACACTACATGTTCCTCTTCTACACACTACGTGTTCCTTACACACTACGTGTTCCTTACACACTACGTGTTCCTCTTCTACACACTACATGTTCCTCTTCTACACACTACATGTTACTCTTCTACACACTACGTGTTCCTTACACAATACGTGTTCCTTACACACTACGTGTTCCTCTTCTACACACTACGTGTTCCTCTTCTACACACTACATGTTCCTCTTCTACACACTACGTGTTCCTCTTCTACACACTACGTGTTCCTCTTCTACACACTACGTGTTCCTCTTCTACACACTACGTGTTCCTCTTCTACACACTACGTGTTCCTCTTCTACACACTACGTGTTCCTCTTCTACACACTACGTGTTCCTCTTCTACACACTACGTGTTCCTCTTCTACACACTACGTGTTCCTCTTCTACACACTACGTGTTCCTCTTCTACACACTACGTGTCCCTCTTCTACACACTACATGTTCCTCTTCTACACACTACGTGTTCCTTACACACTACGTGTTCCTCTTCTACACACTACGTGTTCCTCTTCTACACACTACGTGTTCCTCTTCTACACACTACGTGTTCCTCTTCTACACACTACGTGTTCCTCTTCTACACACTACGTGTTCCTTACACACTACGTGTCCCTCTTCTACACACTACGTGTTCCTCTTCTACACACTACGTGTTCCTCTTCTACACACTACGTGTTCCTCTTCTACACACTACGTGTTCCTCTTCTACACACTACGTGTTCCTCTTCTACACACTACGTGTCCCACTTATACACACTACGTGTCCCTCTTCTACACACTACGTGTTCCTCTTCTGCACACTACGTGTTCCTCTTCTACACACTACGTGTCCCTCTTCTACAAACTACGTGTTCCTCTTCTACACACTACGTGTCCCTCTTCTACACACTACGTGTTCCTCTTCTACACACTACGTGTCCCTCTTCTACACACTACGTGTTCATCTTCTACACACTACGTGTTCCTCTTCTACACACTACGTGTTCCTCTTCTACACACTACGTGTTCCTCTTCTACACACTACGTGTTCCTCTTCTACACACTACGTGTTCCTCTTCTACACACTACGTGTTCCTCTTCTACACACTACGTGTTCCTCTTCTACACACTACGTGTTCCTCTTCTACACACTACGTGTTCCTCTTCTACACACTACGTGTTCCTCTTCTACACACTACGTGTTCCTCTTCTACACACTACGTGTTCCTCTTCTACAAACTACATGTTCCTCTTCTACACACTACGTGTTCCTCTTCTACACACTACGTGTTCCTCTTCTACACACTACGTGTTCCTTACACACAACGTGTTCCTTACACACTACGTGTTCCTCTTCTACACACTACGTGTTCCTCTTCTACACACTACGTGTTCCTCTTCTACACATTACGTGTCCCTCTTCTACACACTACGTGTTCCTCTTCTACACACTACGTGTTCCTCTTCTACACACTACGTGTTCCTCTTCTACACACTACGTGTTCCTCTTCTACACACTACGTGTTCCTCTTCTACAAACTACATGTTCCTCTTCTACACACTACGTGTTCCTCTTCTACACACTACGTGTTCCTCTTCTACACACTACGTGTTCCTCTTCTACACAATACGTGTTCCTTACACACAACGTGTTCCTTACAAACTAGGTGTTCCTCTTCTACACATTGCGTGTTCCTCTTCTACACATTGCGTGTTCCTCTTCTACACACTACGTGTTCCTCTTCTATACAGTACGTGTTCCTCTTCTACACATTGCGTGTTCCTCTTCTACACATTGCGTGTTCCTCTTCTACACATTGCGTGTTCCTCTTCTACACACTACGTGTTCCTCTTCTACACACTACGTGTTCCTCTTCTACACACTATGTGTTCCTCTTCTATGCACTACGTGTTCCTCTTCTACACACTACGTGTTCCTCTTCTACACACTGCGTGTTCCTATTCTATGCAATACGTGTTCCTCTTCTACACACTACGTGTTCCTCTTCTACACACTACATGTTCCTCTTCTACACACTACGTGTTCCTCTTCTACACACTACATGTTCCTCTTCTACACACTACGTGTTCCTTACACACTACGTGTTCCTCTTCTACACACTACGTTTTCCTCTTCTACACACTACGTGTTCCTCTTCTACACACTACGTGTTCCTCTTCTACACACTACATGTTCCTCTTCTACACATTGTGTGTTCCTCTTCTACACACTACGCGTTCCTTACACACTACGTGTTCCTTACACACTACGTGTTCCTCTTGTACACACTACGTGTTCCTCTTCTACACACTACGTGTTCCTCTTCTACACACTACATGTTCCTCTTCTACACACTACGTGTTCCTTACACACTACGTGTTCCTCTTCTACACTACGTGTTCCTCTCTACACACTACGTGTTCCTCTTCTACACACTACGTGTTCCTCTTCTACACACTACGTGTTCCTCTTCTACACACTACGTGTTCCTCTTCTACACACTACGTGTTCCTCTTCTACACACTACGTGTTCCTCTTCTACACACTACATGTTCCTCTTCTACACACTACGTGTTCCTCTTCTACACACTACATGTTCCTCTTCTACACACTACGTGTTCCTCTTCTACACACTACGTGTCCCTCTTCTACACACTACGTGTTCCTCTTCTACACACTACATGTTCCTCTTCTACACACTACGTGTTCCTCTTCTACACACTACGTGTTCCTCTTCTACACACTACGTGTCCCTCTTCTACACACTACGTGTTCCTTACACACTACATGTTCCTCTTCTACACACTACGTGTTCCTCTTCTACACACTACATGTTCCTCTTCTACACACTACGTGTTCCTTACACACTACGTGTTCCTCTTCTACACATTGCGTGTTCCTCTTCTACACACTACGTGTCCCTCTTCTACACACTACGTGTTCCTCTTCTACACATTGCGTGTTCCTCTTCTACACACTACGTGTTCCTCTTCTACACATTACGTGTTCCTCTTCTACACACTACGTGTTCCTCTTCTACACACTACATGTTCCTCTTCTACATACTACGTGTTCCTCTTCTACACACTACATGTTCCTCTTCTACACACTACGTGTTCCTCTTCTACAACTACGTGTTCCTCTTCTACACACTACGTGTTACTCTTCTACACATTACGTGTTCCTCTTCTACACACTACGTGTTCCTCTTCTACACACTACATGTTCCTCTTCTACACATTGTGTGTTCCTCTTCTACACACTACATGTTCCTCTTCTACACACTACGTGTTCCTCTTCTACACACTACGTGTTCCTACACACTACGTGTTCCTTACACACTACGTGTTCCTCTTCTACACACTACATGTTCCTCTTCTACACACTACGTGTTCCTCTTCTACACACTACGTGTTCCTCTTCTACACACTGCGTGTTCCTCTTCTACAGTCTATGTGTTCCTCTTCTACACACTACGTGTTCCTCTTCTACATACTACGTGTTCCTTACACACTACGTGTTCCTTACACACTACGTGTCCCTCTTCTACACACTACATGTTCCTCTTCTACACACTACGTGTTCCTCTTCTACACACTACATGTTCCTCTTCTACAGTCTATTTGTTCCTCTTCTACACACTACATGTTCCTCTTATACACACTACCTGTTCCTCTTCTACACACTACGTGTTCCTCTTCTACACACTGCGTGTTCCTCCTCTACAGTCTATGTGTTCCTCTTCTACACACTACGTGTTCCTCTTCTACACATTACGTGTTCCTCTTCTACACACTACATGTTCCTCTTCTACAGTCTATGTGTTCCTCTTCTACACACTACATGTTCCTCTTCTACACACTACGTGTTCCTCTTCTACACACTACGTGTTCCTCTTCTACACACTGTGTGTTCCTCTTCTACAGTCTATGTGTTCCTCTTCTACACACTACGTGTTCCTCTTCTACACATTACGTGTTCCTCTTCTACACACTACGTGTTCCTCTTCTACACACTACATGTTCCTCTTCTACACACTACTTGTTCCTCTTCTACACACTACGTGTTCCTCTTCTACACATTACGTGTTCCTCTTCTACACATTACGTGTTCCTCTTCTACACACTACGTGTTCCTCTTCTACACATTACGTGTTCCTCTTCTACACACTACGTGTTCCTCTTCTACACACTACGTGTTCCTCTTCTACACACTACTTGTTCCTCTTCTACACATTACGTGTTCCTCTTCTACACACTACGTTTCCTCTTCTACACATTACGTGTTCCTCTTCTACACATTACGTGTTCCTCTTCTACACACTACGTGTTCCTCTTCTACACACTACGTGTTCCTCTTCTACACACTACGTGTTCCTCTTCTACACACTACATGTTCCTCTTCTACACACTACGTGTTCCTCTTCTACACATTACGTGTTCCTCTTCTACACACTACGTGTTCCTCTTCTACACATTACGTGTTCCTCTTCTACACATTACGTGTTCCTCTTCTACACACTACGTGTTCCTCTTCTACACATTACGTGTTCCTCTTCTACACACTACGTGTTCCTCTTCTACACACTACATGTTCCTCTTCTACACACTATGTTTTCATCTTCTACACTTAAAGGTGTGATGACATTATATGTTAGAACATTAAGCATCGTTATTTCTTATTTCGCGATGACAGAGATGGCGGAGTCGCGGCACGATGACATGATATGTTATCCACCAGCATACATAACGGAAACACTTTAATGGCAGTTTCTGCTCTTAATTCCGAGTAATATGTGTTTATGGATTGCCATTGTAGCAACTAGGTCAATTGTGCACATAGCTTTTATCTTTAATATAGTCATATATACACGCACATCTACTTACATATTACCTTACATCAGAGAATTACAGTCATAGACTGGTCTACTATTTCGCTGCTGTTTATTGTTCTAATCCAGTCGTTAATAGTTTTAGTGAGAGCCGTCTTATATGAATGATTTTACCTAAAGCCAGACTGACGTAAATAAAATATAACATATCCTCTCGATACTGCTTTTGATAATGGATACAGTCAAACATGTGTTAGTGGTCACCTCTATTAAGCAGCCAATTTCCAGATTCCCGATATGTTACTTTGTTATACATTTCACCTCTATTAAGCAGCCATATGTGCTAAACAGCCACTTGCGTGTGATTACCTTGGCTGGCTGCTTAAGACAGGTTTGACTGTATATACTAGTAGCCGAAATAATTGAAAACGGCCAGTAGTTCGATTTAGCTTATTTTGAAACAATGTTTGCATACGGGTGTAACTTGGTAACTTGTGCTTGTTTAAACAACAACAACAACAACAACAACAACAATATTTATTCAACATTAAGCAAAATTACAGTGCTTCTAGTCTATTATAAATAGGTATATAAATATAACTTGTAATGTAATGACAACATGAAACATGAGTCCACAGTGAAGATTATCATAATTATCTTAAAGAGAAGCTTAGTTTGTTTTAGTATTCATTAGTATTATAGTTCAAGGAATATTATTGATTTGATCTAACTCTTTTCGGACTTTACTGGCAAAATATATGTATTTTGATAAGTTTGAGATTTCCTTTTTATTTCTTGACATCATAAGTTTATCAAATTTATTTAAAGTTGGCCAACTGCAATAATACGGCTTTATGTATTTTTTTCGTATATCGGTGTACACTGTGCATATTAAGAGAAAGTGATACTCATTTTCGATTGTTCTTAAGTTACAAAATTTGCATATTCTCTCATTTCGTGGTACATTAAGATACCTTCCTCTTTCAATTTCTAAATTATGTGATGAAAGTCTAAATCTGCTCAGGGCTATACTAAATTTTTTGTCCATACTATTATCAAGGTGTGTTTCTAAATTAAATGTATGTTTGAATCTACAGTATGTTGATAGTCTCCTTGAGTTGTTTATGTCTGCGTACCAAGTTTGGTAATATTGGTCAAAGATTCTTTGTTTTATAATATGCAGTTTAATTTCATAAGTTTGTTGGTGAAGCCATAAATTAGACATTCCCAGATTTTCCAAAATCGATTTTATTTGGTATGCCCAATTAGAACCATTATACGTCACATTATTATTCGCATCGTTTTTTAGCATTATATAAATTCGTTTAAACAGTTGTGGGTAGCGATTCGTAATTAATCTGAAGTTGACTAATTTGCCAGAATAGGTTGTATCAGTGAAGCCCCAATGTTCAAGTAGTTGGCTCCAGTACAGCCGAATCCAGTTGATTAGTACTGTAATAAGAATAAGAAAAGTAGAAGTTTCTGCCAGATCCAGACACCTTTGTCATCATGAAATGGAATATTTATGTTCAGGGTACACAAACCATTTTGTAATGTCATGCTCAAGGTAGTTTTATTCGGACTAAAACCGTTGATATACTTTTGGACCGACGAATCAATCAATACGTTATCTTCTGGTTATTATCTGCTGTCTCCGAACAGTAAAATTCGTGTGTTTAGCGGATGAAAATTCCTGGTCGTTCTAAATAATCTAAAGGGGAAATGTTCAGCATCTTCATATATGAAGTCACATCGGCTGTTTGGGACATCCTTAAATAATTTAAGCATAATTATGTCAATATTCAGATTACTTCATTACTAAATTCCTTAATCTTCATGTAAAGCAGAATATAGTATTTCGCCTAGGAAAAGGTAATTGGGTACGTCTGGTTGTTTGAAGATAGCGTCTTTTATTATCCTTTCAAAATATTTAGCGACGGGGACTTCTTCCTGAAGCAAGGTCAATCCGACGTGAAACAGATGATGGAATTAAGGACTTTGTTCAATGGGGTAGTACAAAGGAATTCTAAAACTTGAGAATTGTAGAAGGTTCACATTCAAGATTACTGAGAACAGACCTTTGATACCAAGGTCTGTTATTCTCCTAGAAAGTACTAAAGTTTAAACTTTATTTATTTTACAACGATTGCGAAGCAAGTTTTAACAACTTATATTAATCACTCTCGTTGGCGCGGATGAAAGCGTAAATGTGGTCATTCGTGTTGGAGGAAACCGGAGTACC
This sequence comes from Archivesica marissinica, assembly GCA_014843695.1. NCBI lineage: Eukaryota > Metazoa > Mollusca > Bivalvia > Venerida > Vesicomyidae > Archivesica > Archivesica marissinica. Next base: position 58,908,306 of record CM026404.1, on the reverse strand, counting down.
CGGAGAAAACCCACCTGTCCGATCTGGCGACCACCGTACCATCTCACATACTTCCCGGCCCGATGATCGAACCCGGGTTGCATTGGTTAGAAGCGAGCGCGATAACCACTGCGCTAATCGGACAGCCTAGAAACTAAAAACAGTACTAGTACTATCAACATAAATGAGATGTGCATTAAGCACATCGGCCATCTCGTGTGATCAATAAATAAAAGTGTGTGTGTTTTACGTTTATTTATCGTCGCTACCGATTTCCATGACAAGTCAAAATTAACGTCACCTATTACAATATATATCTTATCTTCAGTGCACAACATTTGAACTCTAGTGGAAGTCGTGATAGCGCAGTGGATGCGCGTTCGCTTCAGGTGCGAAAGGTCCGGAGTTCGAGCCCCACTGGAGCCGTTACGATTGTGCCCTTAGGCAAGGCATTTAAATTCCACGTTGCCTCTTCTCTCTCCCTCGTGGCGATGGATTACATCAGGAATGAGGTCTCGAGAGTGATTTATATAAGTTGAAATAACTTGTTTCGCAATCGAGCTAAAATAAATTTGTATAATTCATAAGCCGTGTAATTATTCACCCACGTAACTCTTAAAGAAGGTGAGCTATATGTGTAGCATAATATAAATGGGTTACAATAAGTTTGCTTAATTTCCTCACAAAGTAACTCCAAATAAGAAAATAACTTAAAACCAACAAGATCAGATGTAAGTCTACATGGTAGATTACCTGTAACCACCACCAGTTGTGATCGTATCTTTACGAACTATTTTTATATTGTCTATTTGAAGGTCATTGTTAGAAAATATATCGTTGCGAAATAATTCGCATAAACATAATGCATCATCATGCTGTTGAGAAAAGAGAAGTTTGCTTTCATCCAGTTTCTGAAATAAGTAATGTATATTAAGATGAACTATATTTAGTTCCCTTTGATTAAAACATAAAACAACTCAGCAATGTAATATCTAGCAGATAAATCAAACTTTATTTATTTTACAAAGATTGCGAAGCAAGTTCTAACAACTTATATTAATCACTCTCGATGGCGCGGATGAAAGCGTTAATGTGGTCATTCGCGTGTGAGGAAACCGGAATACCCGGACAAAACCCACCTGTCCGATCTGGCGACCACCGTACCATCTCACATACTTGCCGGTCCGAGGATAAAACCCGGGTTGCATTGGTGAGAAGCGAGCGCGCCAACCACTGCGCTAATCGGACAACCTATAATAGCTGGATAGTCGCCATATGACCTAAGCTGTCTGTGTGAGCTTAAATATCCCACAAACAAACACATCGTTCAATGTTAGTATATGTCATAGGTTGTATGTCATCCGAAATACTCATGTCCGAATATGGTGTATATCTAAGACAATCCGAAAAATGAATTCATGGATTTATTTTTCGTACTCTAAGAATGTTGATTATATAATCGTACAATGTAGATTGTTGGCGCTTTAAAGGTCAATGACTGCTATATATGTTCATAGCTATACCATTAAAGAAATAAAATGTTATTAGCACTTTGTGGTCATTCGCGTGTGAGGAAACCGGAATACCCGGACAAAACCCACCTGTCCGATCTGGCGACCACCGTACCATCTCACATACTTGCCGGTCCGAGGATCGAACACGGGTTGCATTGGTGAGAAGCGAGCGCGATTATCGATTTCAACAGTACTATTCTAGAGCCGTAAGTAGAGCCGTTCAACAGTCAATAACTAACATCGGTCACAGAATCAAAACGATTTGAAAATACATGATTATCAATAGGAAGAGATTGAAGTACTAATAGCAGACTCGGTCAATGTTCAATGAACTGCTGGAATTATGAATACAAGGAATCATTCTGTGCATGTAGATGATTGGTCACTTTAACATAGTGCCTCGTGGAATAAACAACAATTAACATAATTACAAAATTATTCGAACAGTTTAGGCATGCAGTGCGTCACGAGCTTTACAGTTTGCTTCCAGGTCCAAGGAAATGTCAGCCCTGTCGTGTTATTCAAGAGTGATTGACGGTTATTTTAACCATTGTTGCTGTTTCTGTTTCTTAATTTTCTTTCATTTTACATTTCCATTAAGTTCTGGAGTTGCTACTGGAATTCCAAGTACCAGGTTTATCTTGTTTCTGATAGTTGTCATAAATAGTGTCCAACCTTTTATGTTGAAGACGGTCATGATACAAGGATGTGTTCGGTTTACCTTGTTCCATAAACAGTGTTAAGAAAATGAAGTCATCCATCAATACACATATCTTCCAAGGATCGGTTGGGTTCTTCGATGATGATGTTTACACCTTTATCATATCTACGTGGGAGGATTGGTGACACTATGGTTTTAGCGTTTGCAATTAAAGTATGTACTGTATTGTCGGCATCTTTAAGTTCATCGACAATGTCACGACAACCGTTTGAATCTGGCACAATATTGGTTTCCACGTGTAGGATAATGGTGTATGTCTCTTGCATAACACATTGAACTGCGATTCGAGATATCGCGGGTTCTTTCCCCCGTCTGACCATAAATACATTACATGTATGTTCCATTAATGTCAAACCCCTTGCGGACAGGCTTAGCCGACCTAAACAGTTAATCAGTATTACGCAATGTGTGCGAGGTGCCTTGCTCAATGGCACTACATACGTGGCCTGACCGAGTATCGAAAATTCGATGCGCTACCACTGGATCAACGTGAGGGTGTATTAACACGACTATGTTTATAAAGTCTAAACATAGTTACTTATGGCATAATTAACCTAATGTCCATATCATTGAAAGAGAGAGAGAGAGAGATAGGAGAGGAGAGGAGAGGACTGGAGAGAAGAGGAGAGAGGAGATTTCCGATAGAATTCCGTTTCTATATTTAGCGATATTATCTTGTCGAGAACAGTTGTTATTCAAATCTACACCCTCATAAAAGTGGGTGTAAGTAGATGGTGTTACGATCGAAAATCCAGTTTCCCCAGGCTGTCATTTTGCCAGAAGTTAAAAAGTGAAAAATCGACAGACTGGAACCCAGGCTAGTATAAAAGTAAAATAATAATACAGCCATTATATAATTGTATTACGTACAGTTATCGCCTAACATAGACATTGGTCGCACATTAACGAAATTGAAAAACGCATTACTCATACGCAATAAAATGTTATCTGCTTAAAGACCGGAACGTTTTAATTCCGTATGCGCCTATAGAAATACCAAGGTGAAATTATAGATATTTTATCAACATTGTTAATTAATAAAGCCTCAGGTCCCGATGAGGTAAGTCACAGAATGCTAAAAGAATGCAAACTCACAATTTGTAAACCGTTAAGTATACTTTATAATAGATCACTGAGCGACGGTAATTACCCTGATCCTTGGAAATCAGCTACTGTTATGCCTCTATTCAAAAAGGGCGACAGGAAGTCCCCTGCCAATTACAGGCCAATATCTCTGATAAGCTGTGTTGGTAAAGTCATGGAAAGAGTTGTTTTTAAGCACTTTTATAACCACTTGTATTTTAACAATCTTATATACCCTAAACAATCTGGCTTTCTTCCAGGTCATTCAACGGTTTACCAATTATTAGACATTTACCACCAGATTTGTCAGTCGTTTGATAATAAAGTTCCCACGTGTATGGTGTATTGCGATATATCGAAAGCGTTCGATCGTGTTTGGCATGAAGGATTATTATTCAAACTAAGACAAAATGGAATTGATGGACACAATCTGCAATGGACAAAAACATACCTATCCAATCGTAGCCAAAGAGTATTTGTTGGATCCGAGCTTTCAAACTCAAAAATTGTATCTGCAGGTGTGCCTCAAGGTTCAGTACTTGGACCCCTTCTTTTCTTAATCTATGTTAATGATATTGCTGATAGTTTGGTCAGCATTACTCGTCTCTTTGCAGATGACAGTTCTCTAGCTGTTTCATCTTCTGATATTACATACATGGAAACTACCCTTAATAGTGATCTCCAGAAAATTACAGACTGGTCCCGTCAGTGGCTTGTGAATTTTAACCCGAATAAAACAGAAGTAATGTTTTTTACCCTGGGGTCTGAACGCAGACCAGTTCTCAATTTTAACAATATTCAACTTGATTACGTGGAAAATCACAAACACTTAGGTGTTACCTTAAGTTCCGATGGTAAATGGCATACTCACGTTAACAATATAATAGCTTCAGCTTCTAGAGTTCTTGGTTCGATGAGAGCATTAAAGTTTAGAGTAAAACGTAATGCACTTAATCAAATTTATATTTCATATATGAGACCTATTTTAGAATATGCATCAATTGTTTGGGCTGGCTGCGCTGAATACGAAAAACTATCCTTAGAAAGAATTCAGTATGAAGCTGCACGTATTGTTACTGGTCTTACAAGATCTGTTTCTATTGATCGTTTATTAACCGAAATAGGCTGGGTGTCTCTAACCAATAGACGTAACATACAGAAACTTATAACAATTTATAAAGCAAAACATGGAAATCTACCAGAATATTTAGCTAATATAATTCCCATTACCGTTTCTGAATCGGTACCATACCCACTCCGTAATAAAAATGATTACATCACAATGGCTCGTCGTACACACATTTTTTCAAATTCATTTATACCGGCTTCTACTGCCCTTTGGAATAACCTTGACCCAATCACAAGGAACTCTGCAACGCTCAATATTTTCAAATCCAAACTCAAGGATAAGTTTAAACCTCCGATAGTTCCCCAACATTTCCTTAATGGTGAAAGATCATATTCAGTTTACCATGCTCGAATACGAAATTTTTGTAGCAACTTGAATGGTGACCTCTATAGAAATCATTTACGCGATAGTCCCACATGTGACTGTGGTTTTCACACGGAAGATGCTGAACACTACTTCTTTAATTGCTGTCTATTCCGTGCTCAAAGACTACAATTATTTACAGCTACCATTACATATCACCCTCTGAGTACACAAACATTACTATATGGTAAGGATGACTATTCGGCAGATGAAAACAGACTACTTTTTACAGAAGTTCAATTATTCATAAAACACTCCAACAGATTCACATAATCATTGGTCTCTATCTGAATGCTATTTCGCTATGAGTAAACTTATATAGATATGTGCCCTAACATGGCGGCTGACTGCAGTGAACTGGACTTGAGCGCTGGACATTGTAATTAGAAAATTACCTTTTTTCATTCTCTCCTACGATCACAATCTCTCTCCTCCCTCATCGCCTCTCTCTGTCGCCCTCCCTATCTCATACGTCTTTCTTTATCTTATTCTTTATTATTTTGTTTTTATAATTATACAACATGTACTCTTTTCATAAATAGGAATTTGAGAAAAAATTCGCTATATTTCATTATTTATGCTTGAAATCATTAGTCGCTATTTCTCTTGAATTACTATCTGTCGGGAAGGGCCGTAACTAATGTTGCTAGAACTTGTGGCCCGACCCGTTTGCTTTTCTTTAATTTGTCATGTTTGTATTCACATGTATATATGTAAAAAAAACTAATCGAGCAATAAAATATGATTAAACTAAAAGGCGAAATACCAATACCAATCATTTTATAGCAATACCAAGGCGAAATACCAATACCAAGCATTTTATAGCAATACCAAGGCGAAATACCAATACCAAGCATTTTATAGCAATACCAAGGCGAAATACCAATACCAAGCATTTTATAGCAATACCAAGGCGAAATACCAATACCAAGCATTTTATAGCAATACCAAGGCGAAATACCAATACCAAGCATTTTATAGCAATACCAAGGCGAAATACCAATACCAAGCATTTTATAGCAATACCAAGGCGAAATACCAATACCAAGCATTTTATAGCAATACCAAGGCGAAATACCAATACCAAGCATTTTATAGCAATACCAAGGCGAAATACCAATACCAAGCATTTTATAGCAATACCAAGGCGAAATACCAATACCAAGCATTGTATAGCAATACCAAGGCGAAATACCAATACCAAGCATTTTATAGCAATACCAAGGCGAAATACTAATACCAAGCATTTTATAGCAATACCAAGGCGAAATACCAATACCAAGCATTTTATTCAACATAAAACATTATTACAATGTGTGTGGTATTATACAAATTATAAGAGAAGACATGGAAATATATAGATACCAGTTATGAAGGTGATGCACAAATACAGACTCAAATACACTCTCATAGCGTGTCATTAAAACTGTAATATATTACCTTACGAAACGTGTCATATATTCATAAATCAATGGTCCTTCCCTTTTCATGGCAATTATTTCACATTTTATTACCTTGCTTTTATTGTCTTGTTCAGATTTCCATTACAATAAAGCCGATGGAAAATACCATTATTATAAAGCGGTGTTTTTCTAACTGAGGTCAAGGTGCATGTCAATGTCATGTAAGACTATGACGTTATATTGTATGCTGTTTCTAACAACGGTTGTTCTGTTGTGCAACTGGGTCTCATGTCTTTGTATCTTATGTAATTATGTCCTATTAGCGCAGTGGTTAGCGCGTTCGCTTCTCACCAATGCAACCCAGATTCGATCCTCCGACCGGGAACTATGCGAGATGGTACGGTGGTCGCCAGATCGGACAGGTGGGTTTTCTCCGGGTACTCCGGTTTCCTATCACACGAATGACCACATTTACGCTTTCATCCGCGCCAATGAGAGTGATTAATATAAGTTGTTAGAACTTGCTTCGCATTCCTTGTAAAATAAATAAAGTTTAAACTTAATTTAAATTTAAATTACAAAGACGTTTTAAAAGTAAACAGTTGATATGTTCAGCCTAGTGTCAATATACATGGTGTTTTAGTATTCGATTAAATAAATACCATCATATCGTAGTCTATATATATCAACTTAATATCACGTTGTCTATGACAAAAATAAACTCAGCGATGAGATATGAAACAAGGCGGTAGGAAAATATAAATTGATATTCTGATTCAACACCATTTTGGTTATAAGGTTTACATAAACGAGTTTCTTTAATAATGATACTGAATCTAACAAATGGTATTTTAGATAAATGCGGACATAGTCTTAAACAAATTAATTCTTTCCCAAGTTGGTAATAATGTCTATCTACAATACAATACAATACAATGCAATGTAATGCAATGCAATGCAATGCAATACAATACAATGCAATACAATACAACTCATATATTGTATTAAAACATATCATATAGGATAATAGTAAAACATATATATTATAACAGTAAGCATAGACATGTTTATTTACAGAAGAGCAAGAATAGCCCTGAACAGAAGAACGCGTATAGCTGTGAACAGAAGAGCATGTATAACTGTGAACAGAAGAGCATGTATAAATGTGAACAGAAGAGCAAGTATAACTGTGAACAGAAGAGCATGAATAGTTGTGAACAGAAGAGCATGTATAACTGTGAACAGACGAGCATGTATAAATGTGAACAGAAGAGCATGTATAACTGTGAACAGACGAGCATGTATAACTGTGAACAGACGAGCATGTATAAATGTGAACAGAAGAGCATGTATAACTGTGAACAGACGAGCATGTATAAATGTGAACAGAAGAGCATGTATAACTGTGAACAGAAGAGCATGAATAGCTGTGAACAGAATGGCATGAATAGCTGTGAACAGAAGAGCATGTATAGCTGTGAACAGAATGGCATGAATAGCTGTGAACAGAAGAGCATGTATAACTGTGAACAGAAGAGCATAGATAACTGTGAACAGAAGAGCATGAATAGTTGTGAACAGAATGGCATGAATAACTGTGAACAGAAGAGCATATATAACTGTGAACAGAAGAGCATGTATAAATGTGAACAGAAGAGCATGTATAACTGTGAACAGAAGAGCATGAATAGTTGTGAACAGAATGGCATGAATAACTGTGAACAGAATGGCATGCATAGCTGTGATCAGAATGGCATGAATAGCTGTGAACAGAAGAGCATGTATAGCTGTGAACAGAACAGCATGCATAGCTGTGAACAGAATGGCATGAATAGCTGTGAACAGAAGAGCATGTATAGCTGTGAACAGAATGGCAAGTTTAGTTGTGAACATAATGGCATGTATAGCTGTGAACGGAAGAACATGTATAACTGTGAACAGAAGAGAATGTATAGCTGTGAACAGAAGAACATGTATATCTATGAAGAGAAGAGCATGCATAGCTGTGAACAGAAGAACATGAATAGCTGTGAATAGAAGAGCATGTATAACTGTAAACATAAGAGCATGTATAGCTGTGAACAGAAGAACATGTATAGCTATGAACAGAAGAGCATGTATAGCTGTGAACAGAAGAACATGTATAGCTATGAACAGAAGAGCATGTATAGCTGTGAACAGGAGAGCATGTATAGCTGTGAACAGAAGAGCATGTATAGCTGTGAACAGACGAACATGTATATTTGTGAACAGAAGAGCATGCATAGCTGTGAACAGAAGAGCATGTATAGCTGTGAACATAAGAGCATGCATAGCTGTGAACAGAATAGCATGCATAGCTGTGTACAGAAGGGCATGAATAGTTGTGAACAGAAGGGCATGACTAGTTGGGAACAGAATAGCATGCATAGCTGTGAACAGAAGAGCATGTATAGCTGTGAACAGAAGAGCATGTATAGCTGTGAACAGAAGAACATGTATAATTGTGAACAGAAGAGCATGCATAGCTGTGAACAGAAGAGCATGTATAGCTGTGAACAGAAGAACATGTATAACTGTGAACAGAAGAGCATGTATAACTGTGAACAGAAGAGCATGTATAGCTGTGAACAAAAGAGCATGTATAACTGTGAACAGAAGAGCAAGTATAGCTGTGACAGAAGGGCATGGATAGCTGTGAACAGAAGAGCACATATAGCTGTGACAGAAGAGCACGTATAGCTGTGAACAGAAGGGCATGAATAGCTGTGAACAGAAGAGCAAGTATAGCTGTGAACAGAAGAGCAAGTATAGCTGTGACAGAAGGGCATGTATAGCTGTGAACAGAAGAACATGTATAGCTGTGAACAGAAGAGTATGTATAGCTGTGAACAGAAGAGCAAGTATAGCTGTGACAGAAGGGCATGTATAGCTGTGAACAGAAGAGCAAGTATATCTGTGAACAGAAGAGCAAGTATAGCTGTGACAGAAGGGCATGTATAGCTGTGAACAGAAGAGCATGTATAGCTGTGAACAGAAGAGCATGTATAGCTGTGAAAAGAATGGCATGAATAGCTGTGAACAGAAGAGCATGTATAGCTGTGAACAGAATGGCAAGTTTAGTTGTGAACATAATGGCATGTATAGCTGTAAACGGAAGAACATGTATAACTGTGAACAGAAGAGAATGTATAGCTGTGAACAGAAGAACATGTATATCTATGAAGAGAAGAGCATGCATAGCTGTGAACAGAAGAACATGAATAGCTGTGAATAGAAGAGCATGTATAACTGTAAACATAAGAGCATGTATAGCTGTGAACAGAAGAACATGTATAGCTATGAACAGAAGAGCATGTATAGCTGTGAACAGGAGAGCATGTATAGCTGTGAACAGAAGAGCATGTATAGCTGTGAACAGAAGAACATGTATAATTGTGAACATAAGAGCATGCACAGCTGTGAACAGAAGAACATGTATATATGAACAGACGAGCATGTATAGATGTGAACAGAAGAACATGTATAACTGTGAACAGAAGAACATGTATAGCTGTGAACAGAAGAGCATGTATAGCTGTGAACAGAAGAGCATGTATATCTGTGAACAGAAGAGCATGTATAGCTGTGAACAGAAGAGCATGTATAGCTGTGAACAGAAGAGCATGTATAGCTGTGAACAGAAGAACATGTATATCTGTGAACAGAAGAGCATGTATAGCTGTGAACAGAAGAGCATGAATAGCTGTGAACAGAAGAGCAAGTATAGCTGTGACAGAAGGGCATGTATAGCTGTGAACAGAAGAGCAAGTATAACTGTGAACAGAAGAACATGTATATCTGTGAACAGAAGAACATGTATATCTGTGAACAGAAGAACATGTATATCTGTGAACGGAAGAACATGTATATCTGTGAACGGAAGAACATGTATCACTGTGAACAAAAGAGCAAGTATAGCTGTGAACAGAAGAGCAAGTATAGCTGTGACAGAAGGGCATGTATAGCTGTGAACAGAAGAGCAAGTATATCTGTGAACAGAAGAACATGTATATCTGTGAACAGAGGAACATGTATATATGTGAACAGAAGAGCATGTATAACTGCGAACAGAAGAGCATGTATAACTGTGAACAGAAGAGCATGTATTGATGTGAACAGAAGAACATGTATAACTGTGAACAGAATAACATGCAAACTGTGAACAGAAGAACATGTATAACTGTGAACAGAAGAGCATGTATATCTGTGAACAGAAGAACATGTATAACTGTGAACAGAAGAGCATGCATAGCTGTGAACAGAAGAGCATGTATAGCTGTGAACAGAAGAACATGTATAAATGTGAACAGAAGAGCCAGTATAACTGTAAACAGAAGGGCATGTATAGCTGTGAACAAACGAGCAAGTATAACTGTGAACAGAAGAGCAAGTATAGCTGTGACAGAAGGGCACGTATAGATGTGAACAGAAGGGCATGACTAGCTGTGAACAGAAGAGCAAGTATAGCTGTGAACAGAAGAGCAAGTATAGCTGTGACAGAAGGGCGTGTATAGCTGTGAACAGAAGAACATGTATAGCTGTGAACAGAAGAGTATGTATAGCTGTGAACAGAAGAGAAAGTATAGCTGTGACAGAAGGGCATGTATAGCTGTGAACAGAAGAGCAAGTATATCTGTAAACAGAAGAGCAAGTATAGCTGTGACAGAAGGGCATGTATAGCTGTGAACAGAAGAGCATGTATAGCTGTGAACAGAAGAGCATATATAGCTGTGAACAGAATGGCATGAATAGCTGTGAACAGAAGAGCATGTATAGCTGTGAACAGAATGGCAAGTTTAGTTGTGAACATAATGGCATGTATAGCTGTGAACGGAAGAACATGTATAACTGTGAACAGAAGAGAATGTATAGCTGTGAACAGAAGAACATGTATATCTATGAAGAGAAGAGCATGCATAGCTGTGAACAGAAGAACATGAATAGCTGTGAATAGAAGAGCATGTATAACTGTAAACATAAGAGCATGTATAGCTGTGAACAGAAGAACATGTATAGCTATGAACAGAAGATCATGTATAGCTGTGAACAGGAGAGCATGTATAGCTGTGAACAGAAGAGCATGTATAGCTGTGAACAGAAGAACATGTATAAGTGTGAACATAAGAGCATGCACAGCTGTGAACAGAAGAACATGTATATATGAACAGAAGAGCATGTATAGCTGTGAACAGAAGAACATGTATAACTGTGAACAGAAGAACATGTATAACTGTGAACAGAAGAGCATGTATAGCTGTTAACAGAAGAACATGTATATCTATGAACAGAAGAACATGTATAGCTGTGAACAGAAGAGCATGTATAGCTGTGAACAGAAGAACATGTATAGCTGTGAACTGAAGAACATGTATATCTATGAACAGAATAGCATGCATAGCTGTGAACAGAAGAGCATGTATAGCTGTGAACATAAGAGCATGCATAGCTGTGAACAGAATAGCATACATAGCTGTGTACAGAAGGGCATGAATAGTTGTGAACAGAAGGGCATGACTAGTTGGGAACAGAATAGCATGCATAGCTGTGAACAGAAGAGCATGAATAGCTGTGAACAGAAGAGCAAGTATAGCTGTGACAGAAGGGCATGTATAGCTGTGAACAAAAGAGTAAGTATAACTGTGAACAGAAGAACATGTATATCTGTGAACAGAAGAACATGTATATCTGTGAACAGAAGAACATGTATATATGTGAACGGAAGAACATGTATATCTGTGAACGGAAGAACATGTATCACTGTGAACAAAAGAGCAAGTATAGCTGTGAACAGAAGAGCAAGTATAACTGTGAACAGAAGAACATGTATATCTGTGAACAGAAGAACATGTATATCTGTGAACAGAAGAACATGTATATCTGTGAACGGAAGAACATGTATATCTGTGAACGGAAGAACATGTATCACTGTGAACAAAAGAGCAAGTATAGCTGTGAACAGAAGAGCAAGTATAGCTGTGACAGAAGGGCATGTATAGCTGTGAATAGAAGAGCAAGTATAACTGTGAACAGAAGAACATGTATATCTGTGAACAGAAGAACATGTATATATGTGAACAGAAGAGCATGTATAACTGCGAACAGAAGAGCATGTATAACTGTGAACAGAAGAGCATGTATTGATGTGAACAGAAGAACATGTATAACTGTGAACAGAATAACATGCATAACTGTGAACAGAAGAACATGTATAACTGTGAACAGAAGAGCATGTATAACTGTGAACAGAAGAGCATGTATAACTGTGAACAGAAGAGCATGTATAACTGTGAACAGAAGAGCATGTATAACTGTGAACAGAAGAACATGTATATCTGTGAACAGAAGAACATGTATAACTGTGAACAGAAGAGCATGTATAGCTGTGAACAGAAGAGCATGTATAGCTGTGAACAAACGAGCAAGTATAACTGTGAACAGAAGAGCAAGTATAGCTGTGACAGAATAGCATGGATAGCTGTGAACAGAAGAGCATGTATAGCTGTGATCAGAAGAGCACGTATAGCTGTGACAGAAGGGCACGTATAGATGTGAACAGAAGGGCATGACTAGCTGTGAACAGAAGAGCAAGTATAGCTGTGAACAGAAGAGCAAGTATAGCTGTGACAGAAGGGCATGTATAGCTGTGAACAGAAGAACATGTATAGCTGTGAACAGAAGAGTATGTATAACTGTGAACAGAAGAGAAAGTATAGCTGTGACAGAAGGGCATGTATAGCTGTGAACAGAAGAGCAAGTATATCTGTGAACAGAGGAGCAAGTATAGCTGTGACAGAAGGGCATGTATAGCTGTGAACAGAAGAGCATGTATAGCTGTGAACAGAAGAGCATATAGAGCTGTGAACAGAAGAGCATGTATAGCTGTGAACAGAAGAGCATGTATATCTGTGTGAACAGAAGAGCATGTATACCTGTGAACGGAAGAACATGTATATCTGTGAACGGAAGAACATGTATAACTGTGAACAGAAGAGCATGAATAGCTGTGACAGAAGGGCATGTATAGCTGTTAACAGAAGAGCAAGTATAACTGTGAACAGAAGAACATGTATATCTGTGAACAGAAGAACATGTATATCTGTGAACAGAAGAACATGTATATCTGTGAACAGAAGAGCATCTATAACTGTGAACAGAAGAGCATGTATAACTGTGAACAGAAGAGCATGTATAGATATGAACAGAAGAACATGTATAACTGTGAACAGAAGAACATGTATAACTGTGAACAGAAGAACATGTATATCTGTGAACAGAAGAACATGTATAACTGTGAACAGAAGAGCATGCATAGCTGTGAACAGAAGAGCATGTATAGCTGTGAACAGAAGAACATGTATAAATGTGAACAGAAGAGCAAGTATAACTGTAAACAGAAGGGCATGTATAGCTGTGAACAAACGAGCAAGTATAACTGTGAACAGAAGAGCAAGTATAGCTGTGACAGAAGGGCATGGATAGCTGTGATCAGAAGAGCACATATAGCTGTGACAGAAGGGCACGTATAGATGTGAACAGAAGGGCATGACTAGCTGTGAACAGAAGAGCAAGTATAGCTGTGAACAGAAGAGCAAGTATAGCTGTGACAGAAGGGCGTGTATAGCTGTGAACAGAAGAACATGTATAGCTGTGAACAGAAGAGTATGTATAGCTGTGAACAGAAGAGAAAGTATAGCTGTGACAGAAGGGCATGTATAGCTGTGAACAGAAGAGCAAGTATATCTGTGAACAGAAGAGCAAGTATAGCTGTGACAGAAGGGCATGTATAGCTGTGAACAGAAGAGCATGTATAGCTGTGAACAGAAGAGCATATATAGCTGTGAAAAGAATGGCATGAATAGCTGTGAACAGAAGAGCATGTATAGCTGTGAACAGAATGGCAAGTTTAGTTGTGAACATAATGGCATGTATAGCTGTAAACGGAAGAACATGTATAACTGTGAACAGAAGAGAATGTATAGCTGTGAACAGAAGAACATGTATATCTATGAAGAGAAGAGCATGCATAGCTGTGAACAGAAGAACATGAATAGCTGTGAATAGAAGAGCATGTATAACTGTAAACATAAGAGCATGTATAGCTGTGAACAGAAGAACATGTATAGCTATGAACAGAAGAGCATGTATAGCTGTGAACAGGAGAGCATGTATAGCTGTGAACAGAAGAGCATGTATAGCTGTGAACAGAAGAACATGTATAATTGTGAACATAAGAGCATGCACAGCTGTGAACAGAAGAACATGTATATATGAACAGAAGAGCATGTATAGCTGTGAACAGAAGAACATGTATAACTGTGAACAGAAGAACATGTATAACTGTGAACAGAAGAGCATGTATAGCTGTGAACAGAAGAACATGTATATCTATGAACAGAAGAACATGTATAGCTGTGAACAGAAGAGCATGTATAGCTGTGAACAGAAGAACATGTATAGCTGTGAACAGAAGAACATGTATATCTATGAACAGAATAGCATGCATAGCTGTGAACAGAAGAGCATGTATACTGTGAACAAAGAGCATGATACTGTGAACAGAAAGCATATACTGTGACAGAAGATGATATGTGAACAGAAGCATGTATGGAACAGAAGCATGATACTGTGAACAGAAGAGCATGAATAGCTGTGAACAGAAGAGCAAGTATAGCTGTGACAGAAGGGCATGTATAGCTGTGAACAAAAGAGCAAGTATAACTGTGAACAGAAGAACATGTATATCTGTGAACAGAAGAACATGTATATCTGTGAACAGAAGAACATGTATATCTGTGAACGGAAGAACATGTATATCTGTGAACGGAAGAACATGTATCACTGTGAACAAAAGAGCAAGTATAGCTGTGAACAGAAGAGCAAGTATAGCTGTGACAGAAGGGCATGTATAGCTGTGAACAGAAGAGCAAGTATATCTGTGAACAGAAGAACATGTATATCTGTGAACAGAGGAACATGTATATATGTGAACAGAAGAGCATGTATAACTGCGAACAGAGGAGCATGTATAACTGTGAACAGAAGAGCATGTATTGATGTGAACAGAAGAACATGTATAACTGTGAACAGAATAACATGCAAAACTGTGAACAGAAGAACATGTATAACTGTGAACAGAAGAGCATGTATATCTGTGAACGGAAGAACATGTATAACTGTGAACAGAAGAGCAAGCATAGTTGTGAACAGAAGAGCATGAATAGCTGTGACAGAAGGGCATGTATAGCTGTTAACAGAAGAGCAAGTATAACTGTGAACAGAAGAACATGTATATATGTGAACAGAAGAACATGTATATCTGTGAACAGAAGAACATGTATATCTGTGAACGGAAAAACATGTATAACTGTGAACAGAAGAGCAAGCATAGCTGTGAATAGAAGAGTAAGTATTGCTGTGGCAGAAGGGCATGTATAGCTGTGAACAGAAGAGCAAGTATAACTGTGAACACAAGAACATGTATATCTGTGAACAGAAGAACATGTATATATGTGAACAGAAGAACATGTATATATGTGATCAGAAGAACATGTATAACTGTGAACAGAAGAGCATGTATAACTGTGAACAGAAGAGCATGTATAACTGTGAACAGAAGAGCATGTATAGATGTGAACAGAAGAACATGTATAACTGTGAACAGAAGAACATGTATAACTGTGAACAGAAGAACATGTATATCTGTGAACAGAAGAACATGTATAACTATGAACAGAAGAGCATGTATAGCTTTGAACAGAAGAGGATGCATAGCTGTGAACAGAAGAACATGTATAACTGTGAACAGAAGAACATGTATAACTGTGAACAGAAGAACATGTATATCTGTGAACAGAAGAACATGTATAACTGTGAACAGAAGAGCATGTATAGCTGTGAACAGAAGAGCATGCATAGCTGTGAACAGAAGAACATGTATAGCTGTGAACAGAGGAACACGTATAACTGTGAACAGAAGAGCATGTATAACTGTGAACAGAATAGCACGTATAACTGTGAACAGAAGAGCAAGTATAGCTGTGACAGAAGGGCATGTATAGCTGTGAACAGAAGAGCATGTATAACTGTGAACAGAAGAGCATGTATAACTGTGAACAGAAGAGCATGTATAACTGTGAACAGAAGAGCATGTATAACTGTGAACAGAAGAGCATGTATAGCTGTGAACAGAAGAGCATGTATAGCTGTGAACAGAAGAACATGTATAAATGTGAACAGAAGAGCAAGTATAACTGTGAACAGAAGGGCATGTATAGCTGTGAACAAACGAGCAAGTATAACTGTGAACAGAAGAGCACGTATAGCTGTGATAGAAGGGCATATATAGCTGTGAACTGAAGAGCATGTATAGCTGTGAACAGAAGAGCACGTATAGCTGTGACAGAAGGGCACGTATAGATGTGAACAGAAGGGCATGAATAGCTGTGAACAGAAGAGCAAGTATAGCTGTGAACAGAAGAGCAAGTATAGCTGTGACAGAGGGGCATGCATAGCTGTGAACAGAAGAACATGTATAGCTGTGAACAGAAGAGCAAGTATAGCTGTGACAGAAGGGCATGTATAGCTGTGAACAGAAGAGCAAGTATATCTGTCAACAGAAGAGCAAGTATAGCTGTGACAGAAGAGCATTGTATATCTGTGTGAACAGAGGAGCATGTATATCTGTGAACGGAAGAACATGTATATCTGTGAACGGAAGAACATGTATAACTGTGAACAGAAGAGCAAGCATAGCTGTGACCAGAAGAGCATGAATAGCTGTGACAGAAGAGCATGTATAGCTGTTAACAGAAGAGCAAGTATAACTGTGAACAGAAGAACATGTATATCTGTGAACAGAAGAACATGTATATCTGTGAACAGAAGAACATGTATATCTGTGAACGGAAGAACATGTATAACTGTGAACAGAAGAGCAAGCATAGCTGTGAACAGAAGAGCAAGTATAGCTATGGCAGAAGGGCATGTATAGCTGTGAACAGAAGAGCAAGTATAACTGTGAACAGAAGAACATGTATATATGTGACCAGAAGAGCATGTATAACTGTGAACAGAAGAGCATTTATAACTGTGAACAGAAGAGCATGTATAGATGTGAACAGAAGAACATGTATATCTGTGAACAGAAGAGCATGTATATCTGTGAACAGAAGAGCATGTATAACTGTGAACAGAAGAGCATGTATAACTGTGAACAGAAGAGCATGTATAACTGTGAACAGAAGAGCATGTATAGATGTGAACAGAAGAACATGTATAACTGTGAACAGAAGAACATGTATAACTGTGAACAGAAGAACATGTATAACTGTGAACAGAAGAACATGTATAACTGTGAACAGAAGAGCATGTATAACTGTGAACAGAAGAGCATGTATAGCTGTGAACAGAAGAGCATGTATAGCTGTGAACAGAAGAACATGTATAAATGTGAACAGAAGAGCAAGTATAACTGTGAACAGAAGGGCATGTATAGCTGTGAACAGACGAGCACGTATAACTGTGAACAGAAGAGCAAGTATAGCTGTGACAGAAGGGCATGTATAGCTGTGAACAGAAGAGCATGTATAGCTGTGAACAGAAGAGCACGTATAGCTGTGACAGAAGGGCAGGTATAGCTGTGAACAGAAGGGCATGACTAGCTGTGAACAGAAGAGCAAGAATAGCTGTGAACAGAAGAGCACGTATAGCTGTGACAGAAGGGCATGTATAGCTGTGAACAGAAGAACATGTATAGCTGTGAACAGAAGAGTATGTATAACTGTGAACAGAAGAGCAAGTATAGTTGTGACAGAAGGGCATGTATAGCTGTGAACAGAAGAGCAAATATATCTGTGAACAGAAGATCAAGTATAGCTGTGAACAGAAGAGCATGTATAGCTGTGAACAGAAGAGCATGTATATCTGTGAACAGAGGAGCATGTATATCTGTGAACGGAAGAACAGGTATAACTGTGAACAGAAGAGCAAGCATAGTTGTGAACAGAAGAGCAAGTATAACTGTGAACAGAAGAACATGTATATATGTGACCAGAAGAGCATGTATAACTGTGAACAGAAGAGCATGTATAACTGTGAACAGAAGAGCATGTATAGATGTGAACAGAAGAACATGTATATCTGTGAACAGAAGAGCATGTATATCTGTGAACAGAAGAGCATGTATAACTGTGAACAGAAGAACATGTATAACTGTGAACAGAAGAACATGTATAACTGTGAACAGAAGAACATGTATATCTGTGAACAGAAGAACATGTATAACTGTGAACAGAAGAGCATGTATAACTGTGAACAGAAGAGCATGTATAACTGTGAACAGAAGAGCATGTATAACTGTGAACAGAAGAGCATGTATAACTGTGAACAGAAGAGCAAGTATAGTGTGACAGAAGGCATGTATAGCTGTGAACAGAAGAGCATGTATAGCTGTGAACAGAAGAGCATGTATAGCTGTGAACAGAAGAGCATGTATATCTGTGAACAGAAGAACATGTATATCTGTGAACGGAAGAACATGTATAACTGTGAACAGAAGAGCAAGCATAGCTGTGAACAGAAGAGCATGAATAGCTGTGACAGAAGGCATGTATAGCTGTTAACAGAAGAGCAAGTATAACTGTGAACAGAAGAACAATGTGAACAGAAGAACATGTATATCTGTGAACAGAAGAACATGTATATCTGTGAACGGAAGAACATGTATAACTGTGAACAGAAGAGCAAGCATAGCTGTGAACAGAAGAGCAAGTATGCTGTGGCAGAAGGGCATGTATAGCTGTGAACAGAAGAGCAAGTATAACTGTGAACAGAAGAACATGTATATCTGTGAACAGAAGAGCATGTATAACTGTGAACAGAAGAGCATGTATAACTGTGAACAGAAGAGCATGTATAGATGTGAACAGAAGAGCATGTATATCTGTGAACAGAAGAGCATGTATATCTGTGAACAGAAGAGCATGTATAACTGTGAACAGAAGAACATGTATAACTGTGAACAGAAGAACATGTATAACTGTGAACAGAAGAACATGTATATCTGTGAACAGAAGAACATGTATAACTGTGAACAGAAGAGCATGTATAGCTGTGAACAGAAGAACATGTATAAATGTGAACAGAAGAGCAAGTATAACTGTGAACAGAAGGGCATGTATAGCTGTGAATAGAAGAGCATGTATAGCTGTGAACAGAAGAGCACGTATAGCTGTGACAGAAGGGCAGGTATAGCTGTGAACAGAAGGGCATGACTAGCTGTGAACAGAAGAGCACGTATAGCTGTGACAGAAGGGCATGTATAGCTGTGAACAGAAGAACATGTATAGCTGTGAACAGAAGAGTATGTATAACTGTGAACAGAAGAGCAAGTATAGTTGTGACAGAAGGGCATGTATAGCTGTGAACAGAAGAGCAAATATATCTGTGAACAGAAGAGCAAGTATAGCTGTGAACAGAAGAGCATGTATAGCTGTGAACAGAAGAGCATGTATATCTGTGTGAACAGAGGAGCATGTATATCTGTGAACGGAAGAACATGTATATCTGTGAACGGAAGAACATGTATAACTGTGAACAGAAGAGGAATCATAGCTGTGACCAGAAGAGCATGAATAGCTGGGACAGAAGGGCATGTATAGCTGTTAACAGAAGAGCATGCATAGCTGTGAGCAGAAGAACATGTATAAATGTGAACAGAAGGGCATGTATAGCTGTGAACAAACGAGCAAGTATAACTGTGAACAGAAGAGCAAGCATAGCTGTGACAGAAGGGCATGGATAGCTTTGAACAGAAGAGCATGTATAGATGTGATCAGAAGAGCACGTATAGCTGTGACAGAAGGGCACGTATAGATGTGAACAGAAGGGCATGACTAGCTGTGAACAGAAGAGCAAGTATAGCTGTGAACAGAAGAGCAGGTATAGCTGTGACAGAAGGGCATGTATAGCTGTGAACAGAAGAACATGTATAGCTGTGAACAGAAGAGTATGTATAACTGTGAACAGAAGAGAAAGTATAGCTGTGACAGAAGGGCATGTATAGCTGTGAATAGAAGAGCAAGTATATCTGTGAACAGAAGAGCAAGTATAGCTGTGACAGAAGGGCATGTATAGCTGTGAACAGAAGAGCCTGTATAGCTGTGAACACAAGAGCATATATAGCTGTGAACAGAAGAGCATGTATAGCTGTGAACAGAAGAGCATGTATATCTCTGTGAACAGAAGAGCATGTATACCTGTGAACGGAAGAACATGTATATCTGTGAACGGAAGAACATGTATAACTGTGAACAGAAGAGCAAGCATAGCTGTGAACAGAAGAGCATGAATAGCTGTGACAGAAGGGCATGTATAGCTGTTAACAGAAGAGCAAGTATAACTGTGATCAGACGAACATGTATATCTGTGAACAGAAGAACATGTATATCTGTGAACAGAAGAACATGTATATCTGTGAACAGAAGAACATGTATATCTGTGAACGGAAGAACATGTACAGCTGTGAACAGAAGAGCAAGCATAGCTGTGAACAGAGGAGCAAGTATAGCTGTGGCAGTAGGGCATGTATAGCTGTGAACAGAATAGCAAATATATCTGTGAACAGAAGAGCATGTATAGATGTGATCAGAAGAGCACGTATAGCTGTGACAGAAGGGCACGTATAGATGTGAACAGAAGGGCATGACTAGCTGTGAACAGAAGAGCAAGTATAGCTGTGAACAGAAGAGCAAGTATAGCTGTGACAGAAGGGCATGTATAGCTGTGAACAAAAGAACATGTATAGCTGTGAACAGAAGAGTATGTATAACTGTGAACAGAAGAGAAAGTATAGCTGTGACAGAAGGGCATGTATAGCTGTGAACAGAAGAGCAAGTATATCTGTGAACAGAAGAGCAAGTATAGCTGTGACAGAAGGGCATGTATAGCTGTGAACAGAAGAGCATGTATAGCTTTGAACAGAAGAGCATATATAGCTGTGAACAGAAGAGCATGTATAGCTGTGAACAGAAGAGCATGTATATCTCTGTGTACAGAAGAGCATGTATACCTGTGAACGGAAGAACATGTATATATGTGAACGGAAGAACATGTATAACTGTGAACAGAAGAGCAAGCATAGCTGTGAACAGAAGAGCATGAATAGCTGTGACAGAAGGGCATGTATAGCTGTTAACAGAAGAGCAAGTATAACTGTGATCAGAAGAACATGTATATCTGTGAACAGAAGAACATGTATATCTGTGAACAGAAGAACATGTATATCTGTGAACAGAAGATCATGTATGTCTGTGAACGGAAGAACATGTACAACTGTGAACAGAAGAGCAAGCATAGCTGTGAACAGAGGAGCAAGTATAGCTGTGGCAGAAGGGCATGTATAGCTGTGAACAGAAGAGCAAATATATCTGTGAACAGAAGAGCAAGTATAGCTTTGACAGAAGGGCATGTATAACTGTGAACAGAAGAGCAAGCATAGCTGTGAACAGAAGAGCAAGTATAGCTGTGACAGAAGGGCATGTATATCTGTGAACAGAAGAACATGTATATATGTGAACAGAAGAACATGTATATATGTGAACAGAAGAACATGTATAACTGTGAACAGAAGAGCATGTATAACTGTGAATAGAAGAGCATGTATAACTGTGAACAGAAGAGCATGTATAACTGTGAACAGAAGAGCATGTATAGATGTGAACAGAAGAACATGTATAACTGTGAACAGAAGAACATGTATAACTGTGAACAGAAGAACATGTATATCTGTGAACAGAAGAACATGTATATCTGTGAACAGAAGAACATGTATAACTGTGAACAGAAGAGCATGTATAGCTGTGAACAGAAGAGCATGTATAAATGTGAACAGAAGAACATGTATAAATGTGAAGAGAAGAGCATGTATAACTGTGAACAGAAGGGCATGTATAACTGTGAACAGAAGAGCATGTATAGATGTGAACAGAAGAACATGTATAACTGTGAACAGAATAACATGTATAACTGTGAACAGAAGAACATGTATATCTGTGAACAGAAGAACATGTATAACTGTGAACAGAAGAGCATGTATAGCTGTGAACAGAAGAGCATGTATAGCTGTGAACAGAAGAACATTTATAAATGTGAACAGAAGAGCAAGTATAACTGTGAACAGATGGGCATGTATAGCTGTGAACAGAAGAGCATGTATAGCTGTGAACAGAGGAGCACGTATAACTGTGAACAGAAGAGCATGTATAACTGTGAACAGAATAGCAAGTATAACTGTGAACAGAAGAACATGTATAACTGTGAACAGAAGAGCACGTATAACTGTGAACAGAAGAACATGTATAGCTGTGAACAGAAGAGCATGTATAGCTGTGAACAGAAGGGCAAGTATAGCTGTGAACGGAAGAGCATGTATAGCTGTGAACAGAAGAGCATGTATAGCTGTGAACAGAAGGGCAAGTATAGCTGTGAACGGAAGAGCATGTATAGCTGTGAACAGAAGAGCATGTATAGCTGTGAACAGAAGGGCAAGTATAGCTGTGAACGGAAGAGCATGTATAGCTGTGAACAGAAGAGCATGTATAGCTGTGAACAGAAGGGCAAGTATAGCTGTGAACGGAAGAGCATGTATAGCTGTGAACAGAAGAGCATGTATAGCTGTGAACAGAAGGGCAAGTATAGCTGTGAACGGAAGAGCAAGTATAGCTGTGAACGGAAGAGTATGTATAACTGTGAACAGAATAGCATGTATAACTGTGAACAGAAGAACATGTATAAATGTGAACAGAAGAGCAAGTATAACTGTGAACAGAAGGGCATGTATAGCTGTGAACAAACGAGCAAGTATAACTGTGAACAGAAGAGCACGTATAGCTTTGATAGAAGGGCATGTATAGCTGTGAACAGAAGAGCATGTATAGCTGTGAACAGAAGAGCACGTATAGCTGTGACAGAAGGGCACGTATAGATGTGAACAGAAGGGCATGAATAGCTGTGAACAGAAGAGCAAGTATTGCTGTGAACAGAAGAGCAAGTATAGCTGTGACAGAAGGGCATGCATAGCTGTGAACAGAAGAACATGTATAGCTGTGAACAGAAGAGTATGTATAACTGTGAACAGAAGAGCAAGTATAGCTGTGACAGAAGGGCATGTATAGCTGTGAACAGAAGAGCAAGTATATCTGTGAACAGAAGAGCAAGTATAGCTGTGACAGAAGAGCATGTATATCTGTGAACAGAAGAGCATGTATAGCTGTGAACAGAAGAGCATGTATATATGTGTGAACAGAGGAGCATGTTTTATCTGTGAACGGAAGAACATGTATATCTGTGAACGGAAGAACATGTATAACTGTGAACAGAAGAGCAAGCATAGCTGTGACCAGAAGAGCATGAATAGCTGTGACAGAAGGGCACGTATAGCTGTTAACAGAAGAGCAAGTTTAACTGTGAACAGAAGAACATGTATATCTGTGAACAGAAGAACATGTATATCTGTGAACAGAAGAACATGTATATCTGTGAACGGAAGAACATGTATAACTGTGAACAGAAGAGCAAGCATAGCTGTGAACAGAAGAGCAAGTATAGCTGTGGCAGAAGGGCATGTATAGCTGTGAACAGAAGAGCAAGTATAACTGTGAACAGAAGAACATGTATATATGTGAACAGACGAGCATGTATAACTGTGAACAGAAGAGCATGTATAACTGTGAACAGAAGAGCATGTATAGATGTGAACAGAAGAACATGTATATCTGTGAACAGAAGAGCATATATATCAGTGAACAGAAGAGCATGTATAACTGTGAACAGAAGAGCATGTATAACTATGAACAGAAGAGCATGTATAGATGTGAACAGAAGAACATGTATATCTGTGAACAGAAGAACATGTATAACTGTGAACAGAAGAACATGTATAACTGTGAACAGAAGAACATGTATAACTGTGAACAGAAGAACATGTATATCTGTGAACAGAAGAACATGTATAGCTGTGAACAGAAGAGCATGTATAGCTGTGAACAGAAGGGCATGTATAGCTGTGACCAGAAGAACATGTATAGCTGTGAACAGAAGAGTATGTATAACTGTGAACAGAAGAGCAAGTATAGTTGTGACAGAAGGGCATGTATAGCTGTGAACAGAAGAGCAAGTATAGCTGTGACAGAAGGGCATGTATAACTGTGAACAGAAGAGCAAGCATAGCTGTGAACAGAAGAGCAAGTATAGCTGTGACAGAAGGGCATGTATAGCTGTGAACAGAAGAGCAAGTATAACTGTGAACAGAAGAACATGTATATCTGTGAACAGAAGAGCAAGTATAACTGTGAACAGAAGGGCATGTATAGCTGTGAACAGACAAGCACGTATAGCTTTGAACAGAAGAGCATGTATAGCTGTGAACAGAGGAGCACGTATAACTGTGAACAGAAGAGCATGTATAACTGTGAACAGAATAGCACGTATAACTGTGAACAGAAGAACATGTATAACTGTGAACAGAAGAGCACGTATAACTGTGAACAGAAGAACATGTATAGCTGTGAACAGAAGAGCATGTATAGCTGTGAACAGAAGGGCAAGTATAGCTGTGAACGGAAGAGCATGTATAGCTGTGAACAGAAGAGCATGTATAGCTGTGAACAGAAGGGCAAGTATAGCTGTGAACGGAAGAGCATGTATAGCTGTGAACAGAAGAGCATGTATAGCTGTGAACAGAAGGGCAATATAGCTGTGAACGGAAGAGCATGAATAGCTGTGAACAGAAGAGCATGTATAGCTGTGAACAGAAGGGCAAGTATAGCTGTGAATGGAAGAGCATGTATAGCTGTGAACAGAAGATCATGTATAGCTGTGAACAGAAGGGCATGTATAGCTGTGAACGGAAGAGCAAGTATAGCTGTGAACGGAAGAGTATGCATTGCTGTGAACAGAATAGCATGTATAACTGTGAACAAAATCAAAATGGTGTTAGTGTCAATAATGTTGGATTAGTTGCATAATAAATGAATCTGGATAAATTTCGAATATATTGTTTTGAAGTTGTGGACATTTTTTGTAAAGTAAATAATCTGCATATCAACACTAATCTA
This sequence comes from Archivesica marissinica, assembly GCA_014843695.1. Classification (NCBI taxonomy): domain Eukaryota; kingdom Metazoa; phylum Mollusca; class Bivalvia; order Venerida; family Vesicomyidae; genus Archivesica; species Archivesica marissinica. Next base: position 58,882,981 of record CM026404.1, on the reverse strand, counting down.
TAATACTCGACTTTTGACATCTCCTTTAAAGAACCAATCAAAACCACGTTTGCATAAACTGATTATGCAATTGTCTAATGAGGTACGAAAGATATACTTCGAGTAGGAACGACTGACAGTGCAAAACAACTTAGAGCCATTGTCGTGCGATTTGCTGACAACAAGAAACAAGTTAAAGCTGCTACTTGGAATTCCAGCAGCAACTCCAGAAATTAATGGAAATATCAAATGAAAGAAAATTCTTCTTACAACAGCAACTATGGCTAAAATAACCGTCAACCACTCTGGAATGCCCCGACTGGGCCGATATTTCCTTGGACCTGGAAGCAAACCGTAAAGCCCGTGACACACTGTTCGAATAATTCTGTAATTATTTTAAATGTTGTTTATTCCACGAGGCACTATGCTAAGTGACCTATCATCTACACGCACATAATGATTCTCATACTTACAGACGGATCTGTAGTCCAGTGGTTAACACGCTGGACTGGTAATCCAGGGATCGCAGGTTCGATCCCCCGTCTGACCCTAATAAAATTAACAGTCTTTCAGTTGGGACGTTAAACCGAGGTCTCGTGTCGGTGCTTTACACCGTGCACGTAAAAGAACCAGAGGAGACTCTGGAATGGGTCTCTGTCTGTATCATGCACCATCCTCCAAAATCTAAAATTACTTATCTCTTCTGGAGGCGTCGCTCATATGGGCAACCGGTAACGACGATAAATAAACGTAAAACACACAAGATTCTCATACTTGTATTCATAATTCAATCAGTTCATTGAACAGTGACTGTACTCCACAGCCTGCTATGCGTGGGAGGGGGCATTACACAAACGTTAAAGTGTGTAGTCGGTTAGCTTGGGTTCCAGTCTGCCGATATTTCACTTTTTTTACTTCTGGCAAAATGACACTCATTACGGCCTAATTAATAGTCTCGGTGTTAAAATATATTTATTTGACTGACCAGGCAAAATATAACGACGCCTGTTCCCAGGCTAGAGTCTGTATGCAGCGCCCACAACTTACCAGGAATGCTAGGCGAGCGCTTGCAATCGCCGTTGATGAGCAACAGAAGCTTAAAGCAACATTACATCGCAAAAAGCAAATAAAATGTTGGTTTTTGTTCACGTATAAATGCATTGCTACTACAAATTCTTCCGAATACATTCGAACACTAACATTGAATCAATAAACAGTGCTTTTGTGGTATACAAACTTTCCAAATTGAAAGTAGGAGTGCATATAACGGTCATACATGCTCCTGGATTTACGTTTGTTTGTCGTCGGAGTTAGTACTAAACGCGAGATAATGTCGTTTAGAGATAATTTAACTAAGATTAGTCTACAAATAAATATGCACTGGCACAAATGTGAGATATAACTGTAAATCTGTATCATAAATTGCGTTATTAAGGATACACGAGTTGCATTACGCATGGATATCGACCCTATTTATATTATTTTGTTATGTCAACGTTTGTTTATTAGTTGAAATACTCAGTATTTGAGGCAAATATTGGGGGGGGGGGGGTGTAAGATCAGACAACAAGGATGTAATCTGTATATATACGGACAATTGTTTAAAATCTACAGTGACTGAAAAGTTATGGAACCACCACCACCATATATGTTCCTACGAGACGATATCAAGGTAGAAATTATTATATTGTCCTAAAAAATGCCACAAGCTCAGTCACACGTTTGGAAATGCTTGAATTGCTCTGAGAATAAGAAAACTGCGTAATATATGCAAATTGGACTTGGATATTCGGGTACAATATCAATCTGTATAATCATTTGAAGAAGATGACGGTTACACGTAAAACAGAAATTAAGTTAGTTTGGCAATTTTTATAAGAGTTTGAGTGATTTTGAATTTTTGATAGAATTCTATCGAATATTCGAATATTCTTTCCCGACCGAATATTCGAATAGTTTAATCGCTATTCATTGCCATCCCTAATTATGTGGATTACGCTATCAAATGACTTGCGTACATTTCATGACGATATTTATATACATTGTATGTCACACCAATATTTTACCTAGAAATTATACTGTTGTAGATCAGAATAATAACAGATAGAAGAAGCTATTGAGAGGTTGAATCCATTGGCAAAATCTGTGTAATATGAGATTTAAATTCATGGACTTCTAACCATCTAGATTTGCTATAGATTATGATAACTACTATCGAGCTGTCAAATTATAGTGACATTCGTGTACGTGAAAATATCGACAACGTGATATATGCATTTGTTCGTCGTCTGCTCGGCATGCGTATAAATACGTCATTAGTCGTAGGTAATGGTGTACAGACGGATCTGTAATCAAGTGGTAACACGCTGGACTGGTAATCCAGGGATCGCAGGTTCGATCCCCCGTCTGACCCTAATAAAATTAACAGTCTTTCAGATGGGACGTTAAACCGAGGTCTCGTGTCGGTGCTTTACATCATGCACGTAAAAGAACCAGAGGATACTCTGGAATGGGTCTATGTCTGTATCATTGCACTATCCTCCAAAAATATAAAATGACTAATCTCTTCGGGAGGCGTCGCTCATATGGGCAACCGGTAGCGACGATAAATAAACGTAAAACACACACACGGTAATGGTGGACTGACTGACTGTACAGGAATCAAAGGAATCACTCGCACAGTGGGGAAAGTACAGTCGATTATTTTCTTTTGCAAAGAAATGATTTTGAACATATTTCACATTTTGAAATTTTAGATCAGAACGAGTTTTCGGATCACTGTGGTCTTAATATTAATTTAGCGCTGCAAACTAAACATGCGGGTAATAAAACCGGCCTTAATGGCACTACTGAAAAGCACATTAAGTGGGACGAAACTAAGGTGAATTAATTTAGAAATGCAGTATGTAACAGTGAGCAAACTGTTTTAGAATTTACTTTTCAAGTAGAGACTACATTTATGGTCGAAAAGCTTGTTGAATTCATGAAAACAAATATATCTTATAGCGTATTTGAAAATATTTATGATAAAAATAATACGAAAGTTCACCATGTGAATAAAATATGCTTTAATGCGGAGTGGTACCCTACGCGAAAGCTCTATAAAACAGCTAGAAATACATGTCTATGGTACAAGACAGACAAAAATAGGAGTGATTTGTATCAATGAAAAAGATGTCTGCAATAAAATAAAACGCAAAGCAAAAAATAAACATAAACAAAAGAAATCACTGGAATTACGAGAAAACCTGGGCAGCTTTGAAAGAAAATCATAGAGGTCTCGTGTTGGTGCTTTACACCGTGCACGTAAAAGAGCCAGAGGAGACTCTGGAATGTGTCTCTGTCTGTATCATTGCAATATCCTCCAAAATCTAAAATGACTAATCTCTTCAGGAGGCGTCGTTCATATGGACAACCGGTAGCGACGATAAATACACGTATATATATATATTATTTTGACTAGGGCCTCTTTAATGATCTCATAATAATTGTGACGTCTTTTTTTATTAATTCTATTTTTGTTAAGGGTTGTGGTGTGTAATATATACCTATTTGGAGTCATTTAAGCTGTTCGGAAGCCGTGATAGCTTAGGAGTAGCACGTTCGCTTCAGACGTGCTAATGACCCGGAGTTCGAGCACAGTGGTAGCCGTTACGTGTGTGCCCTTAGGCAAGGCATTTAAATTGAACATTGCTTCCTCTCTCTTATCTCTCCTCTCTCTCTCTCTCCTCTCCCCTCTCCTCTCTCCTCTCTCTCATTCTCTCCTCTCTCTCCCCTCTCCCCTCTACTCTCCCCTCTCCCCCTCTTCCACTCTCTCCTCTCTCTCTCTCTCTCTCTCTCCTCTCTCTCTCTCCTCTCTCTCCCATATCCCCCTCTCCCCTCCCTTCGCTCTTATCTCCTCCCTCCTCTCTCCTCTCTGTTCTCCTCTCATATTCTCTCTCTCCTCTCACCTCTCTCTCCTCTCCCCCATATCCCCTCTCCTCCCCCTCTCCACTCTCTCATCTCTCTCATCTCTCTCGCATCTCTCTCATCTCTCCCTTTTCTCTCTCCTCTCTCTTTTCTCCTCTCTCTCTTCTCTCTCTTCTCTCTCCTCCCTATTTTCTTCTCTCTCTTCTCTCTCTTCTCTCTCCTCTCTCTTTTCTCCTCTCTCTCCATATCGTTGCAAAAAAAGTTGTTTCGCAATTGAGCTAAAATATCGAGCTCAAATAACTTTGTATAAACTATAAACTGTTAGGAATTCCATTGAGTACCCTCTAGCCACTTTCAGTCTGTAGCTTGAGTGATAATGGGCATAGACATATATCTCTATTTGTATATAAATATAAACAGTGTCATACAATGCCTAATGCACACGAAAATACAAATAATAATTGTATTTACATTTATATCATATCAGTACCTTATCTTTGTAAATGTGTCTCCGAATAAAGACAAACATCGATGCCACCAGAGTTGTGAATAATCCGAAGCCGGTCACCAGTAACAATGTTTCATACAGCTCTATTGAAGGTACGAGTCCCTGGACGGCGGTGTTGTTCCCACTGTTTACTAGCGTCTGGCACCAGCTTGTGTTCAATGTATATCCAAGCATGTTTCCGAATTTTAAATATACATGTATTTAATATCTTGTTGTAAGCATACAGTATACTGATATACCTGATATCAACATGTTCTTAGTGTTGTCTCTGATATCAACATGTTCTTAGTACTGTCTCTGATATCAACATGTTCTTAGTATTGTATCTGATATCAACATGTTCTTCTTAGTACTATCTCTGATATCAATATGTTCTCAGTACTATCTCTGATATCAACATGTTCTTAGTGTTGTCTCTGCTATCAACATGTTCTTAATAGTGTCTCTGCTATCAACATGTTCTAAGTAATGTCTCTGATATCAACATGTTCTTAGTATTGTCTCTGATATCAACATGTTCTTCGTATTGTCTCTAATAACAAATTGTTCCTAGTGTTATCTCTTATATCAACATGTTCTTCGTATCCATTTAATCTGCATAGAAACATACGATACGATTGTCTAATACAAACTAAGCCTGCTTAGAAACAAATTAGGTTGACACAATTAAGCAAAACAGTTTAATGTATTGAAATGAAAGTTCGAAGAAACCACACGAGACCTACTCACTAAAGTAGTCTCCACGGAAGTTATCTAGAAGGACATTAGATAAATACCCATCTTGTATATTAAATATCCGTGGCATTAAAATGAAATGAGATATAAATGTAAACAAACACTGCATTTATATATAGCAACTGCGTTTATTGAATTACAAGACCTCTCTCGCGATTTATCTGTTTGACTTATTTTACTAGTATTTTATGAAAACAGTGCTATCCAATCAGCTTCCTTAGTAGCACGTATTCCATTGATATGATCCTGTTATATGATAGACCCCCATTTGCCATGTTAAATATCCACAGGCTTGTATTGGCTTTTGACGCAGTATTTGCGTTGCTTGCGTTTCTAGGATACCTTCCTGAATCGAGCTGTATGTTTACTTTATATCGTGTTATTATTGCTGTTAAGACGATCGTTCTTGCCCATACAAGGTAATTTTAGGATTACGTGTGTAAATAGTTCTCAGAAACGAGTATTAAGCTACACAACAAACTTCGGTCGGTTTCGTCTTGTTGTTATGTAGGCTTAAAGTCGCGCCGACAGCATAAGGTATATGGCAAATCAAACAGCTGTCCCTGGTGGATAAAGACATCAGATGCACATCAGAGTAATATTTCAGCGATATTCGTGGCATATCCATTGATAGCACTGATTATTATTTAGATATGAAATGTAGTCTATGTTTTGCCTACCACAATACTGTCTACCACCCAGGTTGATACGCTGTGTGTTTTCCAGTCTGATATTACGTTTGCTGGTTTGATACGGTCACGAGCCCGTATCAAACCAGAAAAAAGCCGTATCAAAAATAGTTCATTTTAAAGAACGCATGCGCACTCTGTGTTAGTTTGTTTACTTCCCGTAGTGTATCATCGTGTAAAATTACATAAGATAACAGATGTTTGTAGTTTCATGGAAATATTTCAATCGCGTTCGTGTATCTAATTCAGTAATTGTGATTTATTTCTATCAAATGGATAACAGAAAGCATGGTTTCAATTATTAAATGTTCAAATTCATATCAAAGTAATAAAGACGTTTCGTTTAGCTAGTTTCATATCAGCCTAGGTATCGACCCTCATTTACTTGTATCAAGTTGCATATCAATTTACCTCGGGTCGCAACCTATGCTGACGTCACGGCCTGCTCAGTCGTAGCAGCTGTATTGCTCTGGACACAGCCAGATGTACGTGGCGGCAAACTAGTTATGTCTAAGGACGTGGGTGCTTCCGGATCCGCAGGACACTGAAAACAATATATCCAAGATATATATATAGCAACATTCGTTATCTTCACAAATAAACTCAACCACACAACTCCTATGTTTGAAGTGTTCGTTTGTTACCTGAGGAAACGAAATGAAGTAGAAAGACATATTGCAATAATAAAGGACAAAATTGCTACTCATAATAAAAAATGGGATCAAATACAGCTGTAGGCCAGTTTCTCAAAACCGTTTGGGTTTTTTTCTTTGTTTTGTTGCTGTTTTTTCCCTTTGTTTTTGCTCCGTTAAATGTAACGAGAGAATCTACTCTTTTAACTAACTCTATTTAAATCTATTATCACTTCCTTCTATAAAAAAAACATCTTCTTCTTTGTGACCTTTCATGACATATTATTCTTAATCACTAACTGAAATGTGTAATACGTGCATGTAGGTTTTAATCTTTATTAAAGTCTCATCTATGTACATACATGTACTACAAACACAAATATAAATAATCAGATTAAAAGTACATAGCCATTCTGAATAGAATTATAAGAGACATATTGCAACAAAACATATCACATTATAAAATCCCACACTACTATTAGTTAATGCTTATTTACATTCTAAAGCCAAGAAACAGTTGCTAATTTATATTTAAATACGAAATAAAACAAAATGGTATAAAACACTAAATCGAAAAACAAGCACTAGTGCGCTTTTAAGAAATATTTTACAAAATCAGTTATCACCCAGGATCAGATCGAGAATGACCTAATTAGCAGTTGCTTCTTGTAGTCTGTAAAAATCATAGATATATAGTAATTAACACAAAAAAGGGCATTATTTACAAAGGTAAAAGTAACGACGCTGTAGTATATTAAAACAGGTTTTGGCACAAAGTCTTATCACTGATTGATTACTGAATAGAAATAGAAATTGATCACGTTTTGTCATATTACAGAAATTATGGTCAGCTAATATTGCCTTCTGCAATAGTAAAGTTCTTAGATCATTATATATGGCACATTCCAATAAAACGTGATGTTCATCTTCTATCACATTACAAAAGGGACATTTACGATCGTCTAATCTTAAATTTTCATACCTTCCGGTTTCTATACGGATTGGTGCAACACCGCATCTAAATTTACTAAATGCCGACCTGTGTCGTGTAGGTAAAATCATTTTACAATATTCCTCAGGTTCAAATACATGCTTAAATTTACAATACGTTCTTAATTTGTTACGACCTCGTCCAGTAGTACCATGAATGCTATTTATAGAGGCATACCAATCTGTTATATATTTGTTCATACCAAATTTTCCCACACATTCGACACAATGAGGCTTAGAAATTGGAGCATATAAGTTACAAAATTCTGCAAAATCAATATCCGTAAAATGTTTCTTAACAAAATAGAACCAGTTTTTACAGGAAGCAGATTTCTCGTTTGCCCAAAGTGCAATTCGTTTGTTCAATCTCGAGTTATTTGTATTGGAAATTCGTACCCAAAACGTAGAAACTGTTTTCCATTGACGGACAATGGGAGGTTGCCAACCCATTTCACCGGAAACGGCTGCATTGGGTGTATACTTGCCGACACCAAGATAAAACCGCATAGCACGGTTTTGGACAGCATTTATACAAGGAAAGGATTTATACCCCCATATTGAGGCACCATAAGCAATTACAGGCCAAACAACAGTGTCGTATAGCTTGGTGAATACATTATACGGTACCCCTCCCGAAATTTTACATTTAGCTATCAATAATCCTAACGCACGACTTGCACTCTGAGCAACCATCTTAGCTGTAACATTAAAATCTAGGTGTTCCTGAAGAACAACACCGAGGTATGTATATCTGTCAACAACGGATAACTGTTCATTTCCACATTTAAATATATGCTCACACCTCGCCCGGCTATCTGGACGGAAATGCACTATCTTGTGCATGTATGTGTATGTATGTATATATGTATATGTGTGTATTTTGTTCTTGTAATGATATGAAAAGGAAAATAAAAAATATTAATATAAAAAAAGATATATATATATATTTATTTGTAGATTTATTTAACTACGCAAAATGTGATACACCAACATTGTGATGGCGAATCCACGATTTATTATTTGTAGATTTATTTAACTACGCAAAATGTGATACACCAACATGGTGATGGCGAATCCACGATTTATTATTTGTAGATTTATTTAACTACGCAAAATGTGATACACCAACATGGTGATGGCGAATCCACGATTTATTATTTGTAGATTTATTTAACTACGCAAAATGTGATACACCAACATGGTGATGGCGAATCCACGATTTATTATTTGTAGATTTATTTAACTACGCAAAATGTGATACACCAACATGGTGATGGCGAATCCACGATTTAATGTAAAACAGTAACAATGCATGTGATGGTGAAACAATGTATAGAGTAACGTATACAGTTAAACCTGTCTTAAGCAGCCAGCCAAGGGAATCAAAGAAAGTGGCTGCTTAGCACAGGTGGCTGCTTAATATAGGTCAAACATATAATAAAACATATTGGGAATCTGCTAACTGGCTGCTTAATACAGGTTGGCTGCTTAATGGATGTGACCACTAAGAGTTTTAATTGTATTCCTTTAAAATACAAACACGCCGTCAACTCATTCAAATACGTCAGTAGGGTGTAATAAATTGCCAAAATACTAATATAACTTAACAAACCTAAAAATAATATATCCAAGATATATATATATATCTGTAGATTTATTTATTTAACTACACAACATATATAACATCATACACCAATTCCCATGGTGATGGCGAATGCGACGAAGCATCGCATTATTCTATAACATGTGTGTAGTAGATTACGGGGCACGGGTTAGTAAGATATTAATATAATGTATAACGGGACATGGACAGAGTATAGGTCAGGTGGTCAATTATTATGTATATGTGTTCGGTGTAACGGGACAATATTTGCTGGATTATTTCCCTTGGACTTTCAATACTTGCTGGATTAAATCCCTTGACTATCAATATTTGCTGGATTATTTCCCTTGACTATCAATACTTGCTGGATTATTTCCCTTGACTATCAATACTTGCTGGATTATTTCCCTTGGACTATCAATACTTGCTGGATTATTTCCCTTGACTATCAATACTTGCTGGATTATTTCCCTTGACTATCAATACTTGCTGGATTATTTCCTTTGGACGTTCAATACTTGCTGGATTATTTCCCTTGACTATCAATACTTGCTGGAGTATTTCCCTTGGACTTTCAATACTTGCTGGATTAAATCCCTTGACTATCAATACTTGCTGGATTATTTCCCTTGACTATCAATACTTGCTGGATTATTTCCCTTGACTATCAATATTTGCTGGATTATTTCCATTGACTATCAATACTTGCTGGATTATTTCCCTTGGACTATCAATACTTGCTGGATTATTTCCCTCGACTATCAATACTTGCTGGATTATTTCCCTTGACTATCAATACTTGCTGGATTATTTCCTTTGGACGTTCAATACTTGCTGGATTATTTCCCTTGACTATCAATACTTGCTGGAGTATTTCCCTTGGACTTTCAATACTTGCTGGATTAAATCCCTTGACTATCAATACTTGCTGGATTATTTCCCTTGACTATCAATACTTGCTGGGTTAATTCCCTTGACTATCAATATTTGCTGGATTATTTCCATTGACTATCAATACTTGCTGGATTATTTCCTTTGGACGTTCAATACTTGCTGGATTATTTCCCTTGACTATCAATACTTGCTGGATTATTTCCCTTGACTATCAATACTTGCTGGATTATTTCCTTTGACTATCAATATTTGCTGGATTATTTCCATTGACTATCAATACTTGCTGGATTATTTCCTTTGGACGTTCAATACTTACTGGATTATTTCCCTTGACTATCAATACTTGCTGGATTATTTCCCTTGACTATCAATACATGCTGGATTATTTCCCTTGCTGGATTATTTCCCTTGACTATCAATACTTGCTGGATTATTTCCCTTGACTATCAATACTTGCTGGATTATTTCCCCTTGACTATCAATACTTGCTGGATTATTTCCCTTGACTATCAATACTTGCTGGATTATTTCCCTTGACTATCAATACTTGCTGGATTATTTCCCTTGGACTATCAATACTTGTTGGATTATTTCCCTTGACTATCAATACTTGCTGGATTATTTCCCTTGACTATCAATACTTGCTGGATTATTTCCCTTGATTATCAATACTTGCTGGATTTTTCCTTTGGACGTTCAATACTTGCTGGATTATTTCCCTTGACTATCAATACTTGCTGGATTGTTTCCCTTGGACTATCAATACTTGTTGGATTATTTCCCTTGACTATCAATACTTGCTGGATTATTTCCCTTGACTATCAATGCTTGCTGGATTATTTCCCTTGACTATCAATACTTGCTGGATTATTTCCCTTGGACGTTCAATACTTGCTGGATTATTTCCCTTGGACTTTCAATACTTGCTGGATTATTTCCCTTGACTATCAATACTTGCTGGATTATTTCCCTTGGACTTTCAATACTTGCTGGATTATTTCCCTTGACTATCAATACTTGCTGGATTATTTCCCTTGACTATCAATACTTGCTGGATTATTTCCCTTGACTATCAATACTTGCTGGATTATTTCCCTTGGACTTTCAATACCTGCATTAAAGGGTTGTTACAACACGTGTGATAACTTTATTTTATTTATTATTTATTATAATACTTGTAATCGTTTATTGTCAAATAAACACATATAATCAACCATACGACACTGATATGAAACTAGCCGCGTAATAACCTCAAAATATCATGGTTTCATTAGTTTATACAAATTAATATTTAGCTCGATTGCGAAACAAGTTCTATTAACTTATATTAATCACTCTCGAGACCTCATTCCTGATGTAATCCATCGCCACCAGGGAGAGAGAAGAGGCAATGTAGAATTTAAATGCCTTGCCTAAGGACACAGTCGTAACGGCTCCAGCGGGGCTCGAACTCCAGGCATTTCGCACCTGAAGCGAACGCTCTACCACTGCGCTATCACGACTTCCACATGGTTTCATTGGGACATCATTGGGAATTAACATCAGTTGTATTTCCCTGGTGACTCGTAGTTTACCGTGGTCCGAGTAGATTCTGCTATTCTAGCTGTAGTTTCACTGGTAATAGGCATTTCTAACCTATTCTGATGACGAGATGAACATCGGATGACGATAACATATTGGGGGTTTTCTCAAGTTTATTGTACAATATAAAATTAATGCATGGCTGTAGCAAGGGGTTATTTATTTTGTGAGGCGTACACTATAATGTGAACTGTACATTACTGTCCTTTGTAGTTGGCATGACTGTGTAGGATTTCTATATGGACTGTTGCCTTCTATTTATCTGGGTTAGCCATGCCAGTAAAATGAAAACCCCATACATCCAAGCCAACTTGTAACGACAATAATTCAAAGAAAATCGGATAATTTTATAGCCATACTATTTTATTTTATTTCTTAAAGAATCAATTCCATTTACTTGCGCCTACACACAACGAAACACATATGGACACCGTTTGGGACAACATATTTCTGGGGTTTCTCCACACAGTACTAACATATCTATAACATTTGATATCTGCCATAGCATGCTCTACGCGCACTCTGTATTTTGTGATATATCTATTTAGTTTACGACACTTTTGTCTTTTGGCAGAAAAGCAGTAAGCAGAAAACCACAGGCGCTGGAATTTCTATTAACGCCCGTGACCATCTTTAAAAGGGTCTAGCGGGGTCAAATACTCGTGCATGACCTTGATAACGTGGCCCGTCGTTCTTACAATAGTCCTTGCATGTGATCAGTGATGGTGCCACGCCCATATTTGGCAAATACGTGAGTAAACTACGGAAGCGTGAAAGTGCCATCGCAACAAGTCTGCAAAAGTACGCTACGGTAGTCTAAATGATATATATATATAATTTACATATCCCCAATCATGATCACCAGCCCGCGCCAGTACAGGGTGATAACCAGCCCGCGCCAGTACAGGGTGATAACCAGCCCGCGCCAGTACAGGGTGATAACCAGCCCCCGCCAGTACATGATGATAACCAGCCCGCGCCAGTACAGGGTGATAACCAGCCCCCGCCAGTACAGGGTGATAACCAGCCCGCGCCAGTACATGATGATAACCAGCCCCCGCCAGTACAGGGTGATAACCAGCCCCGCCAGTACAGGGTGATAACCAACACGCGCCAGTACAGGATGATAACCAACCCGCGCCAGTACAGGGTGATAACCAGCACCCGCCAGTACAGGGTGATAACCATCACCCGCCAGTACATGATGATAACCATCCCGCGCCAGTACAGGGTGATAACCAGCCCGCGCCAGTACAGGATGATAACCAACCCGCGCCAGTACAGGATGATAACCAACCCGCGCCAGTACAGGATGATAACCAGCCCGCGCCAGTACAGGATGATAACCAGCCCCCGCCAGTACAGGGTGATAACCAGCCAAGAGCAGACGGCCGTGCCCCACGGAAGGCGGGTAACCAGGTCGCTCGTGCTCCTTAAAGAGCGGCTGGTCGTCGTGCTACTGCAGCCGGAGATCGTCGCGACAACATCGCTGCGAATCTAAGTTCTGACGATGAGCAAGTCGAGCCCACGCGTCGTCGGCGAAGACTGGCGGATCTAATCCGCGAGAACAACGAATTGTACAATGACTTTATGAGAAACACATTACACTACTACAATATTATGGATTGGATTAGAATTGAATAAAACAAATGCGACACCTGCTTATTGATTTATATTGTATTTGAAAGAAACCAGTGCTTTGCTTAAACGCTAATTAAATTTATATTTTGAGATAACCCCTACACAGGTGAGTGCGTCCTTAATCCGGTGTACATCTCGTCATCAGAATAGGTTAGAAATGCCTAATATGTAGTACTCGGGTGCCAGTTAGGTAGAAGTGGCGTCGATAACGAAATAATGTAACGGTACTCTTCTTATTAAACGTTTTGGATGTCCGGTTTGCGCAGTGGTTATCTCGCTCGCTTCTCACCAATGCAATCTGGGTTCGATCATTGGACCGGGAGGTGTGCGAGATGGTACGGTGGTCATAGATCAGACAGGTCGGTTTTCTCTGGGTACTCGGTTTCCTCCCACACGAATGACCACATTTACACTTTCACCCGCGCCAAAGATAGTGTTTAATATAAGTTGTTAAAGCTTGTTTCGCAATCGTTAAAAATAAATAGTTTAAACATTTTGTTATGTTCCACGTGTCGTGAGAATGTACTGACTTGCTCGAAATTAGTATTTTTTTAGTTTATACAAATTGATTTTTGCTCGATGGCGAAACACAATCTGACAACTTATATTAATCACTCTCGAGACCTCATTCCTCATGGAATCCATCGCCACGAGAGAGAGAGAAGCGGCAATGTGGAATTTAAATGACTTGCCTAAGCGCACAATCGTAACGGCTACAGCTGGGTGCAAACTTGGGTAGGGCCTTTCGCACATGAAGCGAAGATCTTGCGCTATCACGACT
>CM026404.1:58849447-58868039 GCA_014843695.1 Archivesica marissinica | reverse complement strand
CAAAACAATTGACACTCGCATACACAGGCAACTCGCATACACAGGACACTCCCATACACAGGACACTCGCATACACAGGCAACTCGCATGCACAGAACACTCGCTAACAATTGACACTCGCATACACAGGCAACTCGCATACACAGGCAACTCGCATACACAGGAAACTCACATACACAGGCAAATCGCATACACAGAACACTCACATACACAGGCAAATCGCATACACATAACACTCACATACACAGGCAACTCGCATACACAGAACACTCGCTAACAATTGACACTCGCATACACAGGTAACTCGCATACACAGGCAACTCGCATACACAGGCAACTCGCATACACAGGACACTCGCATACACAGAACACTCGCTAACAATTGACACTCACATACACAGGCAACTCGCATACACAGAACACTCGCTAACAATTGACACTCACATACACAGGCAACTCGCATACACAGAACACTCGCTAACAATTGACACTCGCATACACAGGACACTCGCATACACAGGAAACTCGCATACACAGGAAACTCACATACACAGGACACACACATACACAGTATACTCACATACACAGGACACTCACATACACAGGCAACTCGCATACACAGGCAACTCGCATACACAGAACACTTGCTAACAATTGACACTCGCATACACAGGAAACTCGCATACACAGGCAACTCACATACACAGGAAACTCACATACACAGGAAACTCGCATACACAGGACACTCGCATACACAGAACACTCGCTAACAATTGACACTCGCATACACAGGAAACTCACATACACAGGAAACTCGCATACACAGGAAACTCGCATACACAGGCAACTCACATACACAGGAATCTCGCATACACAGGAAACTCGCATACACAGGAAACTCGCATACACAGGGCACTCACATACACAGGCAACTCGCATACACAGGCAACTCGCATACACTGTAAGTTCGTTCTATTGACCAGGAACTAACTATAAAATGGATTGACGTTTCGGTTTTTGTTAATTGGGATATCCAATATTTAATAATTAGTAATTTTCTATTAACTATCATGGGAAATCTATCACGTTCTCCATAAAGTACTTCAATATTGTAGATCGTTTCACAGGTATGCGTTTACGACAACAGTTCGTATGAATCAATTCAATATCTTTCGATTCTCCATTACCCCATATTTCAGCTGCATAATTTAATTTAATGGTTGTATAAGAATATTAAATAATGTGATCTTCTGTAGGATCGGCAAATATATTTGGTTAAATATTACGAACAGATTGTGCTATTCTGGTGGGAGTCATATTTCATTTACCGTACTTGTAGGACTGCACTCCGAGATATTTAAACTTATCTACACGTTTATGGTATTTCTAGTCGAATAAAACATGGTTTGTCTGACGTGTGTAGTTAATTCCCACTCGTCAGAACTCCAAACTATGTTTTATTCGCCAATAAATAACTGAAATACAAATATTATTATTTATTAATTGCATACAGAGAAACAGAAATATAGCATATACCTTGTTGCTTCACGAATCTCATTAGTCATATTCGGCCTTCGTGATGTATTTTTACGCATAAGAACTTCAAACTCGGGTTATTCTGCGATATACCACGGTTGATACTTATTATTTCGATTCTAACACGACTTACTTCTAATAATTTTAAAGGAGTATTTTCTTCAAACGCCACTGCATTTGGCTTTCGAAATTTCCTCCCGGGTAAGGGGTGATGACGTTATTTGTTTATGGAAAATATCAATCTAGTGCATAAATGAACAAAAGTTGTAACTGATCAATAATTTTATTTATTTTGTCAAATAAAACTGTACAGAATAGTAACTGAAACGTTACTTAACAGAAAAACAAGACGAACAAGAGATTATCTGATTCTAAAAATAGCTCACTTCCGTGAATTCCCACGGTATTTTTTACAAACATCACGTGACTTTCATTCATAAAACGTTACACGCATTGTATAAATGGAATAGCCAAAACACGGTGCGCGCGCAGCATAGTTCAAGGTAGGTATATCGCAGAATAACCCGAGCAAGATTTTACTCTACACGTATGTATGTTATTAGCTGGGTCGTGTTAGAATTAATAATAACTGTCTTTAAATCCTGTTGAATCCATCAAGATATAGATTGGCGACTTGAATATCAGCACATAACATACTTTCTGTATAACAGTCAAAACAATTGTTTAAACTTTAAACTTTATTTATTTTCGGCCAGAGTCTGTTAGAGTCTTTTATTTTGCTTAATTGTTTTAGCCTTTTTTTTATTACTTCTTGGAATCTTATTTGCTGTTTTTATGTTCCGGAGATTTATATTCACTACTGTCAAGTACAAAGCTGTGGAGGTCGTGATAGCGCAGTGGATGCGCGTTCGCTTCAGGTGCGAAAGGTCCGGAGTTCGAGCCTCACTGGAGCCGTTACGATTATGCCCTTAGGCAAGGCATTTAAATTCCACATGCCTCTTCTCTCTCCTTCACGGCGATGGATTCCATCAGGAATGAGGTCTCGAGAGTGATAAATATAAGCTGTAAGAACTGTAACAAAGCTCGAACCAGGTTCGCTTGTGGTTGGTGTTTTCTTACGTTTACGATTACGTTCAGAACTCATGAACAACGTTCAGAAGCACCTATAGCGGCTGAGTTTTATAACGGTTATAACGGTACAATTTCAGGCCGTGCCCATACAATGGATACAATACATCAGTTATTCAATTGATGGTTGATCGTTCATGCATGACGAATAAAAACTTTAGCGGAGGTGGTAGATTTTTAATTTTTTTTTTCACCCTACCCCACCCATGATCATGAATAGTGTATTATACAAAGTCTTCAAGCAATCATAATTGCAGGGTTATAATCTTCAAAGTTCATACCGGATGCAAACTCGTCATATTAGTCCATCCATATATACATATGATAGGAAGTCGTGATAGCTCAGTGGATGTGCGTTCGCTTCAGGTGCGAAAGGTCCGGAGTTCGAGCCCCGCTGAAGCCGTTACGATTGTGCCATTAGGCAAGGCATTTAAATTCCACGTTGCCTCTTCTCTCTCCCTCGTGGCGATGGATTCCATCAGGAATGAGGTCTCGAGAGTGATAAATATAAGCTGTAAGAACTTGTTTCACAATCGAGCTAAAATAAATTTGTATAAACATATGATAGCCAACGAAGTTCAGTCCAAGGGTATTAAATTACACTTTTTGTACATCTCGATCTTACAGCGATGTTTACATTTTTAGTAACCGGAAGTAAACACTATGTTGCGGTATGATAAATGTGATTTTATCCAAATCCTGTTAATTAATTGATAACATTCTTTTACATATAAGTTCCCATTGCATATACGGTAGGAGATTTGTCGAGATATAGTAATTTAATAATCATAAGAAGCGATAGTGGAATAAAATTGCTAGCATGTTGTGCAAAGGAAACAACGATAAAGACAGAGGAAACGCTTAATAGGACCTACCTACTTTTAGGGAGTATTCAGGGGCAGTAACTGACCGATGTCTCTCATTGTTTAGGGAGTATTCAGGGGCAGTAACTGACCGATGTCTCTCATTGTTTAGGGAGTATTCAGGGGCAGTAACTGACCGATGTCTCTCATTGTTTTAGGGAGTATTCAGGGGCAGTAACTGACCGATGTCTCTCATTGTTTAGGGAGTATTCAGGGGCAGTAACTGACCGATGTCTCTCATTGTTTAGGGAGTATTCAGGGGCAGTAACTGACCGATGTCTCTCATTGTTTAGGGAGTATTCAGGGGCAGTAACTGACCGATGTCTCTCATTGTTTAGGGAGATTTCAGGGGCCGTAACTGACCGATGTCTCTCATTGTTAGGGAGTATTCAGGGGCAGTAACTGACCGATGTCTCTCATTGTTTAGGGAGTATTCAGGGGCAGTAACTGACCGATGTCTCTCATTGTTTAGGGAGTATTCAGGGGCAATAACTGACCGATGTCTCTCATTGTTAGGGAGTATTCAGGGGCAGTAACTGACCGATGTCTCTCATTGTTGAGGGAGTATTCAGGGGCAGTAACTGACCGATGTCTCTCATTGTTTAGGGAGTATTCAGGGGCAGTAACTGACCGATGTCTCTCATTGTTTAGGGAGTATTCAGGGGCAGTAACTGACCGATGTCTCTCATTGTTTAGGGAGTATTCAGGGTCAGTAACTGACCGATGTCTCTCATTGTTTAGGGAGTATTCAGGGGCAGTAACTGACCGATGTCTCTCATTGTTTAGGGAGTATTCAGGGGCAGTAACTGACCGATGTCTCTCATTGTTTAGGGAGTATTCAGGGGCAGTAACTGACCGATGTCTCTCATTGTTAAGGGAGTATTCAGGGGCAGTAACTGACCGATGTCTCTCATTGTTAAGGGAGTATTCAGGGGCAATAACTGACCGATGTCTCTCATTGTTTAGGGAGTATTCAGGGGCAGTAACTGACCGATGTCTTCATTGTTTAGGGAGTATTCAGGGGCAGTAACTGACCGATGTCTCTCATTGTTTAGGGAGTATTCAGGGGCAGTAACTGACCGATGTCTCTCATTGTTTAGGGAGTATTCAGGGGCAGTAACTGACCGATGTCTCTCATTGTTTAGGGAGTATTCAGGGGCAGTAATGACCGATGTCTCTCATTGTTTAGGGAGTATTCAGGGGCAGTAACTGACCGATGTCTCTCATTGTTTAGGGAGTATTCAGGGGCAGTAACTGACCGATGTCTCTCATTGTTTAGGGAGTATTCAGGGGCAGTAACTGACCGATGTCTCTCAATGTTTAGGGAGTATTCAGGGGCAGTAACTGACCGATGTCTCTCATTGTTTAGGGAGTATTCAGGGGCAGTAACTGACCGATGTCTCTCATTGTTAAGGGAGTATTCAGGGGCAGTAACTGACCGATGTCTCTCATTGTTAAAGGAGTATTCAGGGGCAATAACTGACCGATGTCTCTCATTGTTTAGGGAGTATTCAGGGGCAGTAACTGACCGATGTCTCTCATTGTTTAGGGAGTATTCAGGGGCAGTAACTGACCGATGTCTCTCATTGTTTAGGGAGTATTCAGGGGCAGTAACTGACCGATGTCTCTCATTGTTTAGGGAGTATTCAGGGGCAGTAACTGACCGATGTCTCTCATTGTTAACATCAATATGGTGTATATATAAACCTCCATAAAGTTATGTTATAAAATTAATCTGTCGGTGCCTCAAAATATACACTGCTGCTCCCAATTCAGTAGTGGGGCGACCATCGACTACCCAGCGGGTCCTCAGGTGGCGGATAGTGGAACGGCCCTCAGATATGGGGGTTTGCTGTGAATTAAATAAGCAGTCCCGGACCATATGGCGGTGTACCTACCAGGACGGGGCAGGATAGCACATTGCAAAGCTACTCCTATTAAATACTCCATGTGTCCTACATCAGGCGAATATATGGGCCGCCTTAAAAGTCCTAGCCTAAGGGTGAGGTAACCCCAACTAACCCGAATGCTGAAGCCGGAAGTACTGGGCCGCACGGCGCATTCTAATAAACCACGGTACTACGCATAAACGCAAAATGAATCACAATGACAGAAAGAGTAAACCGAGATGGTGCTGGACCTGTGAAGACCCGCCAGGCAGGTACAGTGCCGGGTTCCATACCTCGAAGGTACCCATCCCTAGCTACTGTAGGTCACCCTAAGCCGCCCTGTGGAGCCAGGGGACGGCGAAGGACAGCTACTGGCCGAAATGTGAAGCAGAAACCTCTTTTGCTCATGCAGTGGAATGCTGAAGGAGTCTTTAACAAAAAGACTGAACTGGAGCAAGTACTACAGGACAAAGAGGTAAGTGTTTGCTGCATACAGGAAACACACCTGAACAAAGACAAGACGTTCAAAGTACGAGGCTACCAGTGCCCCCGAGCAGACCGACAAGACAGACACAAGGGTGGTGTGCTCACTCTAGTCCGGAACAACATCAATGCGAGCGAAGTGAAAACCTACCTTGAAGGAGCGGAATACCAGGAGTTCAAGATCAAGACCAAATCATCTGAGCCTCGTCAACTACTACTGCCCAAATGACAAAGTCCTTGCCCGTGACACTATTGAAATCTCAAACAGTCGATACATGGTTGTTGGTGATTTCAATAGTCATCCCCAGAGTTGGGGATATGCACAGTCTGATAGGCGTGGGGATGAAGTGGAGGACTGGCAGGATGAGCACAACTTTATCCTTGTCAACCAGCCCTATGATGTACCAACCTTCTACTCTAGGCGATGGCACACTACTACCTCTCCAGATCTAGCATTCTGCACAGAGGACATCCAGAAAAGTACGGTTAGAGAAGTTGACGATCAACTTGGTGGAAGTGACCACAAACCAGTGTTCCTCACAATCAGCAGTGAAGTGATACAGACAGACCATCCCTACCCTAGATGGAACAACAAGAAAGCCAAGTGGAGTTTCTTTGCTATTCGGTCCAATTCTCTTACTCGAGGCATACAGGTACTAGAAAGAGATGTTAACAACGTTGTGAAAGAGTTCAACAGCTGCATACTCAAAGCTGCCCATGAAACCATCCCTATAGGTGCGAGAAGAGAATACAAGCCCTACTGGACCAATCAGTTGCAGACCCTCCAAGATGAACTAACTGAAGCAAGGAACAGGGCAGAAGAACAGCCATCACAAGAAAACCATGAACAACTTCAGAAAGCAAAGGCACAGTTTCAAAAATCTAAACTGGAAGCTACACGACGAAGTTGGAGGGAAAAAACTGCTGCCCTGAACCTTGAGAAGGACGGGAGGAAGTTGTGGAGTAAAATCAGCTAAATGATGAAGAAAATAGCAGACAGAAAATCACGTTGGATGAGGATGGGAAGCTATTGACCGGCAAAGAGACTGCATACTGTCTCGCCAAAGCCTACCAGAAAGAGGGCAACATCAAAGTCACACGCCAACAGCAAAGAGAGGCAAGTAAAAGACATACGGAACAAGACTCCATGAAACTTCCACTTACATACCAGGAACTGTACACAGCGCTCAGACAACTGAAGAAGAAGAAGTCACCAGGACCAGATGGAATCTCCAATGAGATGCTAACTCATCTTGGATGCTCAGCCATGCTGAAACTTCTTGACATCTTCAATCTTAGCTGGGAAGAAGGCATAGTTCCGCAGATCTGGAAGGAAGCCACCGTTATCCCAATCTACAAGAACGGCAAGGATAGAAAGAAAGATTCCAGCTATCGCCCTATTAGTCTCACTAGCTGTGTGGTCAAGACAATGGAGAGGATAGTTAGCAAGCGACTCATGTGGTACATTGAGAGAGAAAACCTCCTATCCAAGGAACAAGCAGGATTCCGACAGTTCAGATGCACATAGGACCAGGCAACATACGCGCAGGAAGTTGAGGATGCATTCCAAGACCGGAAGGTAGTTTTTGCAACCTGGAGAGACCTCCAGAAGGCTTTTGACAAAGTCTGGACTGATGGGCTGCTGGTCAAGATGCAACGATGTGGAATTGCCGACACGATGCTCCGATGGACCAAATCCTTCCTACTCAATCGCAGAGCCAGAGTACTTGTTGACAAGCAGAAGAGCAAGACATTCCTCATCCGACACGGTGTTCCTCAAGGAGGAGTGATCTCGCCTACGCTGTTCCTCATCTTCATCGATGACTTGCTTGTAGAGCTGCCACATGGTATCAAAGCAGCACTCTATGCTGACGACTTGGTCATGTGGTGTGTTGAAGAATATGCAACGACTGCCACATACAGAATACAGATGGCCGCAGACAAGCTCACAGCATGGGCAGAAGACTGGTGCATCTCTATTAATAAGGAGAAGTCGTCAACCACACTCTTCACACTTTCCACCAGACAGAAAGCTGGAACCAGCAAAGTCGGTGGAACTGCCTAGAAGACGGACAACGAGCCAACATACTTGGGGGTGACATTTGACAGACGGCAGACATGGAAGCCACATATCCAGAAAGCAGAGGCCAAAGCCAAGCGCAAGCTTGCAATCCTTCGGAAGCTTGCTGGCACCACACGGGGTGCCAATGATCGCATCTTCAAGACTATTTACCAAGGTGTGGTCAGGCCTCACCTGGAATATGGATCCACCGCCTGGACAACATCAGCCAAGACCAACCAACAGACACTTGACAAGGTTCAGAACAAGGCTCTCAGGCTGATCACAGGTGCAATGAAGAGCACTCCAATCAAGGCCATGGAGAAAATTACTTCCATCCAGCCACTGCAAGAAGGTCGCGACACAGGAATTCTTCTACAGACAGAGACGTTTCGATGTCAGGAAGAACAACCGATGAAGCAGAGAGTTGAGGCACTAACGAAGAATCGTCTAAAGCGCAGCAGTTTCATCCACCAGTCCAAGAAGCTTGCTCGAAAGCACACCAGCCATCTCCCAGCCAAGACATTGCCTCCAACGCCATTTCTATCCAAGCCATGGTTGACTAGCGATGAATCCAAGGTTACCATCTGCAGTACAATCCCATACATGAAATCCAGAGATAGACAACATGATGACGTCAAACGTGCCCTCACACTAGCACACATCGACAAGAGTTATCCTGGAGAAACATGGATACAAGTCTACACAGATGGTTCAGCCGCAAAAGCAGTAGCAAACGGAGGAGCAGGAGTATATGTCCGACACCCAGATGGACACACACAGTCCGTTGCTCTACCTACAGCACTGCAGCAACTATTGGGCAGAAGTACAGGCCCTTGAAACAGCAGCATATCTAGTACACAACAGTGTTAAGTGTGCCCATGTTGTCTTCCTGACTGATGCGCTCTCAGTTCTGGATGCCCTGTCTAACAACAAAGAACACCACCTGATGGAAGCCCTTCGAACAGTCAGCGTAACTAAAAGAACTGTCCTCCAATGGGTACCTGCACACATAGGCATCCCTGGTAATGAAGCCGCTGACCAGCTTGCCAAGCAAGGTTCTACCGAGACGCAACCAGACAAAGATTTGACTTACAACGAGAAATGCACCATAATCAAATCAAATCTGCATCAAAGCCAACAGTCGAGAAGGATGACTACCACCTTCTCACCAGACAGGAGCATGTCACGTTTTTCCGGCTTAGAACAGGGCATAACCGCCTGAACTTCCATATGTGTCGGAAGCTTGGACTAGCTCCATCAACTGCCTGCAGCTGCAACGTACGGGACCAGACTGCAGAACACATCCTCCAGGAGTGTCACAATCTTCATGGGCTGAGGAAAACAACCTGGCCAACAGATACTTCTCTCCAGACGAAGTCACATGGCTGCCGGGAGGATCTGAGGAGGACGGCCCATTTCGTGTTTGCTGCTGGCTTGTCCATGTGATTCGCGAACGACAAGAAGAAGAAGAAGAAATATACACTGCCACTATTATAGCTAGTTAGAACAGTTACACGTGCGTTTATCATGTAGCACGATGAAAACAATCACAAGTAGTATATATACTGTTCCTTTCATTTGCGTACATCCCTTTAAACATAAAAGTGTCCCTGCAATTATCAAGTCGATAAGAAATGTGTGTGTGTGGTTTTCGTTTATCTATCGTCGCTACCGGTTGCCCATATGAGCGACGCCTCCTGAAAAGATTAGTCATTTTAGATTTTTGGAGGATAGTGCAATGATACAGACAGAGACCCATTCCAGAGTCTCCTCTGGTTCTTTTACGTGCACGGTGTAAAGCACAGACACGAGACCTCAGTTTAACATCCCATCTGAAAGACTGTTGATTTTATTAGGGTCAGACCTGCGATCCCTGTGTTACCCAGCGTGTTACCACAGATCCGTCTGTGTCATATTACCTGGATAGGTAAGTTTATATAGCCCAGTTGTCGGGACCGATATCCATGTATAGTACATGATAAACGACCCACATACATTATCTTATGTGGACTTGTTTAATATTTTCCCGCTATTTTCTTTATCTCTCCTGGACAGTATATTAAAACTTTATTTAATTTACAAAGATTGCGAAGCAAGTTTTAACAACTTATAGTAATCACTCTCGTTGGAGCGGATGAAATCGTAAATGTGGTCATTCGGGTGGGAGGAAACCGGAGTACCCGGAGAAAACCTACCTGTACTGCCATGATATATGACCAATACCTGGAATAATTAAGTTCCACCAGAATTGCGCACTTCATTAATATTATTACACACTTTGTGCAGCTACAATCATTATAGAAATATCAACCACTTTCCAGTAATCAACTTGCGTAATCAACAATAGTGCATATGTCGAGAAGTATTGCGTGTGGAGACATATAGCTGTAGTTCTGAAGAATGTGTTACATCCGAGTTCAATGATCTTATTCAGTGCACCAGAGCGCATGCGCATGCTCACTGATGTATCAAGATATCATTTTATTTCACTTATACATTTTTAATGGGTAAGTATAGGATAGATCACGAATTGGCCCGTCTTAACGAAATATACACCGAGCGAAGCCAATGAGTTGATCTATCTGACTTAGACAAGGCACATAAGTTCACCGCGTCTATACGATTTAGAAGCGAGAAATGTGGCCTTTTCATTGGACCATGTGACTTAGTCGTTGTCTAAAGCAACGATAGAGATAGAACGATAACAGGGATAAGTGATTGGGTCTTAGGGGGTGCAATTGTTGTTAATAAATACAAACTCTTTGAACACATATATTCGCTTGTCATTTTTGCCCCTATTTGAAGCAGTGAGTTGAAAACGTTGTAACACCTTCAGTTAGTTTGTAACGTAGCATATGTAGTACAGTGTAGTATAGTTTTAGTTATTTCCCTTGGACCAATAGTTAAAATAAGTGACACGTACATTTGACCTGACACATGACAATAGTTAAGCACGTGCTCTTTACTAACCAATCACTGCATGCATATGAGACATCCGCCATTTTCACAAAACATAAACAAGACGCCATTAACTATGTGCTATAAATAAACTTCCAACTTTGAACGATCAAAGATCGGCCACATCCATTTCAGAGGGGTGGAAGCTTTCGTATAACATGGGGCATTTATTATTATAATAACATTAGTATAATAAAATATAAACATCGCAAAATCAATGAACATGATACGTGGCCGAACGGTAACGACGGAGGAATACAGATATAATATATTGTAGTATCTTCGCCTTCGCTGGCTGTCTCTGTATCCGAGCCGCTGTCCCCATCGCTGTCAGAAGTGAGGTCAATAGTAAATGAATCTATGGCTTGGTTTGATTTAGCGCCACCTGCAATCCTGACTCCTTCTCCTTCGTACAAAATGATGTACATTTTTAACAATTTCTCTAGCATCACAGCTATAACTATGTCGTGTTTGCTTGCTCATTGTGTACTGAATATGACTGGTATGTGTAAAAATGCACTTATATAGCCACATAGCGTGTGTATTTTAGATGTTTCACGACTATTTCATGCATAAAATAAATATAATGAAATATTTCTTTTTTCCAAAGTAGGGCTCGAACCCAAACTACACAATACCACTAGTTCTTAAACTAAACGGTCTAACTGTCACAGCCAAGTATGATGTATATACATGACTGTTGTAATTTTTATAATATAAACCAAATTTCCAATACACTAAAATATTAACCACCCTATTATTGTGTATGAAATTAACCTGTCTGATCTTTGATCGTTCAGACCTGGTTGTTTGACTATACAAATAATCCATATTATGTAGGAATATATATACCTTCAGGTAACTATTGCTACTCTTTTTGACTACCATCCCGATAATATATTATTCATGTACATTGACTGATAACCTGTTAGTTTTTGAGAAATATCGATCAGATGTAAAGACTTGATTTTCATTGTCTAACTTAAACTACACCATCGTATATTGTATTTCTTAAATTCGTCAATGCAATTGTCGTCATTATATATGTCTAATGATATGGTATAACTTATGTGATTGTTAATTATGTGATGTATATAAGTATGAAACTGTATATTTGTATATAGTGGTTGCAGAGAGGGATAGATAGAGACAGAGAGAGAAACGATGGAACAGGCTCGGAAAGCTTGGAGGATTGCGAGGAATAAAGTGCAGTAGACATTAATAAAAGAGTTTCCTCTTTATTTGTCGATCTCGACCCCCACACCCTTAGTGCTCGCCGGCGGTCTACGACAATTGGACCAAAAACAATGTGCCGTATTAAAACACTGTCGTGACGTCATACCTTTATACTTGAAGTCCATTATTATTAATATTGGACTGCTGTCAAAAGGCCAGAGTATTGTATTAAATCCTATGCGTAAATGTACGAAATTAACTATTTTAGTTTGTAGGATATTGTTATATAAGTGTGTGTTTTAAGTAAGATATAAGCCTCAAACGGATCCAATATGTAAACTATTGGTACTGTCTTCTGTGCAACGCGCCTCACACAGTCCAATATTTTACATATTGGATCCTTTTCGGTTTATATCCTATACGTTTTGTAGATTTTGATTATTGATTTGTAAATGCTATGTTCTTCTTCATGTATATTTTGTGTACACTTGTCTCGTGCATGTTATATATAGGCGGTAACACCCCGTAGACATGTACGAATACAATAATAATAGTCAAAGGAACTCCATAAATATTTATTATAATGCACGATATTGTTATTGCATATGTTCTACATGCGTTCGCTTTAGGTGCGAAAGGTCCGGAGTTCGAGCCCCGCTGGAGCCATTACGATTGTGCCCTTAGGCAAGGCATTTAAATTCCACGTTGCCTCTTCTCTCTCCCTCGTGGCGATGGATTCCATCAGGAATGAGATCTCGAGAGTGATTAAATATAAGTTGAAAGAACGTGTTTCGCAATCGAGCTAAAATAAATGTGTATAAACATATTTTCTACAAATACCTGATATTATGAATTGCTATATGGTTTACCGGTTTGGGTACAATATGATTGCGCTCGTCCGTCCGCCCGTCCGTCCGTATGTCAGTATTTCCGTATGTCCGTCGCACGTTTGTGTATGTGCTATAGCTTTGCACTACAAGTGTAGATTTTCAATCAAATAACTACTCTCAAATATTCGCCACATCAAGACGATGCGTCCAAGGCGTCCAAGGCGTCCAAGGCGTCCAAGACCCGGATCCCTACCTCAAAGGTCGAGGTGACACACAAAGGTTAAAAGTCAAATATTGGTATAATAGATCGTGTCCGCTCTGTAACATTTTCAAGGATAGGGGAATTCTGAAATAGGATGGCACAAATATTCCCCATATGAACATGAAGTGTCACGTCCTTACTTTAAATTTAAAGGGTCCACCAATATTGTATTTCGTATTCGGCTGTCGATTGGTCAGACTTGGTGGGATCTTCCAATGACTACACATACTGTGGCGTGTAGGATTCAAGAATCGTAGCCCTACTTCACTGGCAATATCACATTGTGTGTTTATGTTTATTTATCGTCGCTACCGGTTGCCCATATGAGCGACGCCTCCTGAAGAGATTAATTTTAGATTTTTGGAGGATAGTGCAATGATACAGACAGAGACACATTCCAAAATATCCTCTTGTTCTTTTACGTGCACGGTGTACAGCACCGACACGAGACCTCGGTTTAAAGCCCCATCTGAAAGACTGTTAATTTTATTAGGGTCAGACGGGGGATCGAACCTGCGGGCTTGATATGTTACATTTATTGTTCTTCATATGTCAACGGCATGTCTAGTACAATACCCTGCTAACTTCCTCCAAAGGTCAAACTCGCACCCAGAGGCTAAAAGTCAACTATAGAAGTTGTCAACAGCATAGTTTGACCATTCATTGTAGAAGTGTCCAATACCTTGGCACATCTGTTCACATAGTCTCATCATAGTGAAAAATAAATTATTGTGCCAAGTTATTTGATCATTCTTCACTGAATGGTCAAGCTATGCTGTTGACAACTTCAATGTATTAACAGTTGACCTGTACCCTCTGAGTGTGAGTTTGACCTTTGGAGGAAGGTATCAGGTTATTGGACTCGACACGTCGTCAACAGTATGAAGAAGATGTGTATACCATTATTGAACTATGCATACTCAATTATGGAATGATTGAGGGCAAGTGTAGCACTAGAGCTAAGCAATGAGATGTTAGCGTGATAAAAAAATCAATGTCACGATGTAATGATGATCTGACCTGATTGTTCTTCCGTAGTATGGCATGACAGTGATCGACCTCGCTGGTTACTATCGAGACATCACGTCTCGTGAGATGGTTAAGCATGTCCATAGGCCGAGGTATTAATAGTTAATTAAACGTTTCATTTGGTGGTGCTTGAGGTTCCATGGCGTTTCCGCACTAACGAACCCGGGGGACCAATATATACAGTACCACATTAGACCATACAGTGAGCGCGATACAATTAAGGAATACAATTGAAGTGCTAAGCAGACACCGGCGATCACATACTATTATTTGTTTACCATATTTACGTTTTTACATAACTTCGGATTCCTGCAATTTTAGATCGGCAATCATATTCTTGGTTCTATTAAATAAATACGTTATATGCAATATATTGTGCTACAAGATATATCGATTATTTTGCTCAATGAGGGTCATCGGTCAGTTACTGCCCCTGAATACTCTCTAAAAGTGGATAGGTCATATTAAGTGTTTTCCTCTGTTTTTATCGCTGTTTCCTTTGCGCAACATGCTAGCAAATTTTATTCTACTATCGCTTCTTGTGATTATTAAATTACTATATCTCGACAGATCTCATACAGTATATACAATGAGTACTTATCTGTAAAAGAATGTTATCAGTTAATTAACAAGACTTGGATAAAATCACATTTATCATACCCCAACATATGGTTAGGGAACAACAGTAAAAACAAAGGATTCTAACTAAAAGGACCTATTCGCATTTTGGAATAAATCAGACTGTATCTGCTAAGGGAGGTAATAGAAAATTAGAGATGTCTCTCATTGCAATAACACTGTTTTCGTTAATATTCTTTATATGTTACAATAGTTAACAAATATTTATCACGAAGCTTAATTGTATATATCTGGTATTTTTCTACATTAGATCATATATAACAGAAATTGTTCATCCAATATTGTTAATTTAGCTTGAAGTGATGGGAAGGGCTGTACATAGTGTTGTCATAACTTGTAGCCCAACCCATTTGCTTTTCCCCCAGATTACATCGTATACAACAATAATAATAAATACTAATATAATATCAACTTGTTTTCTACGTATTTCATGGTGTATATAATCGTATTGTAATGTATGGGGGGGAATGCAATGAAATATTATTAAAAAATCACAAATGTTTAACCACACTTTCTTCTATGAGAGGTACACCATTTCTTTGCTGAAATATGTTATAAAATATCTATAAAACAGTATATAACTATACTAATTATGTTCGAAAAATTCTACTAAAAACATGATTCTTTTAATTTGCTTTGTATTACATTTTTTTTTTCATTTTGAGGCCCCTAGCGGGTAACCCCTTTTATTTCCAGTTATAGACATATAATGTACAACATACATATAAGTCATATGGCTATATATATACAATTGACATGAATAGTTATACATTCACATGTTTGATGCAAGGTCAATACTTTTACAGTATTATTATGATAACTTGTTTATATCATGCATATTCGCATTTTATGTTTATAATAGGTATTGTTTTGTTTTGGAGAGTGATGTAGAAATGGGGAAAAGAGAGAACTAAAATGGGGGGGGGGGGGTGATCGTTTCCATCTGAAAGATTCATTTGTAACAGTTGTCTTAGAAAACAATATGTTCAAATAAATCTAGACCACTATATGTTGTGTTTTTCTAATTTATCATTCATTAGTGCGATTTCCCTCTCTAAAGTTATTCTTAAGCTTAAATACTTATAAAAATGTGCAATACAGGGTGTTAAATTTCTGTATTTCATTCGTATAATATAAAATTTGCTTAAAATTATTATGAAATTTGTTACAATGGTATCATTTCCTTTTCTATCTATTTTACCAAAACATATATCTTTAAAATTGAACTCGACACACAATCCTTTTGATTTTAATAGATCACTTAGTCTTTTCCAAAAATGTTGTATAGGTGGGCATTCCCAGAAAATATGCTCAATACTTTCAACATGCATATTACAAAAGTCGCACAGGTTTGTAGTACTTAACTTGCATCTATACAAATATTTATTTGTTGGCATCAACCGCATTAAATATTTATATTGAAAACATCTTAGCGTTGTATCTATAGTTGCCGCGAGTGGAACACTATAGATATTTTTCCATGGGAGATTTCGTTCATGTAGGAGCATTGACCATTTGTCTTCAGATTTTAATGTTTCCCTATTCATATTATCCATTTGTATTTTGTATAGTAATTGATTTGTGTTCTTAGAGTTTTTTACTTTTTGAACAATAGTTTCTTTTCTGTTTTGCATTAGCATATATTTATTTAAATTCGATTTTATGTTAAATGGTATATTGCTTATGACCTGGTGGTATTTTAGAAAGTCACGCTCCTCCATATTAAATATATTTTTTGCTTCATTGAAGGTTAAAAACTTATTAGTTCGAAAGTCAAAAAGTTGTTCTATAAAGCGTATACCTTTATCGAACCAAGTCTGGAAAAAAATTATTTCGCCATCTATTTTCACAAGTGAGTTATTCCAAATTGTATGTTCATTAATTCCATCATGTTTTGACTGTTTATTGAAGTCGGAGACTACTTTAAACCATGCTGTCAATACATCCTTTAGGAAATAGTTGTTACCACAAATATCCGAAATATCCCTTGTAGATAAATTACATTCAAATATAAAATCACCTCCATACTTATTTAGAATTTTATCATAAAATATTTTCCAAAGTCCATTGTTTTGAGTATTCAGTATTCTTTTTACCCAGCATGCTTTTATTGAATACAAAAATGTTCTTACATCCGTAAGCTTTAATCCTCCTTTTTCAAAATTTTGTATCAGTACGTTTCTTTTTATTTTATCTGGTTTATTATCCCAAATAAAACAATATATTGATTTTATTATCGCTGTTACGACTTCAGGTTCAGGGTTAGGGAGCACAGTGAACGGATATACAAGCTTTGGTAAAGCAAAAGTTTTTATTATCATAACTTTTCCCATTAAAGTTAGCTTTCTATGTTGCCACTGTTTTAAACAATTTCTGAACTCTAGTAGTTTTTGTTCTAGGTTATTTTTTATATTTCTTTCCTTGTCATTAAAGAAGTTCATTCCTAAAGTTTTAGCGGATTCTGACGTCCAAATAAAAGATGTTTCTACACTGTATTTTATATTTGAAGTTTTAAAGAGCCTGAACGCAATACCTTTGATTTTGAAACATTTAAATTTAATCCTGACTCCTTACCATATTCTTTGATGATCATAATTAGGCGTTCAAAAGATTCTTTTTGACCATTGTTAATGTATGTCGCATCATCCGCAAACTGGGTTTGTTTTAGTTCTTTATTTCTTATTTTTATTCCAACTACTGTATTATCGTTTGTAATGAAGTTTGATAGTAGTTCCATACATATAATGAAGAGAGAAGATGACAATGGACATCCTTGTCGTACACCTCTTTCAATTGGAAAAGCTTCAGACATATTACCATTGTTGATGATGACACTAGTTGACTGATTGTAGAACAAGCAAACCCAATTAGTCAAGGATTCTCCAAATTTTAGGTGATTTAAACACTTGAATATGAACGCGTGGTCAAGACTGTCAAATGCTTTTTCGTAATCCGAGAAGAAGAGCAGACAAGGGAGATCATTTTCGTCAGCATATTCAATGATTTCAAATATCAGTCTAACATTTTCGCCTATATAGCGACCTTTCATGAAGCCGGTTTGTTCAGGACCTATTATTTTATGCAAAACCTTTTTAATTCTATTTGAAATAGTTTTAGTCGCTATTTTATAGTCTACATTGAGGAGACTAATAGGCCGCCAATTTGACAGAAGTTGCGAGTCTTTTCCTGATTTTGGTAAGAGTGTTAGTATGCCCTGTTTTTGCATGTTGCTTAATTCACCTTGTTGAAAAGAGAAGTTTATCGATTTAATATAGTATTCCTTTAAATGTTTCCAGAATATTTTGTAAAATTCAACTGTTAAACCATCGGAACCAGGGCTTTTGTTATTTTTCATTTCATATAGTGCTTGGGAACATTCAAACTCTGCTAAAAGGCCATCACACTGTCGCGAATCATCTAATTCTAATTTAGTTACTGTTTCATTAAAGAAGTTGAGACATGAAGCAGCTGTTTGTTTGTGTTTATATAAGTTTTTATAAAATATCCTTTCCTCTTTTAGAATTGTGGTTGGATCAGTTATAATTTTATTGGAAACGTTAAGTGCAGTGATATTCTTTTGCTCAGCGTGCCGTATTTCTAAATTAGCAAAATATTTTGTATTATATTCGTTAGATTCAATATGAATAGCTTTTGCTCTTATCATAAGTCCATTTATTCTTTGTTCAAGTATATTGTTAAGCAGGTCATGTGTTTCATTTAATCGTTCTCTTAAATTGTCGGTGTTTGTATTATCATCGGCTAGTTTATGTTCTAAT
>CM026404.1:58773698-58848447 GCA_014843695.1 Archivesica marissinica | reverse complement strand
TCTAATTTAGTTACTGTTTCATTAAAGAAGTTGAGACATGAAGCAGCTGTTTGTTTGTGTTTATATAAGTTTTTATAAAATATCCTTTCCTCTTTTAGAATTGTGGTTGGATCAGTTATAATTTTATTGGAAACGTTAAGTGCAGTGATATTCTTTTGCTCAGCGTGCCGTATTTCTAAATTAGCAAAATATTTTGTATTATATTCGTTAGATTCAATATGAATAGCTTTTGCTCTTATCATAAGTCCATTTATTCTTTGTTCAAGTATATTGTTAAGCAGGTCATGTGTTTCATTTAATCGTTCTCTTAAATTGTCGGTGTTTGTATTATCATCGGCTAGTTTATGTTCTAATTCTTCTATTGTTTTCCTCAGTTTAAGTTCTTGTTTACACTGTTGTTGTTTTTTAGCTGTTGCATATTTTATCGATTCATTTCTAATGTTTCCTTTTATAATTTCCCATAGTGTATTGGGGTTTGCATTTTTATTAAATGTAGAAGTTTCGATAATACTTTTTTTGATAATCAATTGGTAGTCATCATCTAATAGCAAACTGTTATTAATCTTAAAATATCCCTTTCCTCTATTTTGATTAAATATCTCCATGTTTAGAACAACTATTGAATGATCAGATTTAAAACTTGGAATTATCACAGATTCTTTAACAAAATTACATAGGTACTCCGACATTAGAAAATAATCCAGTCTGCTGAATATTGGTGGATTCGTATTTGAATGCCATGTAAATTAATAAACAGAATGATTTAAATGTCTCCAAATATCTACCAAATTGTTTTGTTTTATAACGTCATAAATTGTTTGCCTACATTTAAGATGCGTATCCTTTCGACCGTTTTTCTTATCTTTGTCAACATCTAATATTGTATTAAAATCACCGCCTATTAAAACATTTTTATCATTATTTTCTAACAGGTATTTTTCTAGCACTTTATAAAAGTGTTGGTCATCTGTATTTGGTCCATAAATATTGATTAAAGTGAATTGAAGTTCTTTTATTTTTAGTTCCAGTGAAATTATTCGACCGTTTATTATTTCTTCAAAGTTTGTGATTACGCATGGGTATGCTTCATTAATAAGAATTGCGACACCTTCACTATTGTGTTTTGTTCCGCTAAAATATGCCTCACCTTTCCATTCTGATTTCCATTTTCCAAATGATTCTTTAGTAGAATGAGTTCGTTTAGAAAAATAACAAAGCTTGGGCATAAGTGTATGTAGTTGTAATGAAAGGATCCAGGAAAATGTCCGACCACATTGTAGTGCTTGAATGAGATTAGGTTCGAAAACTGTATAGGGAATATACTCGAATGCGGTAATACAATGTCATTATGTAGTATGTACATCCGTAAATGAGTAACATACTAGAGTATTGGGTAGGTATATAAGTATCAAAACCGGAAATGATCCAGAATGGTACGTGAATCATTAAGGTTTTTGTCTGGGATTAGGTTCGAAAACTTTATAGGAAATATTCACGAATCCGGTAAAACAATGTCATTATGTAGTATTTACATCTGTAAATGAGTAACATAGTAGTGTATAGGGTAAGTATATAAGTATCATAACAGGAAAGGATCTAGAATTGTACATGCAGCATTAAAGATTTTTCTAGAATTCAATTTTTAAAATATATATATATAGTATGTGGTGTATGCTCGGATCCAGTACAAGCAAATGAGTAACTATGTAATACAATTTACATACGTAATTGATGTTTGATGGGCATAGAGTAAGTATATACATATCTAAAACACCAATATTATAATGTTGCGTGATATGCAGAAGTAACTAAATTGTATCTTTCATATATATCAATATGACAGCGTATACATGTATGTACCAATCCGATTGAATCGGTATCTACTACTCAATCACCTGTAGGAATGGTTCACATGCCATTTATTCCATCTTCACGGACGAATAGCATTTAAACGTTAATTGAAATAATAACTTAGGCATATAAACATTCAGAGACAAATATATGCTGGTCAATTTATGGCAAGTTAGAACACTCCAAATATAATCTGCTTCCAAGGGCTGCATTACAGAGTATATTTCAAGTGATAGAGTCAAACTCTACCAACAAGATATCGCCACAGCTGTGATACACTCCTCGGAACAGACACCAAGTGGATGTTACACAGATCAAATTGTCAGTCTAAGCTATCAACCCTGTATGGCAAAAACCTAACGAAACGAAAAAATGATCTGGTGTAAATAGTATGTATAATACGTAACTAATTATGACTATGTACTATATGTGTAAGGGCGTGTATATTAACCCAATATGTGAGGTGGTATGTAGGCAGTCTGGTTAGCTCAGTCAATCGAGATAAGTAAGCGAGAGGTCCCGGGTTCAAGTCCCGGAATGGCTGCATGTTGTGCTCACCTGGGTTACATATGTATACTTCTAAATAAACTTCTGTTCTGTTCTATTCTGTTCTGTTCTATATTTGTGTACATTACATCGAACCATGAACACTTTTCGGCGAGATACAAATGCTAGTCGAATGCCAAAAGCAGCGGAATTATGAAATTTAATCTCGCTGGTAATTGCCTTTGGTTACAGCAATTACGTTTTTAAAATACCGCATGGCTATTTACAATAATGTACGCTGGAATTCTATCTGATTGTTCGTCATTCCTGAAGCTCTATAATCAACAATAAAACAATTAATAGGGTTCCTACTGAGTGCATGATTGGACTGGATACTCTAGTGGGTATTCCAGGCCATTAGTAGCTGCACCCGGCCTGCAGGCGCTCATGATTGTAATCGTTTTTGTGACGATGAGGTTCGATCATACAGCGACGACAAATACATCTTTTTTATTATTGTATTTGTACATACTACTATTTCAACTAGAATAGTTGTCAGCTCAGGTTAGCAATTATACGGAATGACTTAATAGCGTTCACGATTGGCACAAGTTAAAGCACAGACGGATCTGGTAACACGCTGGACTGGCAATACAGTCTTTCAGATGGGACTTTAAACCGAGGTTTCGTTTCGGTGCTGTACACCGTGCACGCAAAAGAACCAGAGGAGACTCAATATTGGTGTCTGTCTGTATCACTGCACTATCCTCCAAACATCTAAAAATGACTAATCTCTTAGGAGGCGTCGCTCAATATGGCCAACCGGTAGCGACGATAAATAAACGTAAAACACACACATATGATTGCTTTTTCTCATGCAACTTCATAAAACCACTGCTTTTCGTGGCTATATACACTTGAACATTTCTGGTGGGTTTTGTAAACTTTACATTATTTTTTTATTTTTTACATTATTTATTAGATGATTTTGTGTATATGATAAATTAGATAGATCCTATATTGCATGTTCTACATGTTATGTTCATTATTTTCTTAGATTTTACATCATGTCTATCTACGGAGGTCAACTTCATAGTATTGGCATCCCTGAATAAATATTCTACATCGTGTCTATCTACGGAGGACAACTTCATATTATTGGCATCCTGAATAAATATTCTACATCGTGTCTATCTACGGAGGACAACTTCATAGTATTGGCATTCCTGAATAAATATTCTACATCGTGTCTATTTACGGAGGACAACTTCATATTATTGCCATTCCTGAATAAATATTAATATTATTAATATTAAATATTAAATATTCTAGTATAGCCTGCATAGCATGATACATAGGGGTCATTATGTCCGCCGGTATCTGTCGCATATATGTCGTCCAATGTTGTTTCAGTTCAGTCCCTTCGGATAAACATTTTTATTATTTGGGGAAACATTTCAGTTCCGTTACTTTAAAAAGATTTTTGACTGATTGGTATCCTAATCCGGACAAAAGTACGTATATGGGACACAAGTTGGACTACGCGTTGTGATTAGTCTTATTATGTATAATCAATATAGTACATTGTTATATAACTATGTCCGTGGCCTAGTGGTTAAGGCGTCCGCCTACGCAGCGGGATGTCGAAGGTTCGAATCTCGTCAGTGGTTCATACTGATATGACCGGTTGGTGAGCCGCCGGCTAGTTAAATAATGGTTAGCGATTGCCTATCAGCCTGCACACAAGCATATGATTATAATAAACTATAATAAATAGTATACTATTTCTAATTTATATTCCTTAAACGGCGGAAAAGGGATAGATAATATGTATGTTTTTGGTTCCCACCTGACCCTATTTGTTTTATACAATATAAACCTTTTTCATCAAACTATTCCAAAGTGATAACGAGTCTGTTGAGTGTA
Organism: Archivesica marissinica; assembly: GCA_014843695.1. Taxonomy (NCBI): domain Eukaryota; kingdom Metazoa; phylum Mollusca; class Bivalvia; order Venerida; family Vesicomyidae; genus Archivesica; species Archivesica marissinica. Next base: position 58,844,184 of record CM026404.1, on the reverse strand, counting down.
TCCCTTATACGTTAGATACTTGCTATTGCCAGTGTTATTCATTATACATATAGAGCTGATACCAGAAACAGAATACATTGTATCTAATACAATGATATCTACCCCAATACACGGTCAATATTATCATGTAAACATTCTAGCAGGACCTCATACAGTTGGTTTTTCATCCAGGAAAAAACAGTTTGATATGTGTGCCTAGCTGTAAACTTGCACTCTTTTATATTTAAGTTTATTTAACGTCGCTACCGGTTTCTCATTTGAGCGACGGGCAGTTTACCTAACAACATCTTTCCTGGACAGGCTCCAGCGGTTAACGAGTACTTGGTGCACCAACCTCCGTAAGAAACTGCCAACATTTTCATATAAATGAGACACGGTCTGAGCGGGGCTCGAACCCGTGACCATCAGAGATGATAGGTTACAGTGGTATACAAGTCAGCGACCGTAACCACTCGATCATGGATGCTAAGGCTTTCAACAAAAAGTTCAAGTGGGGGTATTACCCAAAACAAACTGATAACCGCTTCAAAGTTCAAAGTCCCGTTTAAACTTTACGCGTGGCGTGTTTTGTTACAGGGCCACTCGACCACGGAGACTTGCACTCGTTGCATGCTTTTTCGATTAAATAGCTGGCTTACAAAAGTAGTTCGTGTGCTAATTTTATACATTTTCATATATTAAGTTTATAATTTATTCTTGATTTAAGGTGATGTCTATTGGTGCAACCAAGCAATTTTAACTCGTAGTCAAATAGCTGAGGCAACGTTCTAATCCAATTACTTCTGTGAAGGCTTTGTCAGCATTCTGATTCCACGAGATAAGCGAATTAACTTTTACCTGAAAACTTGTGTTTCCCAGAAACATTGTTTCATATCAGCAGTACAAATGCCATTATCTATATAACTGTATAAGTTGACACAAGTGCATTCATTGATGCATACACAGGAGACAAATAATTCTGCAATATCATTGCGGTTGCTTTCATCAATGTAGTTATTCCCTTACATTCTGCATACCGTACAGTACCGTACAAAATACAACATGGCGGACTGTACGATCAAGTGCAATTGAAATGTATGAATTATTTACTTCAATGTTCATCTCTCGGACTATCAATATGTATTGTTACCATTGGTTTAAGCAATATTTTATTTCATCATGTGCATACACATTATTATTAAAGCGACACTACATCAGTGAAAACGCAATTTTCTACAGAATGTAATTTCCTTATTATATGGTATAATTTTTTCCCCGTATATTTGCCACAGAATCTGAGTATTTCAACTAATACACAAACGTCGTATACGCGATTTGTTGACATAACAAAATAATGTAAATAGGGTCGACATTCATGCGTAATACAACGCGAATATCTTGAATAACACGATTTATGTTACAGATTTACCGTTATATCTAACATTTGTGCATAGGTATATTTACTTGTAGGCTAAATTATCTCTAAACGACAGTACCACGCGCTAAGTATTGACTCCAATGACAAACACACGTCAATTCGGGAGCATGGATGGCCGTTATAATTATGAAATCCTACTTTCAATTTTGAAAATGTGTAGACCACTAAAACCCTGTTTAGTGAATCCATGTTCGAATGCATTTGGAAGAATTTGTAGTAGCAATGCCTTTATACGTCAGAAAATGCATTATGTTTGCTTTTTGCGATGTAATGTCGCTTTAATAGTATGCAGTATCAACATGGTTGAGACGAAAGCATACTAAGTGGTGGAATAATGTTATATGCTAAGTCGTTATTCATTAAATATAACATAAGTATAGGATATAAGTCGAAAACGATCCAATTTGTAAAATATTGGACTGTGTGTGGCGCGTAGCGTCGAAGACAGTACACATATTTTACATATTGGATCCGTTTGAGGCTTATATCTTACTTAAGACACATTTATATAACAAGATCCTACTAATTGAAATTGTTAATTTCGTACATGTACGCGTAGGATTTACTATACTACTCTTGCCTTTTGACACCAGTCCAATATTAATAATAATGGACTGCAAGTACAAAGGTATGACGTCACGAGAGTGTTTTAATAACAGAGCATTAACAGAAGTAGAAAGGAACAGGTAAGATAAGAATGACGGGAAGCGGAAGATAAGTGGGTCATTGTTGTGCAAGAGACTGTATATTCTGTTCACCAATGTATATTAATTATTCTAACACGACCCAGCTAATAACATACAGACTTCTAGAGTAAAATCTACCTCGGGTTATTCTGCGATATACCTACCTTGAACTATGCTGCGCGCGCACCGTGTTTTGGCTATTCCATTTAAAGTTTTAAGAATGAAAGTCACGTGATGTTTGTAAATACTACCGTGGGAATTCGCGGAAGTGAGCTATTTTTAGAATCAGATAATCTCGTGTCCGTCTTGTTTTTCTGTTAAGTAACGGTTCAGTTACTATTCTGTACAGTTTTATTTGACAAAATAAATAAAATTATTGATCAGTTACAACTTTTGTTCATTTATGCACTAGATTGATATTTTCCATAAAAAATAACGTCATCACCCCTTACGCGGGAGGAAATTTCGAAGCCAAATCCAGCGGAGTACCACGGTGTTTGAAGAATAAAAAAATTGATTCTCGTCTAAAATTATTAGAAGTAAGTCGTGTTAAAATCGAAATAATAAGTATCAACCGTGGTATTCGACCTGAGTGATATATTTCTACGCATAAGAACGACAAACTCGGGTTATTCTGCGATATACCACGGGTTATTCTGCGATATACCACGGGTTATTCTGCGATATACCACGGGTTATTCTGCGATATACCACGGGTTATTCTGCGATATACCACGGTTGATACTTATTATTTCTTAATTATAATTCATGATTATCCAAGATTTTGTTTCATGTATATGGTCATAATTGTTATTATTTATGAATGACACAAGTTCAGGGAATTTGCAGAGACTTTAGTAAATATGAACTACAGTGGATCAAAACGTTTAGCTTTTGATATGAAATATTGTACTATACTTGAGGCCAATAATTACGCAAATTATATGTAGCGGTCTCTTTAGTTTCTGTGTCCAGCGGAAATCATTACATTATCATGTACATGTCGGGTAAACATTCTACAATCGTGAAAGGCGTGCACCCGTACTTTGTGTGCACCAAATGACATTCACTTCCGATTAAGTGAAAGCCATGGTTTAGGCGTGCACGAGAAATTCGTGCATGTATGCACATGCGTTGATTCATTGATTTGATATATTTTCGAGCAGACACATCGAATACGTCAAAATGATATGATATTATAGGAAATTACATTCTGTAGAAATTTGCTTTTTCCAATGATGTAGTGTCGCTTTAATGTACGCATGGCCCATGTTTACAAAAATTCACCATGCCTTGAAAAACCAAGTAGATTGAAAATAGAAATATAGAACCAATCAGATTGCTACTGTAATAACAGATTCGGTTGATGCATTCGTGCAATTTAAAACTTTATTTATTTTACAACGATTGCGAAGCAAGTTCTAACAACTTATATTAACCACTCTCGTTGGCGTGGATGGAAGCGTATATGTGGTCATTCGTGTGGGAGGAAACCCGTGTACCCGGAGAAACCCCACCTGTCCGATCTGGCGACCACCGTACCATCTCACATACTTCCCGGTCCAAGGATCAAACCCGGGTTACATTGGTGAGAAGCGAGTGTGCTAACCACTATTAGTGCAATAGTTAACTTGGATTTCACAAATGTAATAAACGATATTACACTGTGCATTTGCAGCATTACATTAGTTGTATTTATAGCTAGGATATTAAGACATCGAAGCTTTGCTTGCATGTTTGTTGCTATGACAACAGAGACGAATAAAGTAAATCCCAGTACATGAATTTGAAGACAAATTGTCAGAAGCTATAGCAGCTAAGCGTCATCAGATTAAACAACGAATTGAAGAAATCAATAACATAAACTGCAGTGTTTATTCTTCAAAGTAAGGGGGGGGGGTCAGTGGTCGAGTGGTTACAGTCGTATCATCTGCCACTCACCACGGTAGTGAATTCCAATGGGGTTGCCAACTTTATTCATGTTAGGAATCTATCCAGCTTGCTTACGGATGTTTTTCCCGGGTGCCCGTCCGTGCCTGAAATATTGCTGATGAGCCATCCTGGGTCATCCGTACGCCAATAATAGATTAAAACTTTATTTATTTTACAACGATTGCGAAGCAAGTTGTAACAACTTGTATTAATCACTCTCGTTTGGCGCGGATGAAAGCATATGTGGTTATTCGTGTGGGAGGAAACCGGAGTACCCGGCGAAAACACATCTGTCCGAGCTGGCGACCACCGTACCATCTCACACACTTCCCGGTTCGAGGATAAAACCCGGGTTGCATTGGTGAGAAGCGAGCGCGCTAACCACTGCGCTAATCGGACAACCTATAATAGCTGGATAGTCGCCATATGACCTAAGCTGTCTGTGTGAGCTTAAATATCCCACAAACAAACACATCGTTCAATGTTAGTATATGTCATAGGTTGTATGTCATCCGAAATACTCATGTCCGAATATGGTGTATATTTAAGACAATCCGAAAAATGAATTCATGGATTTATTTTTCGTACTCTAAGAATGTTGATTATATAATCGTACAATGTAGATTGTTGGCGCTTTAAAGGTCAATGACTGCTATATATGTTCATAGCTATACCATTAAAGAAATAAAATTTTATTAGCACTTTGTCGCCATGACTACGAACATTGTAGAAAGCAATTTCACGGTGTGGTTCAATCATACCCTAATGTAGTATAATTGTCGTTAGCTGATATACATTAGATTCAGTAAATACTGATATTAATATAAGCTTAATCATCTTCAAAGGTTATCTTAAGACTACATTTTGACAGAAATATATACGGTCGAATTTGTGGTGCATGTTCATGAAAGTGAGTACTTGATTACTAGAAATATTGTTTTTGATACAGAGCTGTAATGCTAGACATACATTTTTTTCAAAGTTTGGTTATGTGTATGCATGCAATTAACATGTATATTAATAGCATTTGATCTGCTTTGGTATCCATCTATTTGAAGCTATTTTACAGTTCCGATTATTATTCGAATGCTGAATTTTATATGTTTATACAAATTTAGTTTAGCTTGATTGCGAATCAAGTTCTTTCAACTGATATTAATCACATTCGAGACCTCATTTCTGGTGGAATACATCGCCATGAAGTAGAGAGAATAGGCAATGTGGAATTTAAATGCCTTGCTTGCCTAAGGGCACAATCGTAACGGCTTCAGCAGGGCTCGAACTATGGGCCTTTAGCACATGAAGCGAACGCGCTTCTATTGCGCTATCACGACTTCCACGAATTTTCTATCGTCAATGTAAATTACAAAACCACGGATTTCTTAGATTTCGTCATTAATTTATCCAGTTTTATCCGACAATGGGTGCCATAAATATTGCTATGATTCGCTGATGTCATAATACATGTATCGGTCCAGATTTCAGAATATGTTCGTCCAGCAAGCTATTACATCAGCTCATCATCGACAATAACCCAATTTGACTCATTTATTCACTTCCTGTCACATGTGTTTTATGGACTTCCCTAATGAACGAAATGACATCAAATCAATCGAGAGAACATGAATACAAATGTCTTACACTAATTCAGTAAACAACATACATTATTGAAGTATTAAAACATTGATTTCTTCTTAGTTAGTGGACGTACATCGACTTGTCCAGTAAATAGGAAGTCGCGGGCTCAGTATAATAATAAATCGGCGGTGAATATGTTCAGATAATAGTGTATGTAGTAGTTCCCTCCTTTAGGTTGTACATACGTAAATAGGCATAAGTTCATACGCGGTCTAATGTAGTTCCAGTAACTAATATAGTAATTTTTTCTTTTTGGTAAAAATGCAATTTCATGTGTTTTTTGAGAAATTATGTGATTTGAGAATACTTCAGACTAGTTGATGTGTAGAAAAGATTTGGTATAAAAATTCAGACCATTGCAAACTGAAGGTTGGTATACTGTATAATTTAGCGGAGGAATACAGTGTGTACACACAGTGACGTTATTCACAGGTGAGTACTGGCTATGTGAAACATTATATTTTGAATATTCTTGGTGTGTTTCAGGCTGATTTGAATACCTCTTCACAGTGGCTGTGGTATCAGAAGAAATGAAAGATTGGAAATATAAATGAACAGACTGTATGTATTTACTTTTTACTATGTTTTTAATAGGCAATTTATTTGTTATTTTGCAACCTTTATCTTCCGGTCTCATTACTGTATGAATAATTGCAACGACACTCTTAATCAGTAAACGCTTTTTAAAATGCGCAGATGAAAGCATCCACACTCTTAATCAGCAAACGCTTTTTAAAATGCGCCGATGAAAGCATCTACACACTTAATCAGCAAACGCTTTTTAAAATGCGCCGATGAAAGCATCTACACACTTAATCAGCAAACGCTTTTTAAAATGCGCCGATGAAAGCATCTACACACTTAATCAGCAAACGCTTTTTAAAATGCGCAGATGAAAGCATCGATACTCTTAATCAGCAAACGCTTTTTTAAAATGCGCAGATGAAAGGATTTGCTTCTTACATACAAGATTACTTTATTCGAACAGATCCACGTACTATTTACAGCATATCGTCTGGGCAATAGAGATTGGATTTGTCCATACAATGTATACAATACTAATGCAATGGATTACCTTCAGCGTATGTAGTATTATTGTGAGCGGTAATATCCCAAGGGTCACCCAGATTAAGCACCAGTTTTTCATTTGTGACAGGTAATCGGTGTATTCCCGGTATGTTCCGTGTGTCCGGCATTTATACGTAGGCAACGGATTCTTCAATGAAGCGCTTCTCTCCCTACAAATGGCACAATTCAGTTAACATATAAATGGTATTGCTGCACAAAGTATTCCGAAATAATTTGAACACTAATATGCAGTGGTCCGCCTCCGTCGTCGAGTGGTTAAGGTCGCTGACTTGTATACCACTGTAACCTATCATCACTGATGGTCACGGGTTCCAGCCCCGCTCAGGCCGTGTCTCATTTATATGAACAAGTTGGCAGTTTCTTACGGAGGTTGGTGCACCCAAGTACTGGTTAACCTCTGGAGCCTGCCCAGGAAAGGTGTCGTTGGGTAAACTGCCGGCCGGCGATATAGCCCGAAATGGGGCTGATGCATGCATAAAACCCGAAATATAACATATATAATATACAGTGTATTGTATGTAAGTATGGATTCTTATAACGGTCAGCCACGTTCCTGTATTGACGTTTGTTTATTATTGAAGTATTTACTAAACACCTGGATTTGTCTATTAGAGATAATTTAAATAAGATTATTCTAAAAACAAATACGAACATGCACAAATGTGAGACATAACGGTGAATCTGTACCAAAATGATGTTATGATACACGGGGGTGTATTACGCATGGATGTTGACCATATATACAATATTCTGTTAAGTCAACAAACATCGTATACGACACTTGTTTATTAGTTGAAATACTAAGGATATATGACAAATAAAGGACGTCTTCCCATCTTCAGTAAAGTAAATTAAAAAAAAATTAAAATTGGGCTAGAAACAAGCCAAAATCACACTAGAAACAAACCATGCAAGCTAGGGAGTGACTGAATAAATGTGCCAATGTACGCATACGTTTTGCATGTGCATAGCACCGTATCGTTGCACGGGGAAATCAAGCCAGGCCAGTTTTGACCGCACACAGTTGGATTGCTGTAGTATTGGGATGGTCGCCATGTTCACATTTTATGTAATAGATACAAATGGCAGCATTTATATATGTGTTGCTAAACATATTTTGCATAGTGTATAATAATACTAAGCTAAACCCCACTGTTTGGTAAAAGGGTACACACGTGCACTGTTGTAAGGCGGTTTGGTGAAAGGGTACACACGTGCACGGTTATAAGGCGTTTGGTGAAAGGGTACACACGTGCACGGTTATAAGGCGTTTGGTGAAAGGGTACACACGTGCACGGTTATAAGGCGTTTGGTGAAAGGGTACACACGTGCACGGTTGTAAGGCGTTTGGTGAAAGGGTACACACGTGCACGGTTGTAAGGCGTTTGGTGAAAGGGTACACACGTGCACAGTTGTAAGGCGTTTGGTGAAAGGGTACACACGTGCACGGTTGTAAGGCGTTTGGTGAAAGGGTACACACGTGTACGGTTGTAAGGCGTTTGGTGAAAGGGTACACACGTGCACGGTTATAAGGCGTTTGGTGAAAGGGTACACACGTGCACGGTTAAGGCGTTTGGTGAAAGGGTACACACGTGCACGGTTGTAAGGCATTTGGTGAAAGGGTACACACGTGCACGGTATAAGGCGTTTGGTGAAAGGGTACACACGTGCACGGTTGTAAGGCGTTTGGTGAAAGGGTACACACGTGCACGGTTGTAAGGCGTTTGGTGAAAGGGTACACACGTGCACGGTTGTAAGGCGTTTGGTGAAAGGGTACACACGTGCACGTGTGTTATATGTTTGGTGCAAGGGTACACACGTGCAATTGTGTTATATGTTTGGTGCAAGGGTACACACATGCACGTGTGTTATATGTTTGGTGAAAGGATACACACATGCACGTATGTTATACGTTTGGTAAAAGGGTACAAACATGCACCTGTTTTGAAGTTTGGTGAACGGATACACACATGCACGTGTGTAATACGATTGGTAAAAGGGTACAAACATGCACGTATGTTAGATGGTTTGTGAAAGCATACACACATGCACGTGCGTTATACGTTTGGCAAAAGGGTACAAACATGCACGTATGTTAGATGGTTGGTGAAAGGATACACACATACACGTGTGTTATACGTGACATTATTTCTCTAAATAAACCTTCAAGACCATTGAAGTAGTAGTAACATGTATGTCCATTATTATTTATGTTATTTATCATCTATCTGCACACAATAGTTATGGGTACGATATCTATAACTGTCACTTGGCTGTCCGATTAGCGCAGTGGTTAGCGCGTTCGCTTCTCACCAATGCAACACGGGTTCGATCCTCGGACCAGGAAGTATGTGAGATGGTACGGTGGTCGCCAGATTGGACATGTGGGTTTTTCTCCGGGTACACCGGTTTCCTCCCACACGAATGACCACATTTGCACTTTCATCCTCGCCAACGAGAGTGATTAATATAAGTTGTTAGAACTTGCTGCGCAATCCTTGTAAGTTAAATAAAGTTAAAAGTTTTTATAATTGTCACTTACTTGTTGTCGAGATGGCATTCCTCACATACTGTCATGCTTTCGCACGTGCATTTATCACGTAGGCAGGCTTTGCGACCGCGTCCTCTACCACATAAGATACAACTGTTGGCGTCCAGAACACGTCGATAGGGCTGTATAATACAAGGATAGCCTATTTGTTTTCATTTTTTTTTTTCATTCTCATTTGTGATCTATCTTGTCAAAAGTTGTCAAACTTAGTCGGAACAGTGGAATCCACCATGTGTGATAATATGATTGCATGACTTATATTTTCATTTATTTAAAATATGAATTGTCGCATAGTATATTCAGAATGAAGTACTGGAAGTACTTGTTTGACTAACATATCAATTTCGAAAACATTCCTTATATATTAAGTTAACCTTTATAATTATGACGAACGTTTCCCATCCGTACTCATTGCTCTGGACAATTGTTAATGTGGGTAGCTTTGTTAATTTGTAAAGCGACGTCAATGACATCCAGCTGTTTGCAATTGAAACAGTTTGCAATCCAGGGATTGCAGGATCGATCCCCCATCTGACCCTAATAAAATTAACAGTATTTCAGTCTTTAAACGAGGTCACGTGTCGGTGCTTTACAGCATGCACGTAAAAGAACCAGAGGATACTCTGGAATGGTTCTCTGTCTGTATCATTGCACTATCCTCCAAAAATCTAAAATGACTAATCTATTCAGAAGGCGTCGCTCATATGGGCAACCGGTAGCGACGATAAATAAACGAAAAACACACACAATGAAACTAAACTACCTAATCATGTATACTGTTTAGTGTTCCATTTTTCTACTATATGTCTTTTCCCACTGCGGATATAGAATTATTTCATATGCGGAAGGAATCCAGTATGTGGTTATTCCCGGGTACCTGCATGTGCCTGAGGCACATGTGATTTTCCTTCAGGTCATATGGCCGATCCCCAGATCCCAAAGTGTCGACGCCAAAATGCATAGGAGTATGGTATTTAGTAATACAAAACCTCTTCGATATTTCAGATATAGTGTTTAATATCGAACTATTTAAAAATATTTTTTTATAGATGGCCATTTGAAGTATGCATCTGGAACATAATCCACTTGGCTGTCCGATTAGCGCAGTGGTTAGTGCGCTCGCTTTTCATCAATGCAACCCGTGTTCGATCCTCCGACCAGGAAATAGGTGAAATGGTACGGTGGTCGCCATTTCGAACACGTGGGTTTTCTCCGGGTACTCCGCGTTCCTCCCACACGCATGGCCACATTTACGCGTTCATCCGCGCCAAAGAGAGTGATTAATATAAGTTGTTAGCTTGCTTCGATTGTAAAATCAATACAGTTTAAACTTTAAACAGAATCCCTTTACATATACGTATTTGTCCAAAATGTAGCAACGGAATTGGAGACGAGTCCTATGAAAATATTACTTTTCCTCTTGGTTTCATAGCAACGGAATAGGGGACGAGTCTTACGAACATACTACTTTTCCTCTTGGTTTCATTGCAACGGAATACGGGACGAACGAGTCTTACGAAAATACTACTTTTCCTCTTGGTGTCATAGCAACGGAATAGGGGGACGAGTCTTACGAAAATACTACTTTTCATCTTGGTTTCATAGCAACGGAATAGGGGACGAGTCTAACGAAAATGCTAAGTTTCCTCTTGGTTTCATAATCAGTAAGTATGACATATACGCACTGAAAACGTCATTCTAGTAATTCTTTGTAATGGCTTATGTCACACTAATGCATCACTATTGCCATGGCTTCGTCTCTCTCGGAATATATTTTAAACCAGACGAATCCATACATATCCAAATGCACTAGACAACACCATTAAAGATTGCGATCAAAGACGATAACATAAAGTCATAGAGCATTACATGCTCATGGTGTACTAATTCCGCCTGCTAATTCTGATTACTCCTCCGCAATTGCTAGTAAAGTAGTCCTGTAGGGATTATGTCAAACCGAGGTATCAAGTAAATACATTACATCGTGCAAGTAAAACAACCCGATTACCCCCCCAACCTCCAATTGTTCCTCCCTCAAATCCTCCCTCACCCTACATCCAGTGTAACGATACATGCAAACTACAATTTCCGGAAACTCTCCATGTTCGTTTACTGCACGGTGCAAAGCACAGATAACGATATCTCGCCCATAGTTATTATAAGTATGCTGTAGCAATGGATCGCACCTGCTACTCTTGCAATACGAGCCCAGTGTATTACTTCATAATGATACGTCATATCTGGCAGATTAATCACAATATACTGGTTTACAAATACAACAAGTACTGTCACTATATTTCATTATTTTCATAAAAGCACAAACAATTTAGTATAATTAATAACTACATAATACTAGTAATAAACCGGCAAAGATACACTGATAAAAACAAACTAATACACTTTGAATAACTATTCTCTAGTTTATTGCCAGGAAGAGAAATGGAAATATTCCAGGAACATATTTCAACAGATCAGATGTAAAGCACTACAATTATCTGAAAATAACACTTAAAGCGACACTACATCGGTGAAAATGCAAACGTCTGCAGAATGTAATTTGCTATTATATGGTATGTTTTCCCCCCCCAAAATTTGCCTCAAAAACCGAGTGTTTCAGCAAATAAACAAACGTCGTACACATTGTTGACATAACAAAATAATGTAAATAAGTCGACATTCATGCGTAATTCAATGCGTGTATCCTGAATAACATGATTTATGTTACAGATTTACCGTTATATCTCACATATGTGCCTATGCATATTTATTTGTAGACTAATCTTAGTTAAAGTATCTCTAAACGAAGGTATCGCGCGTTTAGCATTGACTACGATGACAAACACACGTCAAATCAGGAGCGTGGATATCCCGTTATATGAAATCCTACTTTCACTTTTGAAGTTTGTAGACCACAAAAACACTGTTTATTGATTCAATGTTAGTGTTCGAATGTATTGAGCAGAATTTGTAGTAGCAATGCATTTATACGTGAAAACGGGCGTTTTATTTGCTTTTTGTGATGTAATACCGCTTTAAACTTCAGTTACTCTTCTAAAAACATTTATGTCGGGTCTATGATTTATGAAATTTGAATTGCACATTCTAATGACAACAACAATTTGATTAAAATATACTCAGGCAATGATTTAATGATAACTGTGTACATAATTGGCATAGTAGACTAACATTGGATTGGTTCACGTGTGTCATAATTTTGTGATGGTGTCGCTCTTTGTACTTGAATGATTTTCTGATCTAGCACGCACCATTAAAATTTGGCAGAGAATCTAAAAATTGCTATATGCACGATTGTCCCCGGAGTGAAATAACTGTGCACTGCCGGATAAGTTGCTGCAAATGAGGGCTCACTATTGAGCGCTGAATTGTGTTCGATTTTACAGTACTGTTTTTATCCTATGTAATTCAAGGGGGCGTTGGACAATTCTGTGTTTGTATCATTTCAGAATAATCCGACGATGATGGCAATGTACCATGACATTTACATGTCTTAGTAAATTACATACCTAGTAGTGGGTGGCCGTCTGTTCACCGCGGAAGTGGTAGACCAAATGTGCGCCTGGACAACCTAATGACATTCATGCTGGTTTAGCCCAGATAGCAAATGGACCGCGGGATATTCGGCGACAACCGGTAAAACCAAATGGCATTTGGGAAGCATATGGTGTACAAACTATCAACACATTTGAAATTCTGGAACATATTTGGCCGAGTGGTTAAGGTCTTAAATTCAATCACTTGCCATCGCCACTGTAGTTTGCTACAGTAACGTATTAGTGAGTGTATACACGACGGTTATGTGTACATTGAGCAATATAGCACTAGATGATCAAATTATTGATATGTTTGAAACATAGTTCGTACTATAACAAAAATATATCCATAGACCTTTCTGTTGGCATTTTAGTGGTAAAGGGTAGGCAAATGGTATGATATACTAAGAATATTCATCCTTCATAATACATCGTATTACATTTCGATTTCGACGTCATGCAACAGTTTTTACGTGTGGAGGTTGGGGGAATTACAACAGCAACAACAACAACAACAACAACAACAATATATATATAAGAGTCTAATATTGATTACCGTTAATTGCATCTCATATAAGTATCATATGTTTTATGTTAATGATCACATGTATTTATGTATAATTATGTACATCTATGTGAATAAAAGAGGCTTTGTCCTCGAGAAAACAAAGAAATAGGTTTCTTTAGTAAGTATGTATTACAGCAACAGATGCGGTATTATGGGGAACAGTCATTTAGATTTTCAAGTATGATTTCCTCATTTGTGAAGAGCTTGTAAGAAACAATCCGCCACTCCATTTAGAAGTAATTCTGTCAACTGACTCTTATTCTGGAATAGCAATTGATAGCTTACTCGCACCTGGATCATGCATCCGTGATTTCCGCAAATAAATTGAAACGTCAACCAGAATAGCACACTCATTTTCATTATTCTATCAAACTGTCAATAACCTCCCCCCGCAGGGATGTAGTCATAATCCTCCTATAATGTCTAGTTCAGTAATTGATATTGGCTTGTCTCGTTGTCTCGGTAGTGCCTATTTTGATTGTCCCAATTGTTTTTAGATATATATGTGACGCGATTTACCAAAAGGGACCCAGTGGGTGGATGACGTTACGTCGAGGAATGACGTCAAAAGTTACGTCACGCAATCGAAAACAGCAACGTTCGCGCTATGTATGTAAGTTTAAAATTCATATTTAGAACATATAATCGAAATGGAATTAATAAATGTTGAAAATCGCTTAAGGAAATGACTGAAAATCATAATTCTGGGGGAAAAAACATTTTTGATAAATCGCGTTACAAATACGATCTCGAATTTGACCGAACATTGGCTTTATCCACAGCCACTCACTCTAGTTACATAATCATAATTTAAATAGGTTCTAAACATATCTAAACATTTTATAATGATGTGGTTAGTTTAAACATATTTTATTGCCAATACAAGTACACATACAATAATATAATACACCACAAACAACAACATCGATAATGGCAAATGGGTCGGGTCACAAGTTCTTAAAACATTAGATTCGACCCTTCCCAATTGGTTCATTAATTTTACAACATTTCAATATGGCAGATTAGATACCTTATACGAGTACATGGCAATATAATACAGAGTAATCGGTGATGCAATACATGTAGTTACAATGTAACAGTCAGAAGCTGAGAGAATAATATTGATAGAAGAAACAAGAGTGATTAACTAAGTGTTGGAGAATGAAGAGAGACGAGAGTGAAAGAACTGTAGTGTGTAGTGTCACCTAGCCCCTGGAGCAGCCACAGAGGGAGCTACTTAGTTTGATCAAAACGTTTTGTATATCTTATATACACTTGAACAGCTTGAAAGACAACAATATTGTCTTCATATGAGAGTTCACAATCACCATGAAGTAAGAAGTGGCACTTCAAGGGATGAAAACGACGGGTTGTGATGAATAATTGAGACCTTTGCGCACTATACTTTGTGCAATTAAAGAAGTAATGTGCTGCGTCTTCGCGTTCATTACAATGATTACAAAGATCATGATCTGAAACGTGATTAAGAAATAAGTCGCGTTTAAGGTCACTACAATTGTTCCTTAAACGCGTATGCATAACTGATAAGTACCTCTTACCATACCCATAATAGGACGGAACAGTATTGGAAACAAACAGTGTACACAAGAGTTCACGTTTGAACGAAGCAAGTGTTTGATGATCTCGGACAGCAAGTGGTAGTGCATTCCATGCACCAATAGCGGACGGAACAAAGGAATTAGCAAACATCGCAGTGCGCCTTGGCAATATCGCAAAATCAGTACTGTTTCTCAGATTGTATTGTGACGTTTGGTCAACAGTTCTAGGAAATAGTGCACTTAGGTAATCGGGTACTAATTTATGTTTAATTTTGTAAGTCAAAACCAATTTTTGATATGCCCGTCTGTCGGAAAGAGATAGCCAACCAATTTCGTGGTAGAGGTTGTTCAAGCTAAGTGACCTAGTAGTACCAGTCACTAGTCTAGCTGCTTCGTTCTGAATTTTTTCAAGATTCTCTTTATCATAGAATGTACAATTATCCCAAACAGTTGAGGCATACTCAAGGATTGGTCTTAGGAATGAAATATAAATTTGATTAAGGGACTTGCGCTTAATGGAAAATTTCAATTTTCGCATGATACGAAGAAGTTTGGACGCAGAAGTAGTAATATTATTAATATGACTGCGCCATTTGCAATCTTTACTAAAAGTTACTCCTAGATGTTTATGAGTTTCAGTTGTGGACAAGCTAATGGTATCAAAAATCAGGGTTAGTGATGTGGTTGATATCCCCATTGAGTTACCTCATAATGATTTAAATGTATACATGATGAACATTAGCGAAGATTGGCCTGCAGTTGTACCTTAAGATAGAGTTGATAGATATCGTAGATAAGTATGGATGTTGCAGCAAGGACTTCCGCTGACCCGGTGGACACCACAGCCATCAGAACCATAATAATCACCATCACTTCGCCTGCCTTACCAAACAACCTCTGTGCGACGACCGGCAATACCAATCCTACAAAGGAGTAAATCCAATATTCCAACTTTGACCCGATTCCTAAAATGCGCACGGACGTTTCCAGAATAACACAGAATCGCCCTGTACGTTTTAAGAATTCTTAAACTGCGTAACAGTATTGGAATTCTTAAAACGCGCAGCGCGATTCCGAAATTGTTCGTATTGCAACAATGTGTAGAACATATATCATCTATCAGTGACAACACCGCTCAGGTGGTTAGACTGATGAACATTCGGACCGTCTCAGTACGGACATTCAGATCATATCGGTGCGATGCTCCATGGGCGTAAGTTCGAACTACAGTCTACATCCGTTATGTCGAATTCCGTCGGACCGAACAAAATGCGTCGACATAACCGAAGTTTGACTTAACGAAATTCGATATAAACAGATCCAGTTATATGTAAAATGATAGTGTCTGAAACGGGACTTTGATCCGACTTCGAGATAACCGGATAATTCGACATAACCGACTTTGATAAGTTCAATATTCAGTAAATATGTATGACATTCCGAAATTTAAAAGAAGAGTAATGAAGAGCAATTTACGTTAATTTCTAAGGGTTATACAATGCAGCAGGAGTTAGAATCTGTCCTAACCTATAGGACAACTTAGAAACTGCAAAATAATATATTATTGAAGGATTTGATCCCCCCCTCTCACCCTTATGTTTCCAATACAATCAGCAGTGTATTGTACGGCTGGTCAAATATTTATAGATACGTATTATGTACAGGTAAATGTATACCTGATAGTTTACTAATACAATAGCGAGAGGGGATTATGTATTATACAGGAAGGAACGACAACAATTGCTCCGGCTCACGGTTTCGTTTGCGTTGATTGGTGTGTGGCATCAACGTATGAGACCAACTCTACAGTCAGGAAAGGCATGAGCATGGCCAAAGTCAGTGCCAGTCAGAAATGACAATAAATGCGAGCAAGTTAAATGTCACCATATTCAGAAGTAGCGTCCAGGGCTATGCTTCCTATGTGGACAAGATGGACGTGGGGAAATCAGATGTTGGACGCTTGCAGCACATATTCAGAAGTAGCGTCCAGTGTTATGCTTCCTTTGTGGATAAGATGGACGTGGGGAAATCAGATGTTGGACGCTTGGAGCACATATTCAGAAGTAGCGTCCAGGGATATGCGTCCTATGTGGACAAGATAGACGTGAGGAAATCAGATGTTGGACGCTTGGAGCATAACAATAAAATAAGTACAAGTTCCGTTTCTGGGGTTAACTATTAGTATGTCAGGAAGCAAAGTACCATGCTTCATGGAGAACTAGAAGTAAGTTTGGGGTGTTTACCTAATTCACTAAGTATGTATGTATGTATGTTCCATTAATGTCAAACCCCTTGTGGGGACCAAGACATGTTTTCTGGGCATGCTTAGCCAACCACAGCGGTTAACCAGTACTAAGCAATGTGTGTGAGGTGCTTTGTTGCTCAATGACACTACATACGTGGCCTGACTAAGTATCGAACCCGGACCGCTCGATTCCAAATCCGACGCTCTACCATTGGACCACGGACGCCACACAGGTACTAAGTACTTGTTTTGGGTTTAGAGTTTTACCGCCAGCATAGGTCAAATAACGATTATCCATCTGTTATTGGTGGAGGAAGATCCCAGAAGCTCTTCGATCAACGTTTCATGCATGGGTGAGCAACTAGGGTAGAACCACAGACCTCCCGCAAGCTGGTTGAAAAGTTTCCTCACATAAAATAGTTCTCTCAGACAAATTAACTGTATTTAGCTTAGTTTATACAAATTTATTTTTAGCTCGATTGCGAAACGTAACGACTCCAGCATGTCTATCACGACTTCCACTGAATGCGAAACAACAAGTTCTTACAATTTATATTAATCACTCTCGAGACCTCATTCCTGATGGAATCCATCGCCACGAGGGAGAGAGAAGAGGCAACGTGAAATTTAAATGCCTTGCCTAAGGGCACAATCGTAACGGCTCCAGCGGGGCTATCACGACTTCCACTGATTGCGAAACAACAAGTTCTTACAACATTAGATTAATCGCTCTCGAGACCTCATTCCTGATGGAATCCATCACCGAGAGGGAAGAGGCAACGTGGCATTTAAATGCCTTACTTGCCCAAGACACAAACACAACAGCTACAGAAGTGTGCGAACTCCGCGCCCTTTCACACTTGAAGCCAACGCGCTACCATGCTATATCACGACTTCTACATGAAATAACTAGACACACGTAATGGAATTTCGAACCGGCAGCGGTGTGGGGTATTTTTATACAAATTTATTTTAGCTCGATTGCGAAACAAGTTCTTACAACTTATATTAATCACTCTCGAAACCTCATTCCTGATGGAATCCATCGCCACTAGTGAGAGAGACAAGAAACAACGTGGAATTTAAATGCCTTGCCTAAGGGCACACTCGTAACGGCTCCAGTGAGGCTCGAACTCCGGACCTTTCGCACCTGAAGCGAACGCGCATCCACTGCGCTATCACGACTTCCACTCAAATGTAGGGTACGTGATTTAGTTTAAACTTTATTTATTTTACAACGATTGCGAAGCAAGTTCTAACAACTTATATTAATCACTCTCGTTGGCGCGGATGAAAGCGTTAATGTGGTCATTCGTGTGTGAGGAAACCGGTGAAAACCAACCTGTCAGATCTGGCGACACTTATACGGGGGAGGAAAAATTCAACAGCCATAACATACAACTGTTCTCGCCGTGGTATATTGCATATTTTACAACGGTAGATCTGTTCTTTGTTCATTAGAACAAAATATCAAGTCATGTTAGCATATTTTATAACCAATTTGTACAGTAACGTATCTATTGGATATACTGTAGAATGTTTAAAGTTTAAACTTTATTTATTTTACAACGATTGCGAAGCAAGTTCTGACAACTTATATTAATCACTCTCGTTGGCGTGGATGAAAGCGTGGTCATTCGTGTGGGACGAAACTTGAGTACCCGGAGAATACCACCTGTCCGATCTGGCGACCACCGTACCATCTCACATTATTTTCGGTTCCGATCGAACCCGGGTTGCATTGGTAGAAGCGAGCGCGCCAACCACTGCGCTAATCGTACGTGATTTGAAATCTACAACCTTAGCCACTCGTCCACATACGACACCTCTAAATGTTCTAACAACGTGTGTACGATGCCCGTTCATTAAGCTATGCGAACGTCCATATACACGCACAATAGAGGCATTAATACATTGTATAGTGAATTGTGGTAACACGTGTCCTATTTGCGTTTCTGTGGAGAAACGATACCTAACATAAAACGTTATTTCCTTATTAAGTCATGCTAATGTTCGTAGATTCTATATTAAGCCCACGCATTTCTACCAATCATTTCAATCCATTCTCGATGTTGCTACGGGTTGTATTTAATGAGTACGTTGTCAAATGAAACCAGTTTGGAATATATTACGTGACAAGATATTCGAGAAACTTCGTCTGAGGGCGTATACCAAATGTTAGATTATATATAAGACATATATATATATATATATATATATAATGGTATTATCGGAACATATGTGCAAATGGTATGTTTGCTTTGAATCTGATGGATTGCGAGTGTGGGCTCCACCATAAACACATGCAGTGGTGGTGTCATTTATCCTTACGGAATACGTTTCCAGTCCACATTACCTTCTCTCTCCCTTCCTCTCTCTCTGTCCTCTCTCTGTGTGTGTCTCTCTCTCTATGTCCTCTCTCTCTCTCCTCTCTATGTCCTCTCGCTGTCATCTCTCTGTCATCTCTCTCTGTCCTCTCTCTGTGTCCTCTCTCTCTCCTCTCTAAATATATCTCTGTCCCCTCTCTCTGTGTCCTCTCTCTCCTCTCTCTGTCCCCTCTCTCTGTCATATCTCTGTCCTCTCTCTCTCCTCTCTGTCTCTCTATCTCTGTCCTCTCTCTCTGTCCTCTCTCTGCTCTCTCTGTCCCCTCTCTCTTGTCATCTCCTTCTGTCCTCTCTATGTGTGTCCCCCCTCTCTCTATCGGTGAGAATACATGAGGAATGATGCCTCGAAAGCGATTAAACTAACATGGTATACATAGTTCCCACACTGTGGAAATAGTCAATATACTGATACAATCTTATCGTGGCCGCCATTTTGTTTGGCACGTTTTATGAATGGCAATTTACGGAGTTTCCTAGTAATTCTATAATTGCAACAACATAATTATTTTTGTGTTTGTTGATATAAAATTTGGTATAATTTTAAAGGTATTGAAATGCACTATTTATTATATTTTTTTAACATCGATGTATGGATTAAGATTTATAAGAACTTAACGTGCACCTATTTTTGAAAGTCTATTTTCACAGTTGAAATATTAATATACAGATAAGTTATTATTTATTCCTTAGATATATGAGATTTGTGAAATGATGCACCAGGTGTTGATTTGTGAAAGTCCATCAATATAGTATCATAATGTTACAGGGCCATACATACAAATGTAAAATATATCAGCACTATAAAATGCTACGGCATACGGGTACCTGAGTCCACATCGTGCTGTTCTAGCAAAGGTGCATCCTGCTGCGCACTCAGTGCTATGTAAGCCAGACCCATCGTGGTTGCCAGTGCAAATGGTATGGAGAACCACACAAGGCCCCCTGCCAGGAACCCTATCACACCCTGTTTTGGTTTGGCGGCTACACTACTCTGCCAGTACGACTGGTCAACGTACGTCGTCCCGAAACACCCTAAATGAAGCACATATGTTGAATTAAATATTAGTATGTATTTACAAGTGTACGTGTCAGACATTCTATTAATCGCAAGAAGAAACAAGAAATGTATAAACGTGTTTATCTATTATAGTTTCACCCCTATTGCATATACATATGTTTAGTCAATTCTGACTTATGAGACACACCTCTTATTAACATCAGTACTTCCAGAATTATATACTTGCAGGCCAGGCGCCAGGCTGATAACCAATCAGTAACCATTATTAAACTATCCAGCGGCTCACAAATTGGACATCAGAAGGAACCACTGACGGGATTCAAACCGTTGACCTCTCGCCCGTAGGAGTACGCCGCCTGAAATACTATTCCACGGAGAGGGTTATACAGATGCAAGATCAAATATTATGTCATGGGTGGAATTTCTGTTAGCAGCCGAATGTCGGAAAAACATAACCTTGAGCGATCTATGTTATATATCTCAAAACAATAGACACATTTTCACTAATCGTGTTTTTTCAATTATGTTGCAAACCTAAAACAGACCCGTATCAGGGCTTTTTATTTTATGTCCATATTTGCACGAGCAATACTCTGGTCACCTTGCTTATTTTAGTTTCAGATATATAATTGTCATAGCTTAGAAGACAGAAATAGTTTATCTGGATTGCACGTGGGGTAATAACCTGGGAACAGGCGTCGATATATTTTTCCTGGTCAGTCAAATAAATATATTTTAACACCGATACTATTAATTGGGCCGTATTGAGGTTCGCCTGGGGAAACTTGGGGGTTGTCCGTGTAATTATTGACTAGCATTACTCCTATGAATAGGCCAATTAGCACGTGACTTAATTAATGACGTACTTGAATCGAAAGCGAGACACTGCAATGTTGATAAAACTTCATAATTGGCCGTTATTATGTACAGGTAGACGGAATGATAAATAGTTTTAAAAAATACAATGTGCGTCTGATTTGACATCTTTACTCACTATTTAAGTTGTCCTTATTTCAATTACACTGAATCGACCCATTACCTTTTTCCAGAAGTGAAAAATCGACAGACTGGAACCCAGGCTAGTGGGTAATATAACTCGTTGTTTGGAGTTCAAGTATGTACTATTAATATCGGCATTGGTAATCTTTATATTAGGTATACCATCCGCTTTATTTGTAAGCAACACTACAGCGTCTGCAGTAGAAGCTAGACAACATACGGATGTCATGGAAGAGTTATGGAAGAGTGATCCATGGTTCTGAGTGTGACCGTTTCTCATATTCTAAGAATAAGACATTTTTATAGAGCCTTTGCATATATTATGTTTATAATGTGAACTACGTCACGTTGTATTTCCAGGAAATATACCCAAATGTTACATGTAACACCAGATGTTCCCTAAAAACGTTCTATGCTACAAATAAATATCCCATGTTGGTCTAAACAATATGTATTGCAAAGCATAAATCACATATAACATACAATGACATACATAAATAGTTAAATACATAATGCAAAGCTTTTATAATACATTTTCCGTAATAAATATACCGATATAATGACCAACTATTAACAAAGCTATAAAATACATTGATAGAAAGAACCCCATGTCAGTCAAATGAGTAGAATTGTATTGCCTAATCAAGTATGAACATTATTAAGCTGGACCATGATTCTAAAATATGTTAATACATGGTCAATATTAGATTAGCGCAGTGGTTAGCGCGCTCGCTTCTCACAAATGCAACCCAGGTTCGATCCTCGGACCGGGAAGTATGTGAGATGGTACGGTGGTCGCCAGATCGGACATGTGGGTTTTCTCCGGGTACTCCGGTTTCCCCCCCCCAACACACACGAATGACAACATTTACGCTTTCATCCGCGCCACCGAGAGTGATTAATATAAGTTGTTAAAACTTGCTTCGCAATCATTGTAAAATTAATAAAGTTTTAAAAAAACACTGAAAAGAAATACCCTTAAAAGAACGTATTTATGTATTCAATTAAATCTTACCAGCAATATTGATCAATCCAAACACGAGTCCTGAGTTCGAGACCAATGTTAGGTAGCTACGATCCTCGTTTCCTACCGGACCCTCACTACAGACAATGTGGTCGAATACCTTCGACTCCGAACCTACCGGTAAAGGTTTATAAAAACGCTTGTCAGGATTCATTATTTTCATGCTAAATAAACATATGTATCAATCCACGTATCGCAGGTTGGATCCCACGTCTGACCCTAATATCATTAACAGTCTGACCCTAATATCATTAACAGTCTGACCCTAATATCACTTATTTAACAGTCTTTCAGATGGGACTTTAAGCCGAGGTCTCGTGTCGGTGCTCTACATCGTGCACTTAAATCTAACTAGAGGATACTCTGGAAAGTGTCTCTGTCTGTATCATTGCACTATCCTCCGAAAGCTTAGTTAATCATATTATGTATTGCTTTATATGAACAGAACATAAGCTAATGCATAACATAACATAATAATTTATTCAAGGAGAGATTATGCCACGTGTCATATATATGCGTGCCAATAGATGGGCGAAGAGAATCGACCTGGGCGGTAATGATGCAATGGGAGCTTATTTAAAGCTAAGTGATATATCATGGTATATTGTGCATGTATTATGGATAGCAATTGAATGTATGTGTACTGATATTTGTTAATAAAACTATATATAAACACAATATCAAGTACTGACTGGTCATTGAGACTGCCACTATTACGAGGTCATGAGCCCCCCCCCCCCCGGTTTCACGTGTTAGTGTGTCGCGATGTGCCTCACTGCATAATACATTTATATTATCGTTGTTCAATCAAATGCAAAATGCATACACCTAGTCTCATGTGTATTGGTCTCATACTTATTAATGAGTTCTTGTCTCAAATCTGAGTACCACTGACAAATTAAAATGATACTTATCTTCAATATATCTTACAATACATCATTGACAATAAAGATCATTACTCTGTACTCTATTACTAGTGACTATACCATTCAAGAAGTCATATATCAACATCACTGTTTCAGCCTTTGTTAATTCACGTGATTTATGTTTACATACGAAACGCGAATGACGTCATTGCTCTCAAAACAGATGCTTTGGTACTTTATTTGAAAGTATGCAAATGTTGATGTTGTCATCAATCCCATTTATGTGTAGCCTAACATTCCCTTAAACAGAGGTAAATACATGAAATCGTTTGCTCAGGAAGGTCACGTGCGACAATGGCATGAGTATTTTACAGGTCAATTCAAATATAGTGTTCCTCTTACAGCTTTTTAACATGTTTTCTTCAAAAATACTCTTGTCCAAGATATTTACTATTTATGCTAATTCAATTTCGTCAATTGTTGTCAAATCCAACCTGGCGTCTATTCACCCAGTGCACTGACAAATGCATATCAGGTTGTTAGAGACATCGGTGTGCCAGTAAAATCGGCAGCAAGACAGTATGGTGTGTCACTCTCCACATTAAGTGACATTTCTCTCCATGTCATAACTTACCTCATATTGAAGAGTAATCATAATTTGTTGGGTGTTAAATTATTCCGTTTCGAGTAACAATTATTACTATGCCCAATGTTAATTAGCTTTTTGGAACTTAACTGTAATCAACATTTCTGTTACATGAATGTTCATGATCGGCCGAAAATAGGTACTTTTTGCGACGCAATGTTGAAATCACAAGCGACTGAAAAGTGTATTTAATTTTGAACATTTATTATGCAATCTCAGTTTAGACAATTGCATTAAATGCAAAATGATCACTTTACTTAATAATATTATTTCACCCGCTGTAAAACAGACTGACAAGAAGTAATTCACCGAAAAACCTTAGGCGGCCATATACCTGTACGACAATGGTATATACAATACAAGCATAGGCACACATGTGACAGGTTCGATCCCCAGTCTGACCCTAATAACATTAACAGTCTTTCAGATGAGACTTTAAACCGAGGTCTCGTGTCGGTACTATACACCGTGAACGTAAAAGAACCAAAGGAGTCTCTGGGATGGGTCTCTGTCTGTATCATTGCACTATCTTCCAAAAATCTAAAATGACTAATCTCTTCAGAAGGCGTCGCTCATATGGGCAACCGCTAGCGACGATAAATAAACGTAAAACACACACACATGTGGCAATTGAATGAATACAGGGTAATGGTATATAATACTATGTTTATATATGAACAATACGAAAATAAAAATAATAATAAGCAAATGGGTTGTGCCATACCATTTGATAACACATTTTAATAACAAGAGACACAACCCTCACCAGTAAATGAGACTGGTGTTAACAATGTGTTTGGATTGCAGAAGGTTGATGGTTCTACTTGCGTGCCTGACATACTACTGGAAGGGCACACTAACAGCTTAGATCATATGACTCTCCAACTGTCTAATTGGTAGAGGAAGCCCTGAATGTCCCTCAAAGCACAGTATTTTAGACATGGATGGGTACCCGGTAGAACCACCGACCGATATTTCGCAAGCCAGCGGGATAGCAATCTGGTATGAAAGAGTTCGACTCGAACATTCAACGGTGAAAGGCTGAAGGTGAAAGTAATTTGAAGTCAACGAAAGTCCTACCATAATGAGCTACCCATGTAATGCAACATAGAGGTTATTTATGTTGATTAAATATGTTAATTAATTACTTCCATTATTATTTGTATTGTATATTGCTATCTATTCATGATTATTGGTCTTTTAATAATAATTCTGTATATGTTCTTTATAAAAAGACGAGTATGCATGTAAACTGCACTGACATGTGATGGCAGAGAAGCGGGTATATTTGGCAGTAGAAAATCATCACATGAATGCTTGTTCAACATCTAAATGTTTACACACACACGTAAATGTATTCCAATGTTTAATGTTAAAATTAGATTCTGGAAAGGTTAACTTGTTTGTTTACGTAAAGTCAGATGTGTGTACGATATATTGAGTGACAGTTATAACAAGCATGTTACTGATACATATGTAGCTTGACAGTTCATGAAATACATGAGTAATCTTGAGTCTTTATATAACAGCGACTCTCTATGTTGATAGTCAGACAGGTCAAGGTGCAGCGTTGGGAGTACGTATGCAAATAGCGCCTCCGAGTATTTGACAAAACTAAGTTTACAATTTAATGACAAATGAATGTAATAGAGGAATAAATATTAAATAACTATGTTAGTGGAGTTGAGCTTGTTGTAAAGCAAAAGCTATACGATAAGGGTACAGTATGGAGGCCCACGTATATGTTGTAAATGATTTAGAATGTTTCGTTTCTCTCATTGCAAAACTATCAATCTTTTGATGAAAGTAGAAAAAGGAATGGTGCAATTCTATTCTGATACAACATTAGTCTGGTAGAGGAGGTTCTATATTGTATTTAGCATGCTATCTGACGTAATATTGGATGTCATTTTGATGACATGACTTTGAAATAATATATATAGCACACGACTTGATTATCACCGCCTATTTAATTTATATGGCATTTATATCTATGTGTGTAGCTTGTGCGCATGCTTTTAGTTTGTCTATGTTATGTATATGTGTGTATTTTGTAACCACGCGTGTACTTTGTTTATATGGGTATGTATCCTGTAACCATGATTGTAGTTGTATATATATCTAAATTATATTGTAAATGAAAGATAATACAATTATATAGATTTATCGCATAACTTTGATTGTATTCAGTTTCATACAGCCATCACATATTTTCTTATATGTACACACGTGTAATACAACCCGGAAGGATTCTGATTGGTTGAGAGAATACTCCTTATAATTTGAAAGTTAATTTTTAAATTAGGCATATTTCTACTTTATATGAATTGGTGCATAACGTTAATGATAAGACAAACGACGATTTAAAAGATGTAGCGACGTAATCATCACGCTCAACGTAAATATAACGCTGATTTGCGTAGTGACGTCGTGACAAATTAGTGAGGTCATGACAATTTGCGCTGACGTTTGGCACTAAAATGATATAACGTTTGAATTTGAATTAATGTTTGTTATCACAAACTATATGGGAGATTTACTATCGGTATCGTATCACTAACGATGTGGTTAAAGGCCTGCAGGTTGACCTATATTTGACCTTAAACACACGAGGAATAGCGGTACAAATCTGACGGTCGACGCACTAAACACACGAGGAATAGCGGTACAAATCTGACGGTCGACGCACATCGTATTTGCCACATGCGAGGCCCTGCATGGTATACATCTAATACATGAGCACCACTTATATCTATTATGACCCACGTACATATCAGAGGTTATAAATTGCTGAAATTGAAGTTCTGTATTTTTATAGTACTTACAACTGGTATAAACAATTCAACTCCACTTATGGCCCAAATAAGGCTGGTTGCGCGGGTTAGGCAGCCAGTTCCTGCATTGCTGTACCACACATTCAGGCATCAGTTCCCTCTTATGCCAAGTACAGTCTCCTCTTCTAGCCGCTACTTTTCTCTCTATATATCTGACATCTTTCCATGCGCCACAATTATATAGCATTGCCCAAAACCTCCTGTATAGAAGCTTTCTCTCATGTGAATTTAGATTATGCGGTGGACGATTATTAGCAGGCCACCAAAGTTGTTTGTTCTGTTCATTTATTATGCAAGGGGAACACAAGCACAGTGGACACTCAGCAACACCTTCAGCATGCTGAGGCATAGGGGGAGGTACGTAAGCAGCCTCTGCAACGGGCATGGCGGTGGCTGTTTCTTCTATTTCCATCTCTACGTCCCAGTTCTTATTTTGCAAGAAAGTCAGCAATTCTTTTCTCTGCTCATCAGTTACATACATTGTTATTTTACTCAATGGCATCTTGTAGAAATCGGCAGAATATGTGTAATACTCGTATGTTCAAGAGATTATAATTATAATATTATACATGTACTCATAGCATTCACTGTGATTATTATGTAGCATCAATATCGGTAAACACACACTGACACAGAGAAATATTTAAAATATAACAGAAAACTTGCGAATAATACTGTAGATATATAATTAAATGAAGTATGAAGGTTACCATATAACGAACACATATAGTTTATTCATATAAATACATACATATTATATACATGCATACAAATTATCAGTCTCAGTGATTACGCTACGGCTGATGAGGCACCTACATAACATGTAATCTATGTCCCTGGGCTGATCTGGATTATGTAGTTTGAATACTCATAACTATCAATTTTCTTTACAATCAATAATATACGTTTACTTAAATTGTCAGGGCCTCATTTTGACTAATTCTCAGCTCACAGAGTGATCGTGCATATTAACCGTTAGAAAATACCTACATACGCCAAATTATACTGAATGTACTGCTACATTGTTGATACAAGCCACTAATCACATGTAACAGGTAGTAAAGTATAAATCTTTACAATTGGACGGGGTCAAACTGCAGGCCTTTAACGAATATTCCATAGCACACGCAACCATCTGAATAGACTAACATTAACAACTAACGGTTATGTTGTCACACAAATCTGTGTGATTTTTACTCTTTAGAATATGACTTTTCTCAAGAATTCAAATAATTGACCATAGTTCTCGTTTCTTATATAAGTCATATATCATCATAGTACATTGACATATCTTAATGGGCTATTGGGGACGTTATTAATCTCAGTATAAAGTATATAAGCATCGTGTAAGTGTCATATAATATATATAGGATGATTGCAGATTTCACACCATATTTTATTAAATGAGTTTTTGAATTGTACTAGTAATCCAACCTGGATATATACACACGCCAAGAGAGTTATGTTATGATTAATATTATTTCTGCGGTCGTCATACACCGACATATTATATTCTATGTATATTAAGATATGTACATATCAAGAGGGTTTTCAGTATTTCCTGAGTTGTCATACACAGGCATGACCTACTCTACACACATATAGATATGTACATACCGAGACGGTTTTCAGTATTTCCAGAGTTGTCATACACAGGCATGGCCCACTCTACACACATATAGATATGTACATATCAAGAGGGTTTTCAGTATTTCCTGAGTTGTCATACACAGGCATGACCTACTCTACACATATATAGATATATACATACGGAGAGGGTGTTTAGTATTTCCTGAGTTGTCATACACAGGCATGACCCACTCTACACACATATAGATATGTACATACCGAGAGGGTTTTCAGCATTTCCTGAGTTGTCATACACCCGCACGACAAACACGAGCATCATAATCATAATCATCATCGTGTTGAAGAAAGAGACATAGAATGTAGCCCCTAGTCCACCAATGCAAGTATAAGTCCCTATTACGGCAGTCATCAAGATCGCCGCATACTCTGTACCCATATCCTTCGTTAGCCCAGATAATACCGCTGACCCACCTGCAATAAGATTTTTAAGCCTATTAGTTTGATCACCTTTCTCTATGAGAAACTACTGTATATTAAATCCAATTTCTAGTGTTGCATTAGTCGCAGATTACTATAAATTTGAAGAATGATATAATTACATCAGATTATCTTTTTCAACTGATGTGACAAGAACATTCGTTAAAGTGTAGCTCGAAATGTGTGTGTTTTACGTGTATCTATCGTTGCTACCGGTTGCCCATATGAGCGACGCCTCCTGAAGAGATTATTCATTTTAGATTTTTGGAAGATAGTGCAATGATACAGACATGGACCCATTCCAGAGTCACTCTGTTTCTTTTTACGTGCACGGCGTACAGCACCGATACCAGACTTCGGTTTAAAATCCCATCTGAAAGATTGTTAATCTTATTAGGGTCATACGGGGATCGAACCTGCGATCCCTGTATTACAAGTCAAGCCTGTTAACCACTGGACTACAGATTCGTCTGTGTGGCGCGCACAGTTCGTGAGCTTCACTATAAAGGAACAAGAGCCAATTAAAACAGTCATAACCAATTAACTGTCCAATGATTGAGTGATAACAAAGGGTCTAGTGAACTTGCAAAGAATAAATTGTTAACGACATAAAGCTAACCGTACTTCAGTCATAATGAACGTGATCATTTTAAATGGATCCAAATTCTACCTATGCAAGAAAAGGACAATTATACGAGAAGGGGATAATCACATACAAATGCATGCCAAGTGGCAATCCAGTATCACTAAATGAAACGCACGGAGCAGCTAAACTCGGCAATATGAATCCCTAACAAGTCAAACGGAGTAACACCATTCATGAAGACGGCTATAAATGTGGCGGAAACAACGCTATGTATACATCGATAAGCTGAATTAGCGATTTAATATCAATTGCTACGATTTTGAAGCATCACCGGCTATATATAGAACAACAACTTCATTCAAATGCCATATTGATGGTAAAGAAGATAACAGAAGTCTAAATTAATCTAAAACAACATACCAGCATGAAGACGGCTGCAAAGGCGACAGAAACGTCGCCATGGAAACATCACAGGACACATTATAGTGATTACATGCGTATATATAGCTACGAGTTCATTGTATCAAAGCTATATACGGATCTGTTGTTCAGTGGTTAACACGCTGGACTGGTAATCCAGTGATCGCACGTTCGATCCCCCGTCTGACCCTAATAAAATTAATGGTCTTTCAGATGGGACTTTAAACCGAGGTCTCGTGTCAGTGCTGTACACCATGTACGTAAACGAACCAGAGGAGACTCTGGAATGGGTGTCTGTCTGTATCATTGCACTATCCTCCAAAAATCTAAAATGACTAATCCCTTCAAGAGGCGTCGTTCATATGAGCAACCGGTAGCGACGATAAATAAACGTAAAACATACAGCATCAAAGCTATAGTTCAAACATGAAGCTGTAAGAGAGCGTAAGAATCAAAACTCAAACCAATGATTACATATATTTACATTCGCCCGATGACAATGATGTCCGAGCTCTTTACTTGCATGGAACTGTGGCCAAGTGGTTAAGGTCCTTGACTTCAAAGCACGTGTCCCTCATCGCCGTAGGTTCGAATTCCACTGGGGAGTGACATTCTGTCAAATGAGGAAGCCATACTGCTGGCTTGTGGTAGTCCGGTGGTAATACCCGTGTGCCGGTTCATGCATACATGAAGTACAGTTCGGAGGGGCATCCGGTGTCTTCCTCCACCATTAAAAGCTGGAGAGCAGTCTCGTGACTTAATATGTTGGTGAAACGTAGCCTGGAGTCCAGCATGCCGATTTTTCATTTTCATTAATTTACTTCTTGGCAAAATGACAGTAGATATAATCAGAAACTCTTAATTAATTAAACTCCGATTAATGGTCTCGGTGTTAAACTAGATTTATATGACTGACCAGGTAAAATATATCAACGCCTGTTCCAAGGCTAGGTACGACGCTAAGCCCAAATGGAACACGAAGTTTCAACAGTGCACGTGAAAATGCAGGCATACTTGGACACGCGCTTACGGAAGATCGGTACACACACACGAACACACGCGCTTACCTGTCATAGAGTTAGCAGTAACAATAATATTTGTCATAAGTGCATATATGACGAACACCTTGTGAGTTCTATAACCGTATCGTGCTCGAATCACTTGCAGGAACGTCTTGGCTCCAGGTGCTCGGATCTTCAATTGGACCGAAACCATGGCAAACAACAGTATCTGAATAGTGGCCCCTGCGGCATACCAGAAAGGTCCGCTGATACCATACTGTTAGGAGAGAAGTTAAAGTTAAATATGCTGATACCATACTGTTAGGAGAGAAGTTAAAGTTAAATATGCTGATACCATACTGTTAGGAGAGAAGTTAATGTTAAATATGTGATACCATACTGTTAGGAGAGAAGTTAAAGTTAAATATGTATACCATACTGTTAGGAGAGAAGTTAAAGTTAAATATGTGATACCATACTGTTAGGAGAGAAGTTAAAGTTAAATATGTGATACCATACTGTTAGGAGAGAAGTTAAAGTTATATGTATACCATACTGTTAGGAGAGAAGTTAAAGGTTCTGTAATACCATACTGTTAGGAGAGAAGTTAAAGGTTCTGTAATACCATACTGTTAGGAGAGAAGTTAAAGGTTCTGTAATACCATACTGCTAGGAGAGAAGTTAACGGTTCTGTAATACCATACTGTTAGGAGAGAAGTTAACGGTTCTGTAATACCATACTGTTAGGAGAGAAGTTAAAGGTTCTGTAATACCATACTGTTAGGAGAGAAGTTAAAGGTTCTGTAATACCATACTGTTAGGAGAGAAGTTAAAGGTTCTGTGATACCATACTGTTAGGAGAGAAGTTAAAGGTTCTGTAATACCATACTGTTAGGAGAGAAGTTAAAGGTTCTATAATACCATACTGTTAGGAGAGAAGTTAAAGGTTCTATAATACCATACTGTTAGGAGAGAAGTTAAAGGTTCTGTAATACCATACTGTTAGGAGAGAAGTTAAAGGTTCTATAATACCATACTGTTAGGAGAGAAGTTAAAGGTTCTGTAATACCATACTGTTAGGAGAGAAGTTAAAGGTTCTGTAATACCATAACATGCACGTGCTGTGATTACATACTGTTGACGAAAGTTAAACTATTTTAGTGTGTTCAACATAATGACATAATGTATGCACAGAGCTATGTAAGACACCGATTTAGTAAGCTGAATGGTGTTGAGAAATATACTAATAATATGCAAAATAAGCTTCGCAAAATAAGTTTTTACTGGCAAAATATAGTGTTGATAACGTTGAAGCGAATACGTATATATGTTGCCTAATGTAGTTTCCAGATTCCCAATATGCTGTTTTACTCTCCATTTTCCCTGCCACCCATGCTAAGCAGCTACTTTCGGTGATTCCCTCGGCTGGCTGCTTAAGACAGGTTTGACTGTAGTTCATAATGACTATTGACATCAGTCTCATTAGAACTCTTGCTGACATAATAGTTAATGGGGATCTGTTAAGCACCATTACAATATGATCAGCACACTGCGTGTCATCTTAAACGAACAGTTTCCAATTATATGAGATAAATAGTATGTGAGTTGTAATTGGCTATTGAATTTATTTAACCAATCTTCTAAAATCTATAAAAGCAAGCCAACGAGTTGTTATCGTTTTTAGAAGACAAGTTAAATAAATTCAATAACAAATGGTCACGAATATAAGATTCTGTTTACAACATAATCGTCGAAGAAACTGTAAATTCAGTGAATTGCAAATGTGTCATGTACACTATGTAAATTAGTAAACAATGGTCAAGAAAAAACATATCAAGCGGAAAAAGAATAGTGAAAGTGACGACGATCTGAACTGCAATAAGGTGCTCAAATACGGTGGGCTAACAGAGACATCATGCGATGAACTTCAAACTGGCGACATTGGAAGTGAACCAGAGCCAATATCTCATGAAAGAAACACTAGTGATATACAGGCAACTATTAACACTAATAATTCCTTCAGTGTACTGCAATCTCTAAGTGAGGAATCTACGTCTGTAGAAGCAAGTATGAGTACCAATGTTACGGATGAAGCTGGTGATTCCGTTAAAACAGTTTGTGGTGCAACTGGGAGTGTGAACGACCAGGTCGAGTTTGAGTGATGTGTTGGCACTCCTGTGTCGGATTGATCTAAGAATTTGTGATATGGACAGAAAGCTTAAGACTCTGGATACGTTAGAGCAGAAAGTAAATAGTTTTGACAAAGAGCTTAAAAGGTTGTGGGTACATATGGACACTAGGAGTAAAGCTGCAGATGAGAAAAGTAACCGCGTAGAGGATAAAGTAGATAATGTTAAACTTGCTACAGGTTTCTGTCAAGATAAACTTACTCAGATGGCACAGGACAACATAGAGCTTAGGAATACTGTGACTTATCTGCAAGCACAGTCCATGCAGAACAATATTATATTTGGTAATGTGCCTGAATTAGCCAACGAAAAGCCAGAACACACTACAGACATTGTGAGGAACCTAATGAAGGAGAAATTAGCTATTGCACACGATATTGTTAACAATATGAAAATAGAACGCGCCCACAGAATGGGACAGCCCACATCAGCTGGAGAAGCTTCAGCAATGTATCACTGTCGTATTGTGTGCACATTCAATTTATTCACGGACCGCGAACTTGTCAGGAAATCAAGCTACAAATTGAAAGGTACAAACCTCTATGTAACTGAACAATTCCTTGCCACCCGAAGTGGCAGCAAAACGACGTGAGCTTGTGAAGGTAATGAAAAAGGCCAAGGACCAGGGGAAAACTGCATGGATAAGCTACGACACGCTATATGTGATCGGACGTCCAGTGAAAGATGCAGGCAGTTTGGAAGGAGCGGAGGGTGAACTAAAGTGTTTAGTTTAGAACTGTAATGGCCTTACTTCTAGTAAGTGCGGACATTCAGACTTTGTAAAATTATTGACTGAACATGACATACTTGTGTTGCTAGAATCATGGACATGTAAAACTAGTGATATAGAGTTAGACGATTACCACTGCTTTAACTGTTATAGAAAGCATAGACACCGCAATGCCAGGCGCAATAGCGGTGGTATTGTCATGTATTGTAGAGATGTTCTTAAAGACGGTATTTCCATATTGAAAAATGTACATGACACAATAATCTGGTTAAAATGTGATATAAGTCTGATGTATATTTTGCTGCTGTATATATGTGGGGAGATACCTCTCCAATTACAAATCTTATCGATGCGGATCTGTTTGAACTAATGCAAAATGATATTTATCTGTATGACTATATGGGTAAGGTTCTGGTCTCCGGCGACTACAATGCTAGGGTCTCATGCAAAAAGGATTACATTGATGCCGACATGTATATCGCTGATCTGGATGATGATAACTATCTACCTGATAATATGTTAATGCGCGCTAATCAAGACAATGGGAGTAACTCACATGGTAACAAATTACTCGACTTGTGCAAGGCTACCATACTACGTATAGCAAATGGTCGTCTGCACGATGATATTTGCGGAAATTATACTTATTTCAATAATTCAGCTAGTTCTGGATGCATTTTAGGAAATCAACTAATAAGAAAAGTGCTAATATTTCGTCTGATGCTTTCTTCAAACATTTTGAAGAATTTAATGAAACAAACGATTTCAATGCATCAAATATCATATTTAAGGATTTAGATCTACCTATTACTTACACTGAGGTAAAAGATGCAATCAAATCTCTTAAGCGAAATAAAGCCACGTCTGATGACAATTTTTTAAACGAATATTTCTTAGAAACGGGCGATATTTTATCTGGCCACATCATTGATATTTTTAATATTTTAAATTCCGTCAATTTCCCAGAAAGCTGGACAAAGGGTTTTATTGTACCTGTATACATAATAGGTGACAACGATGACGCAAACAATTATCGAGGCATTACCCTATTAAGTAACTTTGGTAAATTATTTACTTGCATATTAAATAGTCGCATTACAAACTGGTGTGAAAACAATACTATTATTTCCGATGCACAATTTGGATTTGGTAAGGGTCGTTCGACAGTAGATGCAATTTTTAGTTTGCATTCTTTAATTGAACACATATTAAACAAGAACAATAGATTATACTGTTCCTTTATTGATATGAAACATTGACAACTTACAGGACACGATTAATAGTGGCATTGATATTAATGACATATGTTTGATTTTATAACTATTCGCGGATGACATGGTTTTTATTGGCTTAACACCAGTTGACCTGCAAAATACATTGAATAATCTAAGTATGTATTGTGACAAATGGGGCCTTGAAGTTAATGTTTTAAAGTCGAGATAATGGTGTTCCGTAAACGGGGTGGTCTAAAGACAGGAGAGCAATGGTTGTATCGGGGAGATGCCGTCGAGGTAGTCAATGACTTTAACTACGTTGGTGTTACACTTAACTATACCGGTAATCTCAATTTAAATTCACAAAAACTCCATGGCAAAGGCCAAAAAGCTATGAACATACTAACAGCTAATCTACGTAAACACGAGACAAAACCAAAAACCGCTCTCCAGCTCTTCGATGCTCTAGTATCATCCATTTTACACTAAACATTTAGAGACATTGCACTTGAAATTCTGCAAGTTAGTTCTTGGTGTTAAGCAATCAACTAGTAATGTAGCTGTATATTATGAACTTGGAAGATACCCATTGTATATATGTAAGAGTTGTAAAATATTGGTTAAAAATAGTTACAATGGAAACTATAGTTATTAAGTCGACGTTACAGACGTGTCTATATGATTTAGTAACTGACAAACAGAATTGGTTGTCCAGAGTTAGGGAATTGCTAAGTAAATTTGGCTTTTTGTATATATGTCATCAACCATACACAATTTATTTCTGAATTTAAGCAAAGAATTATAGATGATTTTCTGCAGACTTCACAAACTGATCTTCGAATAAATAAGGCACTTATAATATATAAAAATGTAAAGATTAATTTTGGTTACGAATCGTACTTAGATATAATACTAAGCAGAAAATTAACAATTGCATTTACAAAATTGAGGATATCAGCGCACAACTTACGGATTGAAACTGGCAGATATGGTAGAAACCGTATTGATTAAAACGAAAGGTTATGTTTATTGTGTAATACAAACAACGTGGAAGATGAGTTTCATTTCATGTTTAAATGTGAGGTGTATAGTACATTAAGAAAAAAATATATTAAACGTTTATATTCTAATCGACCAAGTATGTTCAAATTATTGCAAATATTTCAATGTGACAATTCCCTAGAGCTGGTTAACTTTAGGAAATATATTCATGGAGCTTTATTCCTTCGTAATTCACTTGTTTAGGATATATGAGTTACCAGTTGAATACTCCCTACACTCTTAATACAGTCATGATCATGTTTTGCATATTCTAAAATCCATCATGACATTGTCATTATTTTCCATGTATGTCCATACGCATTACATCATTACATAATTATGTAACATGCAAAATTCTAACATGACTTGATATTTTGTTCTAATGAACAAAGTACAGATCTACCGTTGTAAAATATGTAAGTTACCACGGCTAGAACAGATCTATTTTATGGCTGTTGAATGTTTCCTCCCCCGTATATAAACTTATTTATGAATGAAAATCACGTGACGTAAACAAAAATCGTAGTAAATATCGTCGTCTGCAAATAGTCAAAAATAAATCTAATGAGGAACGAGAACAGGTCAGTCGGGCACTTAATCATGCTACCTCTCGCCAAGCCAATCATCTGACCGCTGCTGATTCCAACATTAGCAGCGAATCGGTGGAGTTGGTATTGCATGCCAAGAGAGTTCCATTTCCCCACCCACTACAGTTGGCCACGTTAATGTCCAGAAAAGTTACGCAACTGCAATTCACATGTTTACGGGAAATATCTCAAGCAGCACAATTAATGTCCATGTCAATGACACAGACGATACAGAAGAGTCAGACAAGCACCCCAAAACAACCGTACGCTATTTAGAGGTTATTACGGGGCTAATGTCATATCAGCGTAGGTATCTACCCAAGGTATCTTGATATCAGCCTGATGTCGAAGGTTACCGATGGTCGATACATATGCTGATCGATATTACACTAGCAACGTAATAACGTAGTATTACTTTGATATGAATTTGAACATTTAATAATCGAATTTATTGTCTCCATTATCCATTTATCAGAATTAAATCACAATCACTGAATTAGATACACGAACACGATTGAAATATTACCACGAAAATACAAACATCTGCTATCTGTCAACATTGACACTATGGGACGCTACGGAAGTAAACAATCTAACACCATATGCGCATGCGTTATTTCTCAGGAACTAGTTATGAGTTGGTTTTGTCTGATGACCGTATCAAATCAGCTAATATATATTACACTGGAAAACACAAAGTATAGACATGGGGGTAGACAGTATTGTAGTGGGCAAATAACATCAAAACAGGTAATCTAGGTAATAATAATTGATAAACTATTAATATATAAATCA
This sequence comes from Archivesica marissinica, assembly GCA_014843695.1. Lineage (NCBI taxonomy): Eukaryota > Metazoa > Mollusca > Bivalvia > Venerida > Vesicomyidae > Archivesica > Archivesica marissinica. Next base: position 58,806,547 of record CM026404.1, on the reverse strand, counting down.
TGGGCAACTATCAATTTATGGCGGCCATTTTGGACGCCATCTTGGATTTATCCGAACGCCACGAATTATGATAATTTATGCCGCATGTGTGACAAACGTCAGACATTTACAAAGATGTTGGTATATAACTTGTTTTGTTAGTTGACCAGGTAAAGTTGAACATATCGTATTGCCTGAAAGTCGCCTAACCATATGTGTTCTTTGCTATTTAGGATGATATTGACATGGCACTTACAATAAAATACTTTGATGAAGATGCCATATGCATATATTGAACTCTTCAACTGGGACACATATTCTTCTAATGGAACATTAAATTTTAGTAAATCGTGCAGGAAGGATATGGCTGTCCGATTAACGCAGTGGTTAGCGCGCTCGCTTCTCACCAATGCAACTTCGGTTCGATACTCGGACCGGCAAATATGTGAGATGGTACGGTGATCGCCAGATCGGACAGGTGGGTTTTCTGCCGTATACTCCGGTTTCCTCCCACACGAATGACAACATATACGCTTTCATCCGCGCCAATGAGAGTGATTACTATAAGTTGTTAAAGCTTGTCTCGCAATCGTTGTAAAACAAATAAAGTTTAAACTTGTTATCATGCAACTGAGGAACATCATTTATGATGGTCCGAATATCACACATCAGTCACAGAGATCAAATAATGAGGCTGCTCCTGTGATTTAACAACTTATTATATTCAACAGGGCACGCTACCCACGTAAACAGATGACACAAATAAAATCTAGAAACTCCGTTTCCAATCTACGTAGGACTAATGATACACGATTTTACAAGAGAAAAAGATTCTTGTTTATCAACTGTTTAGCCTTGCAATACGTATATAGTATAACCCCTCTAAACCGGACCCCTCTAATCCGGAACCTCCTCCAAACCGGCCTTTTTCTCCGGTCCAGATGTTTACCCTTCTATTTTCATTGTAATATAAACCCCTGTAATCCGGAACCCCTCTACTCCGATAACCGGACACAAATTCGTAACATTTTGTGTATTTTCAACACAAAATGACCCCTCTAAACCGGACTAGCCAATTATGAAAAGAAGCCAGTTAAACGAATATCCTTGTGTACTGTCATAAAAGTGGCAATATTCCTTTGTTTTCATGCTGGAGTAACGTTGTTGTTTTGTATGCAGTATACATCTACTTGGATTAACATTTAGTAGCAGTGTAAATGTACGATATACATGTACATGTATTCAGATGATATGATTAACATTGTGGTAATTTTGAAATTAAAGTATTATACTATTTATTCCTATTATTATTTATCAAAAATAGATGTGCAGTCGTCCATGACTACATGTTCCAAAAACTAGATGTGCAGTCGTCCATGAATACATGTTCCAAAAACTAGATGTGCAGTCGTCCATGAATACATGTTCCAAACACTAGATGTGCAGTCCATGACAACATGTTCCAAAAACTAGATGTGCAGTCGTCCATGAATACATGTTCCAAAAACTAGATGTGCAGTCGTCCATGAATACATGTTCCAAAAACTAGATGTGCAGTCGTCCATGAATACATGTTCCAAAAACTAGATGTGCAGTCGTCCATGAATACATGTTCCAAAAACTAGATGTGCAGTCGTCCATGAATACATGTTCCAAAAACTAGATGTGCAGTCGTCCATGAATACATGTTCCAAAAACTAGATGTGCAGTCCATGAATATATGTTCCAAAAACTAGATGTGCAGTCGTCCATGACTACATGTTCCAAAAATAAATGTTTCTTTCGTACTAGTGTATATTTATGTTTTGATATATTTTTGTGTTAAATATAAAAAACCTCTAATCCGGAACCCCCTCTAAACCAGACTGTTTGTCCGGTCCGGACGAAGTCCGGTGAGAGGGGTTATACTGTATCACTTAGTATGGCGACAGCAGATATCAGTAATGCCATGGTTAAAGGCGTTGTGTATCCACTGAATGTTCAAAATTGTGTATTTACTTTAGTGGTCGAGTGATCTAGCACACCGTTGTTAGACCTCGCCTTTCATCGCTATCATCAAAGGCCGCATGTTCGCTCCCTATCCGGGACAAGTGATAAAAATGACGATATGTGAGAACGCGGAGGTTGAACAATTTGGTACTTGTTTCTACCCAGGATATATGGGTGGTCTTTTCCACCACACCATACTGACTTTGTACCACAATGCTCCAGAGTGAGCCCTGTACAAATCAAGGTATAAAGAGTTCGATAATATTAATCACAACTTCTCCCAAGCTCTACAACTTCTGTGGGATCCTTTCTTTGACCTCTATAAGCTATAGCTTCCGGTTCTAATCCTTTTTCTTACATGTTTCTAAATGTTGTGTAAAATGTAAATTTGTACATGTTGTATCATTGTTTGAAATAAACTATGTTTAAACTACAACTTCTGTGGGGTCCTTTCTTTGAACATACAGATTTGTGTTTTTATTAGAATACGATAGGATTTTATTTCATCTTGTGATCACCGAAATATGTATTTCCACTTATGATTTCCATTGATTTTGGCTAATATAATAGTTGTTATCAAATTTAATTCATTTTAACTGCCCATGTAGGGAGCATCATTTCACTACATTACACACTCGCACAACCACTTATGTTAATGTGAACGTCCGTAATAAGAAATAGTTCAGGTATAATTTTCAAGTTATTTTGTGTTTGCTGTCAAAATTAAAAACTACACACAAAAGAAATTCATTAGACTCTTACTTTATAATTAACTGTTCATGATAGCTAAATACAAAAGTACATCTAACCGCCCAGGAATACGAAACTCAAGCGGTGGCAGAGAAAATGTTTGAAAGCAGTGGACGATGGAGTTTTCTTTCACTGTGAAAATGTTATCATTCATTGGACATCATAAAAGAAATGTATATCACTCTGTCACCATTCCTGATGACAGGTTTGTAAATGTTGCATCTGATTGCCCATATTACAGTAAAGTATTGACTTAAAAAAGTATTTCAGTAATGCAGAGAAAACATCATGACTTAAGCTTACTACAGTAATAAATATAAATCCCATTGCAGTTACGGACAGGTTTTTTACAATATGCGACCTAATTGATATACATGTACTATAATTCATATTGATTGTGATGTATACCTTGGTGTGTAATATTGTATGACTATTGATATGTTGCTACAACACGCATGACCATTTCCATGCAGCACTTGTATTTTAGAGATCGCATTCTTTACAACAGGCACTCCCTGAATCAAACACAACCGTTCTTCTAGTGTCTCCTCCTCAAGTGAAAACCACAAACCATCACCCACAGCTGACAGTCATATAGTTGTTTGTGATATGAAGTGAAATGCCCGATGTTGATGAATCGTTCACAGAAATCACAAGAGAGCCAGCAACATTGGACCAATATATGGAACAGTTGGAAAGATGAGTGGTATGTTACTGTATGTTCAAACATCAACAGTTCATAATGCCAGGAAGTCCCTGTTCACAAAGCGAAGTAGATCCTTGGAAAGCATGCTAGAAGAGCTGTATATCAAGGTGTCCTGATATGAGGTCGGTGTATGAAGTCACGACAAGATGCAACCAATCCAACAGAATTGAGATGGAATATTGTTGAAGGTGCCCACCAGTCTTATTAGACCATGGTGTCAAAGTAAATGCAATGTTCTGCTCACCAAACCGTATTAATATTCGTATAATTATACAAAATATTGAACGTATTTTTGATATTTCCAAACATATGTTATAAATACCTAAATTATCGGTGACTATTTTAAAATCCAATATGGTGGCCATTCGGAAAAGGTCGGTATTCGGATCAAATAAATGTCATACGTATTGTGTATGTCAAATGTCATGCATTCTTCACAATGTCCAAGGGTGTTATGATATTCTAACCTCACTATTACAAATGTACAAGGTGAAGTTAATCGAGTATCCATATGGATATTTATTTATGCCAAGCGTCATCCATTTTATGGGGGAATTTTTAATGGGTCTTATGATTTGAATATGTCAGGAATAAAGTAGGTGGATTTATTTGAGAGCATATGTTTATCACCAACCCACGTGCCAGTGACTCGCTATTGAACTAAATGGTGAAGTAATTTAATTTCACGTAAAGTCCGTGTTTTGTGAGCATTAGTCATGAGTCGCGAAAACTCATTATAGTAACACAACACGAACATAGACAAGGTCAGCCCCCGTTGTCGAGTTGTTTATGCACTATGACGACGTCCACTATTTGTCAATATATATTCGTGATCTAGGGTTACGCTAGTAAGTTCTTTGTGAGAATTACCATTTCTCTATATTAACATCAAAGTGAAAACTTACATAGATAATGATTACCCACGTGAGCGTGTTCTCAATTACAATTGCGATATTAAACGATGCCATTAGAGCATCGGCTTTAAATAGTATCCTTGTAATCTACATGAACTACTCTGGTTGGTAAATACCGAGATGTAGAATGTACTTAGTTAATTGAATCTACGGCAAATAAAGTCACAAACTACGCAAAGTTGCTTGTACTGTTGATTTTGCAAGAAATGAATGTTCATTGCCATTAAGACAATTCGGCCCTGGCTGCGTTAGTCTGGACTGAACTGGCTGGTAGACAATGTATTAAGCCGTGTTGGACTGGACTGTGCTGTGCTGGACTGGCTTGCGCTGGTCAAGGCTGGAATGAGCTGTGCTGGAATTGACTTGGATATGGTGTGATGATATGCGCTGGACTTTGCAGGGCAGGACAGGGTTGGACAATGCTTACTAGACTTGTCAACAATGACGTTTGACTGTCCATACTGGGCTGGACTGTGCTGTGTGGGACGGGCTGAACTTCGCTGGACTTAACTGGGCTGGGCTGTATGTGACGGGCTGAACTTCGCTGGACTGAACTGGGCTGGGCTGTGTGTGACGGGCTGAACTTCGCTGGACTGAACTGGGCTGGGCTGTGTGTGACGGGCTGAACTTCGCTGGACTGAACTGGGCTGGGCTATATGGGATGGGCTGAACTTCGCTGGACTTAACTGGGCTGGACTGTGCTGTGTGGGATGGGCTGAACTTCGCTGGACTTAACTGGGCTGGGTTGTATGGGACGGGCTGAACTTCGCTGGACTGAACTGGGCTGGGCTGTGTGTGACGGGCTGAACTTCGCTGGACTGAACTGGGCTGGGCTGTGTGTGACGGGCTGAACTTCGCTGGACTGAACTGGGCTGGGCTGTGTGTGACGGGCTGAACTTCGCTGGACTGAACTGGGCGTGGGATGGGCTGAAACTTCCCTGGACTGTGCTGGGATGTTCAGCCTGTCGGTCATGTTTATGGTATATATATCAAACACGGGTTTACACAGTGACATGTCTGATAAAATCATTATTGTTTTTCGCATGAACTCGTTTATTTTCTGGCAAACAATTATCTATTTCAATGCATCCCTCTTTGAAATCAGTTACTTAGTATCAAGCAAATTACTATTACGATTTGATTTAATTTCCGTTAATACGTTTCGAGTTATGCTCCAGACAAGCATTCAATAAAGTGAAAGGGAGATAATTCAGTAAGCACAATACAGAGTTATAGTTATTGCGCGCTGCATTCCGCCTCATTGCTCTCCGTTACTGATTCAAGTTTCATTTGATTTCCTTCTATTCTTTTCGAGTTATTTTCGGGACAAGAAGTTTCGGATGAACGAACAGTCAGACGAATGAACGGACGGACGGACAAAGTGGCAAAGGTATATGCCCCCTCCCATTGGGGGAGCATAGAGGTAGCCAGTTGTTTACAGATATATTAATGTTTCTTGTATGCGAGTATCCAGTTTTTTATACCAGAAATATTAATTAAACATGCTAAAAGTGATGTACGCACATTCATGCCATTGCTGTTATGATTTTGTTATGGAGAATTGGAGCTATGAATAGAGTCTACTGAAACAAAATGCTAACATAGTGGGTGTGTCAAATATGCCCTCATGACGTTGCATTAGGCATAATACAATATATAATGACATTGGTTAACGGCATAATACAATATATAATGACATTGGTTAAAGAGGGATGTTGTGGATTATCTCCCTTTGGTAACATTAAAACTCTCGGTTTTCGCCTCGACAGATAATGTTCCCTCGGACAAATACTCCACAATATCCCCCTCAACCAAGTAAGGGAAATATTCATATAATATACATTCAACGTTGACCCTGGTTGTATTGGCTTATTGTTCATGTTTTGTTTTATAATATGCTATGCACATAGACGAGAGTATAATTAATTGAAACTGACTGTATGGCAAAATGTGACCGATTAATTTCAATTCAATCTGCTCTACATAAAATTGTTTTAAAGTTGCTGAGCTAATTCCTACATAGTATCCATAATAACCCTCTCACATTGGAAACATTTTAATCTACAGGCATATCGACCATCTTTCTAACACTCTTCATATAGTTATCCCGAACTGTATAATGATCCTTCGTTTTTTCATTTTGTCTTCTACCCAGTGTAATCATGAACACTATTAATACAATTTCTTAAAAAAATAGCAACGCTTCCTGTCACACTGTTATTTTCATAAACAATTCAACACTGTCCAACATATTCAGTTTAAAAATTGATAAAACGTCAAACGCCGAGGGGAAAGGATTATTTGCACTTCTTATTTTGTGTCATGGACATGGACATTAATTGTGCTGCTTGAGATATTTCCCGTAAAAATTAGCATTGCAGTTGCGTGACTTTTCTGGACATTAACGTGGCCAACCGTAGTGGGTGGGGAAATGGAACTATCTTGGACTGGCAATGCCAACTCCACCGATTCGCTGCTAATGTTGGAATCAGCAGTGGGCATATGATTGGCTAGACGAGAGGTAGCATGATTAAGTGCCCGCATGACCTGTTCTCGTTCGTCATCAGATTTTACTTTTTACTATTTGCAGACGACGATATTTTACTACGATTTTTGTTTACGTTCATTAATAAGTTTTTATACGGGGGAGGAAAAATTCAACAGCCATAACATACAACTGTTCTCGCCGTGGTATATTGCATATTTTACAACGGTAGATCTGTTCTTTGTTCATTAGAACAAAATATCAAGTCATGTTAGCATATTTTATAACCAATTTGTACAGTAACGTATCTATTGGATATACTGTAGAATGTTTAAAGTTTAAACTTTATTTATTTTACAACGATTGCGAAGCAAGTTCTGACAACTTATATTAATCACTCTCGTTGGCGCGGATGAAAGCGTGGTCATTCGTGTGGGACGAAACTTGAGTACCCGGAGAATACCACCTGTCCGATCTGGCGACCACCGTACCATCTCACATTATTTTCGGTTCCGATCGAACCCGGGTTGCATTGGTGAGAAGCGAGCGCCCTAACCACTGCACTAATCGGCCCACCCTACTTCAATGATATACAGGAGTACAAATACAACACAAGCAAACAACTCCGTAAATGAACGTTATAATGACGTTCAGTGTTGTTTGTCAACATAATGGAACATTATTTGCTATTAACTGCAAGGCTAATTTCGACGATTTCGAAATGTTCAATTTTTCGCGGCGAGTGCATGGGACTAAATAATATTTGTTATCTTTTATATTTCGTTTCGCATTTAAGGTAACATAATGTGGCGAACAACGAACCAAAATGGTGAGTAACTTTGAACAGATGATAAGTATTGTTATCTTGCTTCCATTTTAAGATATAAAGAACACAATTGCTATATACTTCATGTTCACATCAACTATTTGTTAAAATTGTATGCATTATTATTAAACAAAAATGTAAATAAACAGGGTTACCTTTATAATGAGGGCCTCAAAATAATGATTATAATATATATTTGCTGCCCTAAATATGCATCAGATAACATTGTCAAATTAATTTAATACCAAACTAGAGTTTAGAACATCTACTATCCACTGACATATTGCATACTTATGTTTAATATATATGTTGGTAGGTTGTGGTGGAAATGCCTCAAACTTGGAAGGGGCCTGACCAATAACATTATTGGATGCATATACTCTCAATAAGCTTTGCGCTTTCGATTCATAGAAAAGTCTAAACATTTCTAACAATATGTATGTAAACAGGGACTGACGCGCTTGCATAGTGATAAACCATGAAAACTGTATGTGTTATTTCATCACTTTCTCCCCACCCCCCCCCCGCCCTCCCATTCCCGTTTATCTAGCTATAATTTCATACACTTATTATATATTTTGGTCTTACTACAATACATTTACCTTTACGTCTTAAGTCGCCTATAGTACACACATTTATATATGTAATGGAGATAATCTCAATAAGCTGTGCGCTTTCGATTAAACCCATTTTCATTCTGTATACAATAGATATGTACTGTACATTATGAATGAATAAATATGCTTAAACCAACAACATTATTGTTTTGTTCAGATAATATACCGTGTTTTGCAATGAATGTAATTAAAATCATATATAATTGCAGCTATCACTTATATGCATAACGGATATAGCTACAATACATAATATAATGATAATGCAAATTAATAAAAACAAATGGGTTGTACAATAGGTTTTGCTACAATTCTGTAGTTTTGGTTTAAACTTAATTTATTTTTCAACGATTGCGAAGCAAGTTTTAACAACTTATATTAATCACTCTCGTTGGCGCGGATGAAAGCGTATATGTGGGAAGACACCTGTCCGATCTGGCTACCATCTTATCATCTCATATATTTCCCGGTCCGAGGATCGAACCCGGGTTGCATTGATGAGAGGCGAGCGTACTAATCACTGCGCTAATCGGACAGCCATTTCTGTTGATATATGTATTAACCAAAGATATTGTATTATTTGTAAATCCGGTGATATAGAGGATGCATTTCATTGTGTGTGTATTTGTAATCACTGATATACTTGAAAAATTATTAATATGTTAGACCGGGTGTTTTCAAATGTGTTGAACCTATGCCGAATACAAACCGTAACTTAAATTGTGCACGTATGTATATGCATCATTTTACGACAGAACATTTTTAATATTTTGGATTAATCATGCCATAATGAATGTATTCATCAATGCATTGTTCGTGTGTGTTTTTCGTTTATTTAACGTCGCTACCAGTTGCCCATATGAGCGACGCCTCCAGAAGAGATTAGTCATTTTAGATGTATGGATGATAGTGCAATGATACAGACAGACACCCATTCTAGAGTCTCCTCTGGTTCTTTTACGTGCACAGTGTACATCACCGACACGATACTTCGGTTTAACGTCCCATCTGAAAGACTGTTAATTGTATTAGGGTCAGACGGGGGATCGAACCTGCGATCCCTGGATTACTAGTCCAACGTGTTAGCACTGGACTACAGATCCGTCATTGCTCGTGCATGTTCAACCTAATCTATATATCTATATATATGTTTTTATTGTTTCATCTTATCATATAAACAAATCTTGTGTCATGTTTGTAACTCATTAGTTAATATAGATTTGATATTAAATGTAACAAAAACATTGTATGCTTACGTTACTGAAGAAAACATTGAATTATGAATCTTATTAAAATAATATAAATATGAGTGTTTCGCTAGAAAACTCCACCGCAATCATGCTGTCAGATAGCTATATATGATATATTGCGAAGCATTCCATGAATTAGTTGTAGTTAGAGCATGGCAGACATTTACCACCATGCATTTCAAGTAGCATTGCAAGAAACAAGATGTTAAAATGATAGATATATACTTTTATTTCCTCCATTTCTGAAGAGCAGTATAGACATTAATATTGAATCAATATAAAGAGTGTTACTCGGAAACAATTATTTTTAGATTGAAATAGCCAATTTATGTTGTTTTTTTGTATTTTCCTACAGTAAGTCAATGGCAGTTTTAGTTACCATAGCAACCAAAGACTGCCTTTCATAAATAAAGTATATGAATAATACAATGCCTTCAATATCATTCCATGCAGCAGTTAATGCCATGAATTATCATCAGAATCCATTCAGCCGTTATTGGAGAAGAAGTCGTTGTTCCTCTGGAACGAACCTGTCCTTGAAATCGAAGTGATCAGATCGTAATTTCGACGCATGCGCGCAGGATTGAAAATATGAATCATATAAGATATCCTATTAGGAACAAAAATTAATACAATTAATTTCATTATTACTTTCTTAATGCAATAATTATGTATTCATTTATTCATTAGTTCTGGGCAGAATGATCATTACCTGTTCAAAGCCGAAAGATTAAAAAACGTTCATCCGCTCAACTCGATTAATAGTAATCATTGAATAATGACAAGAACGCGCAATCTTTCCTTGCATAGTAATACAATTTGTGTAAATTGTGCAATTATAACACGACGACGATGATTGTATACAATAGACGACGGACTTATATTTCAATACATATCATTTAGGTCGCAAATGTTTCTTTTATGCTAACATTATACTACATCCGGGGTCTTCATCAACAAATGATAGCTCGATAATCGCCAGATGATGCGATTTTAAGCTCCAAACACACCAAACAAACATTGCACAAGAAGCTTCAAACATACCAAACAAACATTTCACAAGAAGCTCCAAACACACCAAACAAACATTGCACAAGAAGCTTCAAACACACCAAACAAACATTGCACAAGAAGCTTCAAACACACCAAACAAACATTTCACAAGAAGCTTCAAACACACCAAACAAACATTGCACAAGAAGCTTCAAACACACCAAACAAATATTGCACACAAATCTTCAAACACACCAAACAAACATTGCACAAGAAGCTTCAAACACACCAAACAAACATTGCACAAAAATCTTCAAACACACCAAACAAACATTGCACAAGAAGCTTCAAACACACCAAACAAACATTTCACACGAAGCTTCAAACACACCAAACAAACATTGCACAAGAAGCTCGAAACACAACAAACAAACATTGCACACGAAGCTCCAAACACACCAAACAAACATTGCACAAGAAGCTTCAAAATTAGTCAAACTACCCTTGAACAAGTTGACAGTTTTGACAGACGGATATTTAGTCCAGTGGTTAACACGTTGGACTGCTATGGGATCGCAGGTTCGATCTCCCGTCTGACCCTAATAAAATTAACAGTCTTTCAGATGGGACTGTAAACCTAGGTCCCGTGTCGGTGCTGTACACCGTGCACCTAAAAGAACCAGAGGAGAACTGGAATGGGTCTCTCTCTGTATCATTGCACTATCCTCCAAAAATCTAAAATTACTAATCTCTTCAGGAGGGGTCGCTCATATGGGCAACTTGTAGCGACGATAAATAAACATAAAACACACATTACTGTTTTGTAAATGGGATTCAACTTTGTATAATGTACGTGTGATATTGAATATAATTGCATGTGTTATCTTAGCTATGGTTCATGTTTGTTAATGGCCAAACCCAACTTATATTTTGCCGATTGTGGAAATCGTGATAGCGCAGTGGGTGCGCGTTCGCTTTAGGTGCGAAAGATCCGGAGTTCGAGCCCCGCTGGAGCCGGAACGATTATGCCCTTAGGCAAGGCATTTAAATTCCACGTTGCCTCTTCTCTCTACCTCATGGCGATGGATTACATCAGGAATGAGGTCTCGAGAGTGATCAATATAAGTTGAAAGAACTTGTTTCGCAATCGAGCTAAAATAAATTTGTATAAACTAGTTTGCCGATTAAACCATTAAATCTGAATATCTGACGTGTATTACAAATTGCAGGATAACAAAAACATATAACAAAGCTTCAATCCAATGAACGTCACAATTTTGGATTTTTAAATAGCAAATCAATGTACCTTATTGATTAAATATTAACTGTCCGATTAGCGCAGTGGTTGGTGTGCTCGTTTCTCACCAATGCAACCCGGGTTCGATCCTTGGACCGGGAAGTATGTGAGATGGTACGATGGTCACCAGATCGGACAGGTGGGTTTTCTCCGGGTATTCCGGTTTCCTCCCACATGAATGACCACATATACGCTTTCATCCGCGCCATCGAGAGTGATTAATATAAGTTGTCAGAACTTGCTTCGCAGTCGTTGTAAAATAAATCAAGTTTAAATAAAGTAGCCTACATTTCTTGTATTAATCCTTCTGTATCAAATAGTAAATGGTTGGTGACAGAGTGGCACCCTGTAATGCTTAATTTGGATCACAAGCTGGGTCATTAAAAATAATGTGTGTAGTCATATTTCAATAGGAAGAGCCACCTAATTATACACTATTGGAATATTTAATAACAGTTATCATGAACATGTTTCGCTGGGGCCTGTATGTTCTAGTGGCTAGTTGCTAAGGTCATTCGTTGATTTCAAATAAGTTCACGATCACCATGTAAGTTGGAATCCAACTGGGTTGTTCGAATGATTTCATATGAGGAAGCTATTTGATGATGATTGAGTTTATTTACCCTCGCCGCCGGTAAACCATATGGGCGAGCAGGAAGCTATTTATAGGTCTAGGCATACGTTTATGCCAGAAATACTTCTCGGATGAACATCCGGGGTCTTTTTCCACCACTAATCCATTAACACTGGCGAATATATATAGAACTATTGTACAACCTAAGGAGTTATGCTATCAAGCTCAAATTGATGGCCTGTTCATTTCATAGCCTGTTCATTTCTTAGCCTGTTCATTCCTATTAGATGTACATTTTGTATATATAAGGGACTCAATTTATTTAGACTTTAATTGCATAACTAATAAGTAACTGTTTTCAATCTTACTGACTTTCGAAGAGTTTATACATTTATAATTTACAATTTGTGTTCATTGCAATTAAACACATCAAATATTTCATATCTTTACACAAATAATTACTGGCATTACTAGATAGTTATTATGCAACATCTACATTACTCGTCTGCGTAATAGGATGACAGGGGATTAGTGTCAGAGTAGTTTAAACATTAATTATTTGTTCTGTTGCATATGTGGGTCCATAATAAAAGTGTCGACCAAACATCTACCATAAAGATATATGCCACGGGCAATCTGGTTCCATGAAGATTCAAAATTCACCCATTGGCTGCCAATCTGGGAAGGTGTGCGTTCGAACTGCGCACGCGCAGATCCAACCAGCACTAGTTGAAATACCCCCACGATTCTGGATGCATTACGCTTAATCCAGAATCTGAAACAGGTTAAATAAATAGAATTAAAACTTTTCGTAAAATTTAAATTGTGAATTGGATCTTTTAATTATAGCCCGACCCGCCCCGGTACCTCAAGACAAGCGAGTTCCCCCAAACAAACTACATACACTACAATAGAACCTAGACAACAAAGTCCAAGCCGGGTCGGCAGTTATATGGAACTATATGACAGATGCAAACACATTACTTCTGGTACGTTCTCGTAGATTGTGTCAAATATATCCAAAGAATACATATATGTTCAAATAATGACACTGCCATAAATGCGCTAGGGGTTATGCCAATCTATACATGTATAGAGTACAGAAAACAGTTTTTTGGACCACTCTGCAGGCTGCGGTGTAACTACCTAGCGACGAAAATATTCATTCACAGACTTGTCAGATACATATATTACAAAGAGCGCCAGAGTTTAGGCTTTATGCCAGATATTTTCAAAATTCTGCAGAAATATGATATATTGTCCTACGTAACTTTGTTTCAAGATTCGGCATACTTTCCATCAAAATATTCATGGAAACGTCTTCTTGCTCGCCATGTTCTGTCTCGTGAACAGAACATACTTTGTGAAAGACGAATCTTAACACCGGAGCAGTATGTGAACATGTTTACTAATAAACGCCTGTGTGTACCATGGCATTTGAGTCGAAAATACCCTTCTGTAAAAGAATTTTGTTTAGTTTAGTTTATACAAATTTATTTTAGCTCGATTGCGAAACAAGTTCTTATAACTTATATTAAATCACTCTCGATACCTAATTCCTGGTGGAATCCATCGCCACGAGGGAGAGAGAAGAGGCATGTGGAATTTAAATGCCTTACCTAAGGACACAATCGTAACGGCTCCAGAGAGGCTCGAACTCCGGGCCTTTCGCACGTAAAGCAAACGCGCTACCACTGAGCTATCACGACTTCCACAAAAAGAATATTGTTTCAACGTTACTGTGTAAATTACTTTTGTTTTTTAAGCCCGAGCGTTGTACAAGATGCAATTATTTAGCCGAAAACATTATTATGCATCCAATTCTTTTTTTGTTCAAAATGAAAACTTGAGATCACTTTTAAGGACAAATGTTATTACACGTACACAATTTTAATGTTCATTAAATGGATGCGTCAACAACAAAATGTTCAAGTGTTTGACGTACATGGCCTTAAACACTATGATATCGATGACTATGCCAGCGAAAAGATGTTGGCTAGTGTAAAGTATTTGTACTTGATGACAAGGTAGCTGGGGTGCGATATTCATGTAATGTACATTGTTTTCAGCAGCTGATCTATATTGAAATATATATGTACAGTATAACATAGTTGCATACATCATAGCTAAGACGTAGGCACTGACGGCTCTGAAATACGACTGCAAATTAGTTGAAACATGTACCTTTCTAACACTGTTACAATTGATATAGACTGTACGACTGTTACTTTTGTTAACTGCATGGTATAAGCTTTATGCAGCCATGTGATGCGTGCACAATGTGATATCCAATCATCGTTTGATAGTCTGTTTGAATCTTGAATTTCGTTTCGGTAAGATCCACTCAGGTTTAGTGTGCGCTTATCACGGATATTAATACTGGTGCACCGGTATTATACATGAATATGTGTGGTTTATGTACATGTACATATATGTATGAGTATATATTATTTATATACAAATAATTATGTGTATATTATGCTAGAACTACTGTGTACGCACCAGTGTAAATAGCATTGTGCATCGTAAAGTATATGCCTTTCTCTGTAAATATCATTTGTATAGATATGTACTTGATGTGCATTATAACTTGCATAAGTGTCAAGTATAAATTTCATTTGTATTAGATTGTGTTCTTTGCAAATTAGATAGTTATGTTTATGTTGTATGTGGCTCTCCCTGTAGTGGAGGGAATAAAGCTATTTATCTATCATCTCTCTCTCTCTCTCTCTCTCTCTCTCTCTCTCTCTTCTCTCTCCTATCTCTCTTCCCTCTCTCTATCTCTCTCACTCTCTAGTGAAGATGGATTCCACCAGGAATGAGGTCTCGAGAGTGATTAATATAGATTGAAAGATCTTGTATTGCAATCGAGCTAAACTAAATGTGTATTAACTAACAAATGTTTCACAAGCGTATGTAAAATCGTATGTATACATAATTAATGTTATGCATTTCTGTTTAAAGAAAACAAAGTATTGGTTTATAATATGGCTGATGTCATAGTTAAGTGGACATCTGCTAATATCAAGGGAAATTATGGCTGATATGTGCAACGTCAAGGTGTAGAACCCCAACGATCATATTATCCATGTCACCATATGAAATTTCATTCCCATGGGTGCAATGGCGGACATAGAGGGTGAATACCCCCATCAGTTAATCGGTGATAATATTTATAATTGATCATTGGTTTCCACTTAACAATATGAGTTATGATAGATTATAAAAAACAATGCATTTGGTCTTCCATATGAATCAATCTCAGAGCGTGGAGAGGATTGATATAATCATAACTTTCAATCCAGTATATCTATTTACTTTATATACTGTAACATAATGGGGTAATATGTTGATTATGTTAATTAATTACCTCCATAATTAGTTGTATAGCGTGGTAAATATTTATGCGTATTGGTCTATTTCTAATAATGCTATATACGGTCTTTACACAAGATACTTATACATGGAACTGTACTGACTGTTTATGTTGGCAGAGAAGCAAGTACATTTGGCAGAGAAACAAGTATACTTGGCGTGGACATCCTTTACATGTATGCCTGATCAGTATATTAATGTTTTTTTTTGCCACACATGGGTGCTATTACATCAGAAGTATACTCTAATATTTAAAGTTAAACATTCCAATTATAAAATGTTAACTTGTTATTGTCCGTACAAGCGGGTGTTTGCACCAAAACAATATATCTATCTGAATTGATATATTGAGTGACATTTATACCAAATATGTTTACTGGAACATCTGCTGTAGCTTGACATGGTATGGAATACATGTCCAAGCTTGCTTCACTATAAAAGATGAGATCAATTTAGATTAGGGGGAGACAAACTGGGATTTTGAAAGCGCCGTGTGATGCTTATGCACGTGCTAACAATTTGATGTAAAATCTTTATGTTGTCAATTGGACTGGGAACATTTACTAAACACCAGAAATACTATACGATTACGGACGGTACAATATTATATTGTGTCGAATGTTTGATTTTTTTAAATAAAATATGTAAAAACAAACCCTGAGTTATATGGTGATGAATGACTATGTTACGCAGACATGTTAATTCTGTGTTGATTAATGGCACAATATTATGTTCATCTTTGAGGATACAGGGTTGTGGGTTGCCTAGTTGTAATTGTTGTTGCTGCTGTTGTTGATTAAGTTGAGGGGGGCTTTTATGGGTGGGGGTTAAAGTCACACCGACAGCGTCGGTCAAATTACGACTCTTCAGTTGATATTTGTAAATGAGCTTCCAATATGTACACAAGGGCAGAGTTTCCGATTAGAACCATCAACCTTCCGCCAGTCAGCTGGATAACACCGTCGCATGAAACCATCTAATAGCCACAGTTGGATGACTCGAGCCAACAGTGGCGAGGAGAACTTGATTTGAAGCCATCTGCTACATAGACTAATTGCTAGTCTTCAAAACTATTTATTGGATCAGTATATAGCAAATACTAGTATTAACTCTGCTACTGGTAATGACACAAATGAGACAATTAAATACATTGAGGAAACTGTATATCGCCACGAGCCAGAGACTATTTATTGGATCAGTATATAGCAAACACTAGTATTAACTCTGCTACTGGTAATGACACAAATGAGACAATTAAATACATTGAGGAAACTGTATATCGCCACGAGCCAGAGACTATTTATTGGATCAGTATATAGCAAATACTAGTATTAACTCTGCTACTGGTAATGACACATATGAGACAATTAAATACATTGAGGAAACTGTATATCGCCACGAGCCAGAGACTAATTGATTACTTTGAGGAATAACTGTGTGTGTTTATTTAGCGTCGCTACCGGTCGCTCTTATGAGCGACGCCTCCTGAAGAGATTGATCATTTTAGAATGTTGGAGGATAGTGCAATGATACAGACAGAGACCAATTCCAGAATCTCCTCTTGTTCTTTTACGTGCACGGTGTAAGGTAAATTGTCGTGCTCTCATATTGTCAATATGATGACGATAAGTTCGTAATTAGTCATATTTTACATACTGATCTGTAGTACAGTGGTAACACGTTGGACTGGTAATCCAGGGATCGCAGGTTCGATCCCCCGTCTGACCATAATAAAATTAACAGTCTTTCAGATGGGACGTTTAACCGAGGTCTCGTGTCGGTGCTATACACCGTGCACGTAGAAGAACCACAGGATACTCTGGAATGGGTCTCTGTATGTATCCTGCACTATCCTCCAAAATCTAAAATGACTAATCTCTTCTGGAGGCGTCGCTCATATGGGCGACCTGTAGCGACTATAACTAAACGTAAAACACACATACATTTCGCCTCGCCTACTGTTGATTGTCGATATTTCTGTCACGATGCTGCGTGTTCGCTCTCGCACGCACAACTCCTCATGACAGAAATCAGACTTAGGCAGAAACTTTATTAAATGTTGCGTTTCATATAATTCAATAGTTCATTACATTACATATTATCAGCGGGTGTGGAGTATTTAGATTGCTAGATACATTATTGCGATAGTGACTAATATAATAGCGAATTAAACTGTTCACTGAAACTAATTAACCGTTTCCTTCATAGAGATTTAGGTTAATAATGTATTTATATCTCCATACACACGACGGCCATTTAGCTACCATACAGTGGATAAATAGTCGCCATATCTATCCATCCTCCATAGATATTACTGGGACTACATGCGATTCTGGCCTTTATTATGAGCATTGGTTTGGCAACAACATTGTCAATGTATGTCGTATTGGTAATGGCGTCAAGAATGGCTTCTAAGAGGGATTAACCTTTAGCAGGCTATAGGCGAAATAAGCAGATAACTAATGTGTGACATTGTTCTTATTTTTTGCCTATAAAGTAGTGGTTGACATATCATTAGCGATAAAGGCTAAATGATGCATGTTTTACATACATATCTAACACGGGCGGCCTCAGACTGCCGAGTAGTTTGTGTTGTTCAGCTTAAATCACGTGTCACTGTAGGTTCGAATCGCACTTTGTGTATCCAATTCGTTCATATGGGGAATTTATCCAGCTGAATTATGGAAGGTCGGTGGTTCTAACCAGGTGGCCGTCCGTGCTTGTAATACTGCTCGGAAGGTCACCCTGAGTATTTTTCCGCCAATATGAGTCGAATTGAGTCGTGTTGTTAGAAGACCATCGCGACGCGACGTTCATGAATGCACGTATTTTACAAAATTCTTGAAACATATCGGGGTTATGTCTTTGACTATCTTAGAGCATACTGTATTACCAAACACGATACTATAAACTGTATCTGTTAGCGTCGAATTACATGTGGTTGTGACATTACTCAAATAACTAGTTCCCTACAAGACAGATAGGAGTTGTTTATTTATTGTATCCTATTCTAATTATCGTGTTATAGAATAGAATCAGAAACATTCTATTTTCCAATTAAGTAATGAATCGCCGCTTAATATTGTCCATCGGGGTGTGCAAATTATATGAAAAACAAACAATATTTGCACGAAATGTTATTATTGTCATATATAAATAGTAATGTATTATATAAATACATTAATATATTTAATATACGACATCATTGATTTACCATGTACTATATATATTTGTCTTATGCATATCGTCTGCTATCATTTTCGCGCCTAAAATATCAAATATATTTTTGCGCGGGAATGACTAAGTATCGGGACTGATTGCACAAGTGGCCAGTTGTGTAATTTTAAAAGACCGAATCTTTTGATACGCGGAAAATCTTAATACTAGGTAATACTACTTAGGTAACGTAACAGATGTTACGGCGTCTGTATGTCTACATGACCATCGCTGGTCTGTATATAAGACTCGGAATTTATTAACCAAATTAGATACACAAAGGTGACATCCAAGGAACGGATCGTTGTGTGATCTCGAAAACAAGATACAGAATTAACTGTTTCTATGATATTTTAGAAGAGAATATACATTAAGAGAAATAAATTTATGAAAGTCAATTGAGTAACTATTTAAAATAAATATGAGTTATAAGATTATTCAGCCGAGATAAGGAACATATTTAGTTCCGGTGAATATGACATAACATAACATATATTTTATTAGGCATGAAATGGTACAAAACACATTAATAGCCAACACAATTAACAAAATTAATATGTAAAGTGCAAAGACAATTTACAGAGACGTTTAAATAATATTATGTTCTCCCTTATTTTCTATTGTAAATAAAACTACGTGATGAGCTTTAAAGCAAACACTATATTTCATATGAATTAATTAATTGTCCGTTCTCTTTCTTTAGAAGCGAAATGCAAATATGTTGATACAGACGTGTGGGTCACGACGCCCACTGGGGGCTCGTCAGCCACACACATTGGGGAATGATTGGATTATTAGAATGTAACTAGATGTTTGTTTTTTTATGAAGAATAATCATAATCCAATCAAATCGCTCGTTTCAACGCGAACTGCGCCGCTTGAGAAATTTTCAAAACAAATTGAAACATTCTATGAAATCTCTTTTTGACGTACATTTTTGCCGAATAAACCTACAAGTTAGTGGAAACACATTGTATTGATAATGATATTCACTGTTAAAACTCTCCCGACGAAGATTTTGTTTGTTGCTGACAGAACCCGTGTCCTAGTATGGAAATGTGACCTACTATGGCCAATGTCTGTGGCAATTGTTTGCAAAGTATACATGCATGCAGCTTAAAGTTGTGTTTTATTTGAAGAACAATATAAAGACTCGGGATAGGCGTTATATTTGGACAGATTTATACAAAATTGTTTCAGATAGGGCCATTTTACTGATCGATGCGAAATCTGACATCCCACAGAGTAGAATCCCTGCACTTAAATATATATACTAGTACCCCCAAACGTGCCGACTCCCTGTGGTCACGGAGTGCAAACATTAATGTTTCAGGAAGTTAGGCAACATATAGTTGCAATTGTCTCGACAAGTAGAATCCGAAAAAAATATTGTCGCCCCTATCAGAGGGGTAGAGCGGGGTCAAGGAGTGCACATTTAAAAGTTTTAGATAGGCAGGGGTGTGACATATCGTTATCAATGTCGTAGAAAACGTCCCCACACATTAACGTCAACAAATGTTTCATATGTCGTTTTTAATTGACGAAGATCTCGCGTGTACTATCACGCATTGTTTCATGCATAGACAGGTACCTGTGTAGAACAAAAAGCATAGACGGGTACCTGTGTAGAACAAAAAGCTTATATATGTACCTGTGTAGGACAAAAAGCATAGACGGGTACCTATGTAGAACAAAAAACATAGACGGGTACCTGTATAGAACAAAACGCATAGACGGGTACCTGTATAGAACAGAAAGCATAGACGGGTACCTGTGTAGAACAAAAAACATAGACGGGTACCTGTATAGAACAAAAAGCATAGACGGGTACCAGTATAGAACAAAAAGCATATACGGGTACCTGTATAGAACAAAAAGCATATACGGGTACCTGTATAGAACAAAAAGCATATACGGGTACCTGTGTAGGACAAAAAGCATAGACGGGTACCTATGTAGAACAAAAAACATAGACGGGTACCTGTATAGAACAAAAAGCATAGACGGGTACCTGTATAGAACAAAAAGCATAGACGGGTACCTGTGTAGAACAAAAAACATAGACGGGTACCTGTATAGAACAAAAAGCATAGACGGGTACCAGTATAGAACAAAAAGCATATACGGGTACCTGTATAAAACAAAAAGCATAGACGGGTACCAGTATAGAACAAAAAGCATATACGGGTACCAGTATAGAACAAAAAGCATATACGGGTACCAGTATAGAACAAAAAGCATAGACGGGTACCTGTATAAAACAACCAACATTCAGCAAACGAGCTGGTTGCTTCCTCAACAGCTATACAAATCGGGACCATGCACATTTCACATGAATATGACCTAATGGATAGTACACAAACATTTCTTGTCCAACAATATGTTGTAATAAACATTCATGTTAGTTTTAAAGCGACACTACAGTGGTAAAAAGGCAATATCGTATTATATGTTATAACTTTTTCCCCAAATGTTTATCGCAGAATCTGTGTATTTAAACTAACAAAGAAGCGTCGTATACGACGATTGTTAACATAACAAAATCATGTAAAATTAGGTTACTATTCATGCGTAATACGACGTGTGTATCCGGAATAACAAGATGTCTGTACCGATTTACCGTTATATCTTACATGTATACCAATGCATATTTATTTTTAGACTTATCTGATTTAAATTATATCTATGAGTTCATACTTTCGATGTTCATAGTTTGAGAACCGCAATAACACTTTTTATTGATTCAAAGTAAATGATCGAAATAGTTCGGAATACTTTGTAATAGAAATTTTAAGTCAAGTCAAAGTTTTTATTGGCATAAACATGTACATGTCCATCGCCAAGAAACATGATTGGCGGTTACATACAAAGTTACAGAAAAGCATGATATTATATAAGGTGTGAGTAAGCATAGCAAACATTTACGAAATATACTGTTGGTATTGTATATATTGGTATAGTGTTGGTATTCAGTGTCTCACAAATCAATATTTTACAAGTAGTAACATTCAGTTAGTTATTTAATATTATTTCTTTTACTTGTTGCTAAATAAATATATTTAGCTAAATTGACAAGTTTGCTTTTTGGTGTTGAATTCATGAGTGTTCTAAAGTTATTAATGGGTGGCCATGAACAATACTATCTAGGTAAATATGTATTTCTTATATCATTATAATAAGGACAAACTAATAAGTTTAAAATGCTATTTATATGTAATATGTGTATTTTATTGTTTGACATTTTGTGATGTAATGTCGCCTTAAACATCCAGTACATGCACAGTGCATTACATACCTTGCTTGCCACTACACACGAGTACAGGAGTGTGGCCGCCCAAGTCCACTGTGATACGATTGTCGTTGCAGTTAAACCACTGTTCACTTTCCCGCCAGCATCGAAAGCAGTGTCTAACGTGTTCTGAAAAGCAATATGTAATTCGAGACTATACTAATCATGGTGATCGACGGGAATTTTCCCGCCAGGTAAGATTTGCGGAAATCATTACATTCATCCCTACTTGATTAAAGTCAAGATATTATAGTTACGTTCGCTAGTGGAATAGAAACACTGTTGAACACATTACACCGCCGCATACGTTTGTAGTGTGTGTTTTACGTTTATTTATCGTCGCTACCGGTTGTCCATATGAGCGACGCCTCCTGAAGAGATTAGTCATTTTAGATGTTTGGAGGATAGTGCAATGATACAGACAGAGACCCATTCCAAAGCCATCTCTGGTTCTTTTACGTGCACGGTGTAAAGCACCGACACAAGACCTCGGTTTAAAGTCCTATCTGAAAGACTGTTAATTGTATTAGGGTCAGATGGGGGATCGAACATGCGACCGCTGGATTACCAGTCCAACGTGTTACCACTGGACCTCAGGTCCATTTGTAGTATCTTCAGCAAATAAACATTAAAACGCCTGTTTAATTTACTAAGCAAACAAATCGTTTTTTTCCATTTTTATATTAATTAATGTTGACGTTATTTGAGTTAGTAAATCTCCGATCGTTTTCATTTTTGCCGAATTTTGGACCTGGTGAGCACTTATTGGGGAAGTCCTGATAGCGCATTGGTAGAGCGTTCGCTTCAGGTGTTAAAGGTTTGGAGTTCAGATACAGATACAAAATTTATTTTGAGTCGGCATGATTTAACAATGAACATTAGCTATGCATAGCTATTAACTGACATTCGAGTCCCAATGGAGCCGTTACGAGTGTGTACTAAAGAATGGTATTTAAATTCCACATTCGCTCTTTTCTCTCCCCCGTGGCAATGGATACCACCAGGAATGAGGTCTCGAACGTGATTAACATTAAGTTGTAAGAACTTGTTTCGCAATCGAGGTAAAATAAATTTGCATAAACTAAACTATTGGGGAATGCATTATGTACATGTTTACAGTTTTAATCAGGCCACTTAAAATTCAATATTCTTTGGGGAGGATGGCCATTCACTAATGTTGCTAGAACGTATGACCCATTAGCTAATTACCTATATGAATTATGATTATTGTTACAATAATGATTCTTTCATGGGTAATTCTGAAATAAAGTTAAGTTAATATGCTATGAATAATAAGCTATGAATAATAAGCTATGAATAATAAGCTATGAATAATAAGCTATGAATAATAAGCTATGAATAATAAGCTATAAAATAAGAAACGCTAGAACAAGGATTTCGTACTCAGAATTATATTGTATATACTGAATATCTATATATATACATATATCTAGCTGTACACAAAATGCATTGTACATGTACATACAGGGGCGTAGCTTGGCTGGAATCGATGTGTAGGCCAACTTAAAACTTAAGACGGGAGGGGGGTCCGGGGGTCGTCCCCAGAAAAACTATTTATAGCGTATATCATTTAATACTGGCCTCTCGATTTTTGCTGCATCTGTGGCATTTTTATTTTGTCGATATTTCGGGGGAAAGTGTAGGCTACGGCCTATAGGAAGCTACGCCAATGACATATATTAGTTTGCAGAAAATGTATCCAATCTATACATCCAATTTAGCTATTAATTCAGTGTTGCCTTAATAATTATTACTACATTATTGAGCCTGACAAAATGATTACATTTGTGTATTAGCTTTATTTTGGAATCCGGTGACTTTATAGTACAATGCTTTTAATCTTATCTTATTTTACGTTGATGTATTCTTCTTGTGGTTATTATTAATATATTAATTTACATCGCTATTGCATTTCATTCGATGAACGTATAATTGCGCCCTTTGTATCCATTTCCGTGTGCATGTACTCACTAATAACATGTAGCTGACATGCGCACTGGAAGTTACGGGCATGCGCATTCGCAGTGTTGGGCAACGTTCCTCTCAAGAAAAGGCAATACAGTTTACGCTGTTCCATAGCTGATCTTTTCGTTTAAACATTATTTATTTTAGTATTTGTACATGTAATCAAGAAATGAACATTTTACATATAATTGAACAGCAGTAGACTGAAAGGGATTAGAAAGAAAGAAAACGTATATAGTTCTTCTCCCTGACTATGCAAAGTGTGCTATATTTTTCTTTCTGTCGTTGAATTGAACGATTAATGTAAACATACTTAATGCATCGCGGGTTAATAGCTTCTATTGGGGTATGAACTACATTGGGCGTATTTAAAGTTAGCGTTCCCCGATGGAAACTATTAACACGCGATTCATTCCTTAATTAAACATCATAACAACGTTATACTGATTGGCATATCCGTCATTGTAAAGATAACATACAGCAGAAATCAATCATATTTAATTGAAACGCTTGGTTATAAATACAAGTCGACTAATACTAATATCTCCTATATTCATATCGCCTTTATCTGATATTCATCAGCTAATTTATTTGTAAAATGTGATAAATCTGTTAGACATAAACAGTATTAATCGTGTCTATCTTCTTGTATCTAAAGACACCTTATAACAAACGTAACATTGGCGACGAATTTTCAAATTATGCCTGCGAAATTAGAACTTCTTGGAAACGAAAGAACAATACTCTGTGATTATATGAACTTGATCAATACTATATGTGTACTTGAACAATGCTATATATGTACTTGAACAATGCTATATGTGAACTTGAACAATACTATATGTGTACTTGAACAATGCTATATGTGAACTTGAACAATACTATATGTGTACTTGAACAATGCTATATATGTACTTGAACAATGCTATATGTGTACTTGAACAATGCTATATATGTACGTGAACAATACTATATGTGTACTTGAACAATGCTATATATGTACGTGAACAATACTATATGTGTACTTGAACAATGCTATATATGTACTTGAACAATACTATATGTGTACTTGAACAATACTATATATGTACTTGAACAATGCTATATATGTACTTGAACAATACTATATGTGTACTTGAACAATACTATATATGTACTTGAACAGTGCTATATATGTACTTGAACAATGCTATATATGTACTTGAACAAAACTATATGTGTACTTGAACAATACTAGATACATACATCGATGACTTTAAAATGTAATGTCAGTTCCCACCAGAGTAACACAGTAATCTAGCACATTATTAAATCATATTGCTGTCTCTAATCACATTACTGCGTACGAATCTGGTACTTTTGAAACAGATAACCACATCAGTTATCATTTTGTAACTTTTATAAATATCAAGATATATTCATAAATTAGCTGATGTTAAGCCTGTATTCAGCAATGGTGTTGTAGATGCTCCTATCGACCGATATCGTTAATTAGTTGTCTAGGGCAAGTTATGGAAGTATAATGTTCAAATATATGTTCAATTATCTGTATGCTAATGAGCTTGCTAATGAGCTTATTTATAGGTACCAGTCTGGATATTACACGGACACTCCACAGTTCTCCAACTAATTGACTTATATCACCATATATGCAATACATATGATGAAAACATTTATTGTGACATTTCAAAAGCCTTTGATATGATTTGGCATTCAGGATTGCTGTTCAAATTAAAACAACATGGAATAACTGGAAAGCTTAACTAGCAATAGAAAACAACGAGTATTTGTTGAATCATCTTTCTCTCAAACAAATTTCATTACTGCTGGAGTAACTCAGGGCTCAGTGTTAGGACATCTCTTATTTCTAATCTTCGTGAACAACATTGCTGACACATTAGAAAGTTCTACTAGACTATTTGCATATGACTGTTCAACGGCAGTTTCTTCCACTGATAAAACAGTTATTGAAACACGGCTAAATTCAGATCTCCAAAATGTCTGGTTGGTTAGATTTAACCATTCTAAATCGAAGGTAGGTAGTGGCCTTTTCGTTGGCAAAAAGAGAATTTAAAAATACAGATCTCTGTTTTGTCGACAATCGCAAGCATCTTAGAGTTACTCTCAGTACTATCATATATGATTTAATAATATTTTATTGCATGTTTTCATACAATACATTACATATATACATACAATACTAAGAACAAATCAGAGATTAATATGTAATTATATGATTGCAGTATACGTTACATTTGTTTTGTCAAGGGGAAAAAAGCAAATGGGTTGGGCTATAAGTTATAACAACATTATTTACAGCCCTCCCCGTCGCTTCGAATTAAATAAACAATGTTGGTAGAACAATTTCTGTAATGTATGATCTGATGTAGAAAAAGAACACATACAATTAAGTGTCGTGGTGAATATTTGTTAATTATTATATCATATGCGGAAAAAAATGACACAAAGAAATGGAAAACGTACAGTTAGTTTATGACTTGAATATGAGCTTAAGAATTAAAACTAAGAGATAGTGCATGTACCCCAACCACAAAGATTAGCTCTCCCCACTCCATGCTTACCAGACAAAACGAAGGACATATAATTGGTATTATGCGAATGAATATTGTTGCTAAGTACGTAACTATACCAATTGTTGATAAGAACGTAACTATATCAAGTGTTGAAGTGGGAGTTTGAACTGTCACAAAGTATTATAAATTGCATTTCATTGTTGAACGATGGTGCATATCTTGCTTGTGGGCGTAACATTGCACCAACAGAGCATGCAAGATCGCTCATAATAAATGAATAAACGGATACGTGTATACTATGTCTAATGTATGTCACAAAACAAGACATGCATCACACAGTGGTTAATATGAAAGTCATTAAGACTATTGTTCATTTCGTTTCAGGAAGTTAGTCCCATTTAGTGGGAATATATGCACGGCCTACGGTCTATGTAATGCCTAAAGCTGTATTGCTATATAAGTGCATCGTATTTATATATGTTCCCCTAACAGTCTTTCGGATGGTACTTTAAACTAAACTGAGGTCTCGTGTCGGTGCTGTACAAATACAATTACCTCCAAATATCTAAAATGACTAATCTCTTCAGGAGGCGTCGCTCATATGGGCAACCGGTAGCGACGATAAACGTAAAACACACATATGTTCCCCCCGACCCCAACTTACTTATTACGGGGGGAATAAACGGTGTTACTCCTAATTTAAAAAAATATAGACACCATACGTTGTAGATACTAATTGATGATTACAGTAGGCCTAGTTATCTTACATTTTGTTTCGGTAAGATTGGTACAGGTTTTTCAGAGTTTTATAGCCATAATGTAATGCTAAAATTAGTAGATGGTGATCTACGTTGACGTATTTAGCGGCATACTGTACTACTTGTAGACATTATTAAAGTAAGGCTGAAATATATGACGATCAGATTCTTATTTTGATAATTCTATTCTATTTGTATGCCAACATTATCGGCTACTACACAAATGTTGTGTAGACTACACACCCTCATAATATAGATATATTTTATTGAACAAAAGGTCATACACCCATGAATCCATGGTACATGTATACATTTATACATACAACAGTTTTTTTTTATATTAAACAATTACATTAATAGTTGTTGATCATTATAAATACATCTCATTTATCTGTATGTCAATGGTGGTTTATAAATACATCTCATTTATCTGTATGTCAATGGTGGCTTATAAATACATCTCATTTATCTGTATGTCAATGGTGGTTTATAAATACATCTCATGTATCTGTATGTCAATGGTGGTTTATAAATACATCTCATGTATCTGTACGTCAATGGTGGTTTATAAATACATCTCATTTATCTGTATGTCAATGGTGGTTTATAAATACATCTCATGTATCTGTATGACAATGGTGGTTTATAAATACATCTCATGTATCTGTATGTCAATGGTGGTTTATAAATACATCTCATGTATCTGTATGTCAATGGTGGTTTATAAATACATCTCGTGTATCTGTATGTCAATGGTGGTTTATAAATACATCTCATGTATCTGTATGCAATGGTGGTTTATAAATACATCTCGTGTATCTGTATGTCAATGGTGGTTTATAGTATCACACTTAATCAGCATCAAAGGAAATACATGTACAAATTCTTATAACATCTTCAACTGTGCAGTATTCCAAACTGAGATAAACAACTTTAACAACTTGTGAACAGTTCAGAAATACATAATATTACATGATAATCATTACGAAGAGAAAAGTGATGATCAGGCCCTGTCACACCATTGCGTATGAGAGAAACGTATGAGTTGCGTATTAATATTCATAAAATAACTTTCATACGCGCAAAAATCCCTTGAAAATACAGAATTGTGCGTATACTTACCGTATTGAACCTATGAGTAGCGTATGAGTAGCGTATCGCCAGCGTATGGCCAGCGTATGACCAGCGAATGTCAGCCAATGTCAGCGTATGACCAGCGTATGTCAGCGTATGTCCAGCGTATGCCCAGCGTATGGCCAGCGTACTCGACCTATGACTAACGTATGTGTAGCGTATGACCAGCGCTTGTCCAGCGTACCGCTATCACGTGACAAAGTGCCCATATAAAGCGGCGGCTTTTCCCACATTTCAGCATTATTGCAGTAGACGTTGAGCTGTCAACATGCCTCCCAAGAAGAAGACATCGTCTACCCGAGGCCGAGGAAAAGGCAAGAACACCCCATCATCATCCTCATCCAAACCTGCTGATCCACCTGCTGATATTCCTGCTGCTGATCCAGATGTTCCTGAGCGCTCAAGGTCCCCAACGCCTCCTCGCGAACGCTCTCGTGAATCATCGGTGTCATCATCTGCGTCGGTTGCTGTAACCCCCTCCTCCCGCCTGGCTGATGACAAGGGGAAGAAGAAGGAGAAGAAAAGGGCCAAGAAGAACCCCTGCAACCTCAGCATCGCCGATGAGGAGCTGATGCTGGAGTTCATCCGCGACAACCCTGTGCTCTGGAATGTCAAGATGACAGATTACAGGCGGAAGGATAAGAAGGATAAGATGTGGGAAGACCAGGCCCAGCTGATGGAGAAGACAGCCGACACCCTCAAGGGCTGGTTCCGGTCATTGCGTGACACCCACACACGCCTTGACAAGAAAAAGAGCGGCGATGGTACCCCATGCCTGACTGAGAGGGAGAAGTGGATCCTCTCCAATTTCGTCTTCCTGAAGACGGTCACTCGCCACCGTCCTGAGCCCCTCCATAGTGTAAGTATACAACTATTCTACTTTTTCTGGACCTCATTAATTTGATGACAATTCCATTTGCAATCATTTTTGCATTCATTTTTGCATACATTTTGTGGTATATGCGGTCTGCACGGTCTGCACAGACTTGGTTTGTGGTCTGTCTATTATTCTATTGTTTGTATTGAACAGCGCCATCTGGCGTATTGAGTAGATATAAAGTTATCATACCATAACACATGTTGTTGGAGTCAAATGTTTAACATTCAGTTTGAATGTTGTAATATCCATCGTAGCGCGTTCATCAGGAACATTATAATGATCAGCATTATAAAGGAGCTAACAATTTCACTTATGACTTTATTATTTGTCTTTGCAGGTGAAGGCAACCATCCAACAGCACAGAGGAGACCTTGATGCTGCCGAGACTGCCTGCGCTGACCTGGAGATTGGCCTGGATGAGCTCACCCCTACCCCCTCATCCACCCCTTCATCCTCACGCAAGCGGCCTCAGGACCCGGACAGCGCCCTCCTTGAGTCCCTACAGAAGAGAGTTGCTGAGTCCGGCACCATCCTCAAGGACCTCTCCAAAGCCCAGCAGCAGCCCATCACAGCCCGAACAGCCTTTGCCAACTACGTTAAAGACAGCCTTCTGACCATGTCCAAGGCCAATTACAAGAAGGCAAGGTCCACCATCAACAGGTTGCTGTCTGACCAGATGGATGAGGACAGTGATGATGACATACCAAGTGCCATGGGAGCTACCCCCATCCCAGCAACCCAGCAAGTCAGCCACTCTCAACCACCTGACAAACTGCGCCCCAGTTCAGCACCGTGCTTCCGCTCGTTCGGCTCCTCTGCACCATCAACCTCCGAGCAGTATCAGCCACCTCCCCACATGTGGAGAAACGTGCCTCCAGCATCATCAGTGTGGGGTTCACAGTCCATGGAGTACATGGAGCAGTACCGCCAGCAACCCTTCCAGCATCCACATCAGCAGATGCCTCCTCCTCCTGTACATCAGATGATGCCTCAGGAAACTCAGCAGCAGCAGGAGCAACAGCGCACCACCACCCCCACCCCAGTGTCTGCCGCCTTGGGTGATGCTGCCCAGGTACTGAGGGACCAGCCCAGTCGAACCCAGCACAGTCCAAGCACGCCGTCTGAGCACAGCCTCCCGAACCTTTCCAATCTGTCCAACCTCTCAGGATTTAGTGCCATCATTGGATCTCCTCCTGATCTCGATTCTCAGGATGGGGAACTCAACACACCACCACAACCAGGAAAGAAGTATTGACTCTTTGGTGACTGTTGTTGTAGTGACTGTGTTTTTGATCATATGAATAAAAGTTTTTGAAACTTAATTCTGGTGTTTTTCATAATTTTATAATACATCAAATGATATGTAATTTATAAGTACCCCTGACCCCAAGAATAATAAACTGCACTTTACACTTGACTTTAAACTATACAGTTGTTCTAAATCATCCTGTCTTGCCATGGAACTGCACCTGCACTTGAGTTGGCCCAGTGCTTCAGGAGGTTCCTCTGCTTCTTTCCATTCTTGGTGGAGGTGTTACTGCCAGCAACTGTATGTGTGTCTTGCAAGTTCCTGTCCTGTCTCCATGCTCCAGGGATGAAGTCACGGTTCATGTTCTCTGCACGGTCGAGCTGCTGGTTCTGGAGTCCAGGGTACCGTATCCTCATCAGATTGTGCAGGACAATGCAGGCTTTCACGATGATCTTGACAGTGGAGGGGTGATGCTGCATGGTAGTCAGCAGAACCTGGAAGCGGTTCGCCAGGATGCCGAAGGCATTTTCAACCACCCTCCTGGCGCGGGAAAGCCTGTAGTTAAATTTCCTCTCTTCATTGTCCAGACCCCGGAGGCTGTATGGCTTCATCATGGTCTCTCGGAGGGCGAAGGCATCATCGCCGATGAAGAAGTAGGGGACATCCTGGTAGTCATTGGGTAGAGGATCTGGGGCAGGGAATCCGATGGTACCGTCTTCAGCAAATTCCTTGATTTCAGAGTTATTGTAGATCTGCGCGTCTGATGCTGATCCTGTACCACCGAGGTCTGACCAGATGAACTTGTACTCCGCGTCTACAAGGGCCATGAGTACAACAGAGTAAAATCCCTTGTAGTTGAAGTATTGGGAACCACTCCTTGGAGGACACTTGCAGGCAATGTGCTTCCCATCTAGTGCACCACATGTATGGGGAAAGTTCCACTTCTGGAGGAACTTGTCAGATATAGCACGCCATCCCTCAGGAGTGGTGGGGCAGGTCATCACCTCGGGCATGTACTCATCTATGATGGCTTGGCAGACCTCTCTGACGACGAGTGACTGGGTGTTGTGGGGGACCCTCCATCCGTACTTCATGGTTGAATACGTGCTCCCAGATGCAAGGTGACGCAAAGTCAGTGCGAGCTTCAGGCCAGGCTCCAGGGGCTCCCTGTACCAGGTGTGTTGTTTGGTGATCCTGGGACCCACTCTGGCTAGCAGCTCATCGAACATCTCGGGGGGCATCCGCATGAAGTTCTTAAAGGATCGTTGGTCCTCGTTTCGGAGCTCCACCAGAAGCTGGTCATAGAGGCCAAACTGCCGTCGCCTTCCGATCCATGGTCTCACCCAGACTTCACGTCTTCTTCTTCTTCTCCTCCTTCTTCTTATTCGGATGTGGTGAAGTGTCAAATCGATCAGATCATACTGGTGTTGGAGAAGAGCTACCTCCATCCTCTCTCGTCGGAGGTCCACGAAGAACTGAAGAAGATCTCGAAATGGGAGCCTATATACACTTTCTCAAAACGCTGGCAATACGCTGGGGATACGCTGGCCATACGCCAATCATACGCTAGTTGTACGTTAGATACGTTACTCAATCGTCAGACATACGCCAATACGTCTATATACGTTGCAGATACGTCATACATACGTTGGAAGTACGTTACTCATGCGCTATCAATACGCTATCAATACGCTATCAATACGCTAGCTGTACGGTACACCTTCATGCCAGCGTATGTAAGCGTATGACCAGAGTACTCGACCTATGACTAACGTACCTCTGGCGTAACTCTCGCGTATTCAGCGTATGCCTAGCGTATGCTTAGCGTATAAACCATACGTCCGCATACGCACAAAATTTTTAAGCATGCTCAAAAAAAGGTTTCTGCCTCACCGTATGCCAGCGTATGCAACCGTATGCGACCGTGCTTGCAACGTATACAACCTATGCCTAACGTACCCCTAGCGTATGTCAGCGTATACCAGCGTATGAGTGATATTTTTCATACGCTGGCATACGCTAGTACGATACGCAATAGTGTGACAGGGCCA
>CM026404.1:58725310-58772698 GCA_014843695.1 Archivesica marissinica | reverse complement strand
TATCGTACATCTAACTTACCAGTCCGAAAAAATCATGACACTGGTGTAAATAGTTTTGGATCAAAATTATTAACTCTTTGTAAAGAAAATAATCTAGTTATAGTTAACGGTCGCCTTGAGCATGGAGATTGTACTTTCCACGGGATGTATAGAAATAGACCGGTTGCCAGTACAGTGGATTATTTAATAACAGGATGTGAATATTTTAACTCAGTCTGTAATATGAGTGTTCTTGATTTATCTGAATTCTCAGATCATTGTCCAATTGCATTTTCTTTGAAACGCGCTGATGTTATACCTATAATAGATTGTTGTAATGTTGATAAAATTGTATGGGACACTTCAAAAACAGATTATTTCGTAAATATGCTAATTACCAAGAAATCGATATTGGATGATGTAACAAATCAGTTATCGCTGGGAGAAGTTGATATCAACCAATGTATTCATGAATTCTCTAATACAGTTTATGATGTTTCTTTTAAGTGTTTTGGTAAAACCTATTCAACCAAACCAAAGTCTAAAAAATGTAAATCATTATGGTTTAACGATGAGTGCCGTCAAAATAAAGCGGTATTTTTGGAATCTAAAAGGAAATTTTTTACAAATAAATCTGAAGAAAACAAACTAAATTTTTTGTTTTGCAGAAGAAACTTTGTTAAGACCAAACGACGTGTTAAATGGAAATTCTATTATAAAGAGAAGCAGAAATTGTCAAGCTTAAGTAAAAACTCATCACGTAAATTTTGGAAATATTTAAATAAATATAAACAAGCTAGTAATTATGCTAGTGACATTCACTTAGACGATTTTGTAAAACATTTTTCTAATAGTTCAAACGATGCAGAACCTAACACCTATCTTTCTGATGATTTACATAGCAATACGGTCACTGTTGATCAATTAGACAAAACAATCACTGTAGAAGAAGTACAAAAAACTATTTCCATGTTAAATCGTTATAAAAGTTGTGATTATGATAAAAATGTATCTGATTTCTTTATTGACTCGAATAATTTTATATCACCATATTTATGTCTGATTTTTAATCATATATTTGATACATGCACTTATCCCGAGGCATGGACCAAGGGAGTCATTGTTCCATTGTACAAAAAGGGAGATAAAAATGACCCTTCCAATCATAGAGGGATTACGTTAGTTAACAGCATGGGTAAGATATTTTCTTTGATTTTAAGGAATCGCATTAACAAGTGGTGTGAATTCGAGCATGTTTTTAATGATTTTCAGTTTGGTTTTAGAGATAACCGTTCTACAGCTGATGCTATATTTTTGCTACACTCAATAATTCAAAAGGTATTATCTAAAAATGCCAAGCTTTGGTGCATATTTATAGATTATCAGCGTGCTTTTGATACTGTAAATCGGGATGCTTTGTGGGAAAAATTAATCAAATCTGGCGTAAGCTGTAAAATGGTTAACATGGTCAAATGTATTTATAACAGAGTTCAATCGTGCGTGAAAATGCTTAATAATATGACATTTTCAGATTTCTTTGATGTTACAATTGGGTTAAAACAAGGTGAGCCCTTATCACCTTTGTTATTTATTATATTTATTAATGATATTATTGAACATTTGGATGTTAACTCGTTAACTGAAAAAGATCTGGATTTATTATCCATGTATTTGATATTATTTGCTGACGATATTGTTTTGTTCACGACAGATGCCAGGAGTCTACAATCTCAAATTGATAGTATTTAGTATAATTTACCAGTATTCTGTGAAATGGGGCTTAACTATAAATGTAAATAAAACAAAAATGTGTATATTTGAAAAGCGTAAACAGAATCATAATGTTATCTTTTATATCAATGGAAAACAAATAGATATTGTTGATAGCTTTACATATCTTGGTATTAAGTTTACATATACAGGAACTTTAAGTGGTGCTATAAAATGTTTACAGGATCAAGCATTAAGAGCTTATCACAATTTATTGTCATTATTCGATAGAGTACATATGGATGTTAAAACTAAACTTAAGCTGTTTGATACAATGATTGTACCTATAATTTTATATGGTTCTGAGGTTTGGGGTGTCTACAACCTAAAGGATGTCGATAAATTACATTTGAGATTTTGTAAATATATGTTGGGTGTTAAGCTGCAAACACCTACCAATGCTATATATGGTGAATTAGGACGATTTCCATTATCTGTTATATGTAAAGAGAGAGTAATCAAATTTTGGTTTAAAGTAATGAAAAATGTTGATTCTCCAATGTATAATATGTATGCCGATCTGTGTAATAACGTTAACGGTAAATGTTGGGCTAGCCGAGTTAATTCCTTAATTGATCATCTCGGTTTTACAAATGTTCGACTCAATTTTGATGCTAATATTAACTATTTACCTATGTTTAAAATGAGATTACGCGACCAGTTCGTTCAAGACTGGAACACATCAGTAAACACAATGTCGAAACTTGATTATTATTGTAAATTTAAGCTGACATTCCGTTATGAAGACTATATTGATCAAATCTCTAGTGATAGTTTACGTCAATGTTTTACATGTGTAAGATTAACATCCCATAATTTAGAAATTGAATTTGGAAGATTTAATGGTATTGATAGAAACAATAGGTTATGTAAATTATGCAATCAAAATGTAATTGAATCAGAATACCATTTTATATTATGTTGTGAAAAATACAGAGATATAAGATTGAAATATTTGAGCTACATAGCATGGCCATCAATAAATAAATTTATATCTATCATGTCATGCAAAAATAAAAAATATTTGATTAATGTTTGTAAGTACATCAAAGAAGCTATGTCATTACGTAGTAATACCCTGTCAATTACTACTGTTTCTTAAATGTATTGTATTTGTTTATATATGTATATATGTAACATGTTTTGTGATGTCTTTGCCATATTTCTATCATTGTAAATGGACAAAGGCAATATAGTTGCTGATTATGCCAATAAATTTGAAACGAAACTATTAATAATAAATGTGATTTCTTATTTCAAAATCTTTAAAGATAATAATAAAAGAGAATATATTGTCAAACATTTATGAATCCCGTATTCTTAACACGACATGAATATATCAAATTAAATAAAAATCAACTAATCGTCAACATTTTATGTTTGTTGATATAATTTTGATAATCTCCCGTATTGTTGGAATAAAGACTATATATATAGAGGATATTTGTTTGATTTGAGTGAATATGGAATATAATTATCTCACTGAGTGCGTAGTGGTAGTTCACATTGATGTGTATATGACTTATGCATATGTTTGCACTGTTCGCTAACTGTATAATATATAATATGTATGTATGTCATCATGGGCTTGAAAGTTTAACTGGAATTTAATGAAATATGTCTATGTATATCTTGGTTCTACCCGTGTGCCCGTCCATGCATGGAATACTGTTCCAGGGGCAACCCGTTAAGTCCATATAAACAGTAAAAGTAAGGTGCTTGTGTCACCCCTATTTAAAGGGCAAGCCATTTCTGACTTATGAGACACCTCTTTTTATGAACATCAGTACTTCCCGAATCCTATACTTGTATGCAAGGCGACAGGCTGGTAGGCAATCGGTAACCATTATTTAACTAGCTGGCGGCTCACCAACCGGCCATATCAGAACGAACCCCTGATTCGAACCGTCTAGATCCCGCTCCGTAGGCGGACGCCTTAACAACTGAGCCACGGAGACGACCGAAACTATTGGTGCGACTTTAACCCAAGAACGCAACAACAAACATGAATATTGACCTGAAAGCCCTTGTATTTATTACTTTATGCAATACCTCTATGAATCAGCACAGATGGATTTACAATTTATTTACAAAATGTATGTAACGGTAATTGGACTGTCAAAATTTGGCATACGAGAGTACCGGAACTCAGGACGTTCATGAGTTTACGATAATATTATCATTTTAGTTAGGGTTCTGGTAAATAAGTGTAATATTCTCAAGACTTACTTAAATAAAAGGTTTTACTACATAAGTTCACAGTATACAGGGAACGGCAGTCAAAAACACTGATACGATCTTATCTTGGCAGCCATTTTGACTGGCAAATTTTATTAACAGCAATTTCATCATTCTACTAGTAATTCTTTAAGTGCAATAACGTTATTAATTTTGGTTTCTTAATATAACAGTTGGTATGATTTTAAAGGTATTGAAATGTACTTTTTAAATATTAATTTATTTTTTGACAATGATGTATGGATTATAAATTATAAGAACTTAACGTGCACTGTACAGGTAAATTATTATGTATTCGTTATTGATACGAAATTTGTGAATATATACAAAAAACATATGTCCATTGAGAGCTTTCCAACAATGTATGAACCATGGTGATGGGATGGAAAATAAATAGTTTATGAAGAAAACAAAATTACGCTATTATATATTATATATAATATCTGATCAACTTTGCCATTCAAAATGGCAGCCACAGTAGGAATGATGACGTCACACGGGAACTATTTATTCGCAGAGTGATTCGATGCAAATGAACTAGAATGTGGTAACATTAGTTTCAACGAGCAAATATATTATTTGAATAAACCCTGTATAAGTACATTGTGATTACTTCTTGAACGTTCTCATAGATTTTGTGTGAAATATATCCAAAGATTACATATATGTTCAAATAATGACACTGTCATAAATGCGCTAGGTGTTATGCCAATCTATACATGTATAGAGTACAGAAAACTTCAGTTTTGTGGACAACTTTGCAGGCTGCGGTGTAACTACCTAGCGAAGAAAATATTCATTCACAGACTTGTCAGATACATAAATTACAAAGAGTTTTTAGGCTTTATGCCAGATATTTTTAAAATTCTGCAAAAATATGATTTACTGTCCTACGTAACTTCGTTTCAAGATTCGGCATACTTTCCATCGAAATATTCATGGAAACGCCTTCTTGCTCACCATGTTCTGTCTTACGAACAGAACATACTTTGTGAAAGACTCTGTCGAATCTTAACACCGGAACAGTATGTGAACATGTTTCCAAATAAATGCCCGTGTGCACTATGGCATTTGTGTAGAAAATACCCTTCTGTAAAACAATACTGTTTCAATGCTGTTAGTTTATTGTGTAAACTACTTTCGTTGTTTAGGCCCGAGCGTTGTACAAGATGCAATTATTTAGCCGAAAGCATTATTATGCATCAAATTCTTTTTTGTGTTGAAAATGAAAACTTGAGATCACGTTTATGGACACATGTTATTGCACATACAAGTGTCCAAGTTTTTATTAAATGGATGCGTCAACAACAAAATGTTCAAGTGCTTGACTTACTGGCCGGCCTTAAACACTATGATATAGATGACTATGCCAGCGAAAAGATTATGCTGGCTAGTGTTAAGTACTTGTACTTGATGACAAGGTAATGCAATGCCTTATTCATGAAATGTACAGCAGAGGACCTATATTGAAATATATATGTATAATATAGTTAACCAACGTGATAGTCAAGACGTATGCACTGGCGGCTCTTAAAATATGACTGAAATTAGTTGAATTATGTATCGTTTTAACAATGCTACACGTGTTATAGACTGTACGACTGTTTTATTGTTAACTGCATGGTATAAGCTTCATGCAGCCATGTGATACGTGCATACTGTGATCTCCAATTATCGTGTGTTAGTCTGATTGAATCTTGCATTTCGTTTCGGTAAGATCCACTCAGGTTTATAGTGTGCGCTTATCACGGATATTAATACTGGTACTCCCGTATTATAGATGAATATGTGTGGTTTATGTACATGTACATATACATGTATGAGTATATTTATATACAAATATGTGTATGTTATACTAGAACTACTGTGTATGTACCAGTGTAATATCATTGTGAAGGCATGTACTTTATTTGCATCGTAAATTGTATGCCTTTCTCTGTAAATATCATATGTATAGATATGCACTTGACGTGCATTGTACCTATGCGTTGTATAATTGTCAAGTATATTGTAATTTGTATTAGATTGTGTTCTTTGTAAATTAGATGTTTATGTTTATATTGTATGTGGCTCTCCCTGCAGTGGAGGAAATAAAGTTAAAGTTACCTCGTCTTTGTAAACAGTCTTCCTGATATACTTAAACAGTAACGCCACAAGTGTGGCAAACGTCCCAAAGCCAACAACTAGCAGCAATGTCTCGTGTAATTCGATGGATGGCACGAGTCCTTGCACCACACTGTAATTTCCGCGTTCTAAAAGTGTCCGACAGGTGCTTGTATTTAATGTGTATCTAGACATGTTTAAATAGTTGTTTTAAATCAAGTTAATTAAATACAATAAACATGCAGAATAGTCCACCTTCATTAAAATCAAACGTGCCAGATATGTGTATCTAATAGATCTAGTTTTGATAAAATCATCACCACTGCCAGATGGCAAATTTTATTCCAGGGTTTCATGAACTGCGATCACCTATGTACGTGCAACGGAAAGCGCATCCGGTATAAATACTCGCGATATATATCGGATTTTATTTCGATTCTCTTCTCGTAAGCTGAAAACACGTAGAGAATCCACGTAGCATATATATATGGAAAGGTAGTATGGCAGAATTGCAGTGTATGTTCACGCACATGATCAAACCACTAATGTTCATTGACAAAAACACCTTTTAAGAACATATTATGGTGGTGACATGGCTGGCATTGCGCCGGGCGTGAGGGAATGATGGGATGTTCACATATATGGTCCATCACGGCACGTTTTGTGGCTGTGGTGTAATGGTGGCAATGTGCCCGTCACCAATTTGACAATTGTCTTCAGTTTGTGAGAGTATCGGTCTGGATCAACCTCTATAACCTCTAGTTTTAAGAAACTTATATGTTGAATCGTATTATATTGTGAATTGTTACTGTTACTGTCTCTTATAATTCATTATTGAGTGGCAATGTACATCGATATGTTTTTATTATATTAAATGTTGC
This sequence comes from Archivesica marissinica, assembly GCA_014843695.1. Taxonomy (NCBI): domain Eukaryota; kingdom Metazoa; phylum Mollusca; class Bivalvia; order Venerida; family Vesicomyidae; genus Archivesica; species Archivesica marissinica. Next base: position 58,765,727 of record CM026404.1, on the reverse strand, counting down.
TTGTTGTACATTGATGAGACGTAAATAAAGAATAAAATCTAGACCAATTCAACCATATGATATTTTACAACAAAGACCTAATTTTTGCATGATTTACTTGACTTTGCCTGTGCCCAGAGTGCAACACGTTTATTCAACCGGATGTGATGTATACAAGAAATGCGTCACAAGAAATTGGCAATGGTTTTCCACTGACGAACAGAAGTTGGTTACCATGCCAGTTCACCTATTACTGCCGAGTTTGGAGTATATTTTCCAACCCCGAGGAACAATCTCATTGCACGGTTGTGGATAGCGTTAATAAAGAATAAAATCGGATTTTACCTCGATTATCTTCTCGTAAGCTGGAAACACATTAAGAATCCACGTAGCATATATATACGGAAATGTGGTATGGCAGAATTGCAGTGTCTGTTCACGCACATGATCAAACAACTAATGTCCATTGACCCTTTATGAACATATTACATTTGCCAAAACCAAACCAGTTACAGTACTAAGTACTAACATAGATGACAACATTGATTGGAACATGATACCTACCGCTTAGAGTGCTTCCTATCCAACCGAATAAGAATTGCATATTGGAAATAACTATTTACTTTAATGAGTCCAAATAAATCGTCTGGTTTATTTATTGCTTCAGTGAGTTCATCAAACTAAAATGGCTGATAATAATTTTCCGAGTTATCCGAGCTGAAAATTAGTGTTCTCTTTTCCTATGGTTAGTAATCTTTTGAAATAGGCCATCATTATTTGTTGAATACGAGTTTTGGACACTGATTTAAAAGATGATTTGGCAATATATTCCTTTGATGAAATGACTTTTTTGACTTCGATTGAGTTTTTCTCCATCCCCAACTGTTCTAATTATTGTTCGAGTTGAAGTTCTAGTAATACGCTTAGACGCATCGCTTAGCCAGGGTCGGAGGTTATAAAACTTTTATCAGATGGATGTCAAACTCGAGTCCATGTGATTTGATTGGTTGAGTCTGAGATTTACACTCAGCTGAGACTCGAAGTTTGAGATTGGATAACAGTTTTATAACCTCGGAGCCAGGACTCCATTTTGGTGAGGTTGAAAGTTGTGCAAACTTTGCACGAAATACCGGTACTTTGAATGAATCTAGACTTTCTGTTGATGACAGAGCATTAATTTTGTTTAAGACCATCAGTCATTTTATAATGACAGATGTGATGTCAGTAAGCCAAGGGTTCTTAAATTTTAGGTCCGGAGTTCGAGCCCCGCTGGAGCCGTTACGATTGTGCCCTTAGGCAAAGCATTTAAATTCCACGTTGCGTCTTCTCTCTCCCTCGTGGCGATGGATTCCACCAGGAATGAGGTCTCGATAGTGATTAATATAAGTTGAAAGAACTTGTTTCGCAATCGAGCTAAAATAAATTTGTATAAACTTAAATGTTGTAGAATTCGTTCATGCGTTTGATATGCATTCGTCGGCTATATAATGTACACTATTTGTAAACGTTTTGACTCACAGACGGATCTGTAGTCCAGTGGTAACACGCTGGACTGGTAATCCAGGGATCGCAGGTTTGATCCCCCGTCTGACCCTAATAAAATTAACAGTCTTTCAGATGGGACGTTAAACCAAGGTTTCGTGTCGGTGCTTTACACCGTGCACGTAAAAGAACCAGATGAGACTCTGGAATGGATCTCTGTCTGTATCATTGCACTATCCTCCAAAAATCTAAAATGACTAATCTCTTCAGGAGGCGTCGCTCATATGGGTAACCGGTAGCGACGATAAATAAACGTAAAACACGCACACAACGTTTTGACTGTAATAGTTACTATAATCTACATCTGGGTATCAACGTGATACTTATTGTCCACCAAACTGTTGATTGACGATGCTTGCGCTAATATGAGAGGTACATTTTTGTTATGCTTTCCAATGAATGATTGAAGTCGTGATAGCGCAGTGGTAGCGCGTTCGCTTCAGGTGCAAAAGGTTCGGAGTTCGAGCCCCGCTGGAGCCGTTACAAGTGTTTTCCTTTGGCAGGGCATTTAAATTCCACGTTGCCTCTTCTCTCTCCCTCGTGGCGATGTATTCCATCAGGAATGAGGTCTCGAGAGTGATTAATATAAGTTGTAATAACTTGTTTCGCAATCGAAGTAAAATAAATTTGTATAAACTAACTAACGAATGAATGAGTTTTCCGAGTGAAAGAAAATGCTATCTCCGTGGTTGGGTGTACTTTTGTATTATAGCAAACAGAAGCGAACTTGAAAATTATACCGTATCTATTTATTATTACGGACGTTCACACTAACATAAGTGGTTGTGCGGTTGTGTATTGTAGTGAAATGAGGTTACAGACAGGTACAGCTTAAAATGAATAAATTTTATAACAAATATTATATTAGCCAAAATCATTCGAAATTATAATAGAAAAAGAAGTTTATTTATTTTAGTGTAAGATAAGACTTGATTTCTTCTCGTGATCACCAAATTGTGTATTTCTACTCTTGGCTAACACCACTCATGCAAATACAAATTACACTGATCACTCGATGAAATAAAATCATATCTTACACTAATACAATCAAATATCCTATTTCTTGATGAGTGTAACATTGGTATTCGCCGATTGTTTGAATCCGATAACGTCAAAGAAAATTTACCATCACTGTTAGCGGTTATTCCAAAATGTCTGGACTGAATGTGTGCGAGGTATGGTGCAGAATCAATATAGTAGTTCATTGGGCAAGCCTGGCTATTGGATGCATATATGTCCAAAGGTGTGCTAGTGGAAGTCGTGATAGTACAGTGGGTGTGCGTTCGCTTCAGGTGCGAAAGGTCCGGAGTTCGAACCCCACTGGAGCCGTTACGATTGTGTTCTTAGGCAAGACATTTCATTTCCACGTTGCCTCTTCTCTCTCCCTCGTGGTGATGGATTCCATCAGGAATGAGGTCTCGAGAGTGATTAATATAAGTTGTAAGAATCACGCTAAAATAAATTTGTATAAAAAGTGTGCTTAATCACATAGTCATTAGGCTGTCCGATTAGCGCAGTGGTTAGCGCGCTCGCTTCTCACCAATGCCTCCCATATGAATTACCACATTTATGCTTTCTTCCGCGCCAACGAGAGTGATTAATATAAGCTGTTAAAACGTGCTTCGCAATCGTTGTAAAATAAATCAAGTTTAAACTACAAATTAGATTCACGAACTATGACATTGAAACGATTGTATTTCTCCTATATGCCTGCAGGTTATAATAGTAGGCGGTTATTCCAGAAATATCCTTAGATGACACTTTTGTACATGACCCTTTTCCTTGCAAGTTTACGTCGTGACCTTACATCTGTTAGCTATAATTCCAAACAAACACAGGAAATACGAATACAAGCAGATGCGTGTCCATTAGACTAGTTTACAATGCGCTAAGGGAGACTATTCAAGCTGTCTTATGGGTTGTATTAAAGATAAATCTGTAAATGTTCAAACATCTCGAATGACATATGTATTATTAAATTATTGGCGACCACCGTACCATCTCACATTCTTCCCGGTCCGAGGATCGAACCCGGGTTGCATTGGTGAGAAGTGAGCGTGCTAACCATTGCGCTAATCGGACAGCTTATAATGAGCTATTGTTCTGTTCCGCAAATGAAGAAATGGGAAGACATACATGGGTATCAATATTACATATCATCCTTACTGAGAATACATAGAATCTAATACAATACATAACATTTATAATAAATACAAACATAAGATTGGTGCAAATAAATAATGGCAAACATATGCAAAATAGTAGGGCCTAACTGTGGATTTACAGTCAAACCTGTGTTAGTGTCACCTCCTCCATTAAGCAACCAACCTGTATTAAACAGCCAGTTTCCAGATTCCCGCTATGTTGTTTTATTATACATTTGACCTCTATTAAGCAGTCACCTGTGCTAAGCAGCCACTTTCTGTGAGTCCCTTCATTGGCTGCTTAACCCATTCAACACCAAGTAACTAACATGGACTGGTGCAGGATATTTAACCCATTCAACACCAAGTAATTGACATGGACTGGTGCAGGATATTTAACCCATTCAACACCAAGTAATTGACATGGACTGGTGCAGGATATTTAACCCATTCAACACCAAGTAACTGACATGGAATGGTGCAGGGTATTTTTAACCAATAAAAAATAAGAAAATTACATGTGGACCAGATCATTTATCAAAATGGGTAATTTTGTCTAAAAATAGTACCATTATTGGCAAAAAGTGCAGATGATGAGCCGGCTCATCTGGATCTACACGTTAAGCCTATTTAGAGGTATGTGGTGTTGAAAGGGTTAAGACAGGTTTGACTGTAGTTAAATGAAATTAATTTAAATAATATTTGTATAATTATAAATACAACATATATAATAAAAGGATACCCTTATAACCTAAGCGAACCCCGAAAACTGAAAACCGAGTACGCAAATACAAATGGAAACTTACGGTATAAGGGAGACAACTATTGTATCGCGTGTTAACTATGATCGGCTCAAAATGTTCTCCTGAAACCTATTCTTCTACTTGCAGTGTATGCATATGCTGTACGCTACGAACAATATCAATACAAGAAAATGATTCTTATAAGAACAATCTAGTTATTCACCTACATGTTCCCGTTATAGATTTAGACCTCAGATCGTACATGATAGTTTAAACAGTTAAACAGATTATTTCAAACCATACAGCATATACAAATATACAGTTTACACAAATTTAGATACATGAATGAAATGGTATTATAACCGAAATCTATTATAGCTTATAGAGGTCTTCTCCTATAGTAAGGTCCTTAATGCAATTGCGATATGACAGTGTTGTAAAGTTTTATTAATTTAAATTTGAAATAATGGTAGGTAACCATTTTAATCATGAACTGTAAATTAGAATATAAATAAGATTAAGAGATTATTACGGTGAAGCAAGTACATATAGTAACTAATTTAGAAGGTTGAAATTGAGATCGACTCAGAAGAGAGAAGAAATGATAGAACAAGGACTATGATAGATTCATTCGGATAGTTCAATGGGAGAAGCAAGCTTGCTACATTTAGTGAACAGATGTTCATGAAAATCGTCTGCTTTCCCGGATGTAGTTATGGACTGCTTGAACTATGTTTGCGTTGCAATCATCGCTAACATTCCGGTCTCCATGTAATAGTAGAGCGTACACTATTTAGAAGTATTTGCATGTAGACGAATTCTGATGTCATTATAATAGAGACCGCGTCAAAGAAAAAATGATGGTTACTCTAAGGAAGACCACATTGATAGAGGGGTGATGGAGAAATGTTTTTATCGAACAAATGTTGGTTTAATGAACTACAACTAGTACGTAGTCGAGCATGATAGACCTGCCATTTCCTGTCACCGGCGTTGAAATATTTCGGGCATTTTGTGGCGTTACTCTTTATGATACAACTACAAGTAGTTACCGTGACTTCAATATAACTCTATATCATGTGGGTGAAGTTAGCAGTGAGCAGTGTACTGCCAGTGTACTGCTGTACTGCTGGGAAGTGAGCAGTGTACTGCTGTACTGCTAGCAGTGAGCAGTGAGTAGTGTAATCCAGCAGTGAGTTATGTATTATAGTAGTGAATGATGTGTATATGCCAAATTTCGAAAAAAGAAAAGAAAAAAAAAAAAAAATTTTTTTGTTTTGTTTAACTGCCAGTGTACTGCTGTATTGCTGGCAGTGAGCAGTGTACTGCTGTACTGCTAGCAGTGTATTCCAGCAGTGAGTTATGTATTCTAGTAGTGAATAATGTGTATATGCCAAATTTCGAAAAGAAATAATTAAAAAATATATTTATTTTTCCAGTACTTGCTTTTTTCTGGCAGTCAGCAATGGGGAATATACGTGTATTCCAGCAGTGAGTGGTGTATTGTAGTGAATGAAGTGTAAATGCAAATTTTCGGGGGGAAAAATAAAAATAATAATTTTTTTTTATCTTTTTCCGTACTTGCTTTTCTGGCAGTGAGCAAGTGGGGAATGTACGAGTAGTGTATTCCAGCAGTGAATTATGTATTCTGTAGTGAATGATGTGTATATGCCAAATTTCGAAAAAAATAAAAAACATTTTTTACTGCCAGCAGTACAGCAGTACACTAGCAGTGAAGAGTGAGTGGTGTAATCTAGCAGTGAGTTATGTATTCTAGTAGTGAATAATGTGTATATGCCAAATTTCGAAAAAATAAATAACAAAATATATTTATTTTTTCCAGTACTTGCTTTTTCTGGCAGTGAGCAGTGCGAGTATACGTGCGATTCCTGGATTACCACTCCAGCATGTTGACCACTGGACTACAGATGATGATGATTCCGTTTATTTACCCTCGCCACCGGTAAACCATATGGGCGACCACTGGACTACATATCCATCTGTGTGACTTTAAACCCCAACACACAAATATATATGTTACATATGTTGGGGGGGGGGGTGACTGGCCGTGCATAACAACTATGTGCAATATACTAGAGGACATAGAAAACGCACACTTCGGATACGTGTGTTTTTACATGAAAAACAATAACTATATAAATACATAGTTTTAAACATTTTGGAATATCTTTAGTTGTTCAGTTTGTGTTTTGTAATAAATATGTGATATATCTTTGATGGAATCCTTCGTATTTCGTGTTCATGTAATAATAATCATATAATGTAGGTGTGCGTTTTCTATGTCCCCTTAAGTATATCTTCATTTACTATAGAGCGCAAACTTATTTCGAGCAGTGCCTTTTGCGCCAATGACATCATTCGACGACAGTATCGATAGTGGACATTAATGTATGCAAATTTAAGTTAGCTCTGATTGCGAAGGAAAATCTTACAGCATCAGATTAACCGCTCTCGGTGCCTCTTTCGTGCTAGAATATATCGCCATGAGCGAGAGAGAAGATGCAGTGTGGAATGTGTCTTGACTAAGCACACCATTCAGCCTTTACAATTCTTTTCTCTATCTCCTTTTTTGTTGTATCATCTTCCATTTGTTGGTTTTCTTTCGGTTAATTGTTTTTTTCCTCACAACTTTTCAAGCTATGTACTCTTATGTATCACACACTTAATTTAGAGATCATGAATTAAGCTTTGTAAGCATTACATCTCCCAAATCAAATCAAATCAAATGATTTGATTTGACATCTCCCCTATACATAACAAAAGGTATTTTTGAACGTGTCAATAGTCATGTAGATTGACTTAATTGTTCAAATGAGTTCTTTCGTTAAATAGTCATTATTATTATTATTATTATTATTATACCATGAAATGTTTGTGTACACTATTTAGGAAGGAGAGGACAACCATAAGCTGTATAGCTTTCTGTCCAATTCATTAGTTCAATTTTGTATTTTGTTGTAAACAATCATGTACATGATAGAACATAAATATGTTTAAACAAAGCACACCATCACCGTGGTTCCGGCTGCATTACCACCGTGGTTCATGCTGGGTCCCACCTCAACAATCCCTCGGTTACGCGGCGGCGGGAGCAGTGTTCATTTCACCACGGAGACTCCGGGCTCCAGTGTCTAAACGTTCATAATAGTTAATTAAACTACCCAGAAAGAATTTCCATTTTTCTGAAGCATTTCCTCGGACACCTGTTATCTAATCAGCGGTCTCCTTTGAACTGACCAATATGATGAAATATGCCATTAATCACCCTTCAATCACCGTTCATTATCTCCCTTTGTTATCGTTAGTTTGAACCGCGCCATATACCAATATAGCTCTCTCATCATCGCTGATAAACTCACTCAAATTTATTTCCAATTTGGAATTGTATAGAGTCTTTAAGTTCGTGTACCGTCTCCCGGAAATGTTATTGTGTGACGGAAATGGATAGCTTTACTTTTGATTTTCCAATGAAATCGGAAGTAGATATTATTAATAGGCCCTGTAGCAAAACACGCCACGCGTAAAGTTTAAACAGGACTTTGAACTTTGAACTTTGAAGCGGTTATCAGTTTGTTTTGGGTGATACCCCCACTTGAACTTTTTGTTGAAAGCCTTAGCATCCATTATCGAGTGGTTACGGTCGCTGACTTGATACCACTGTAAGCTATCATCATCGATGTTCACGGGTTCGAGCCCCGCTCAGACCGTGTCTATTTATATGAAACAATTGGCAGTTTCTTATGGAGGTTGGTGCACCAAGTTCTGGCTAACAGCTGGAGTCTGCATATTGTGTGTTTTACGTTTATTTATCATCGCTACATGTTGCCCATATGAGCGACGCCTCCTGAAGAGTTACGTGAACTGCGTGTCGCTCAAATTGGCAACAGGTAGTGTAAAATAAACATAAAATAAAAATTTAAAAAATGAAAGCAAACAACACCAACAATAACGACAACAATAAACAGTTAGGCCTACATAGTCTAGTGTATAGATACATGTCTATGCAAATTGTAGGATAGATTTCTAAGTTGTGTCAATGTCAAATTACGGTGTTATTCATACACACTAAGTGATACAGCTGATTTATCTATTACCTCCCTTGACAGATAAAGTCCGATTTATCCCGAATTGTATATTTGTCATTTTAGATGTGGCTGTTGATAAATGTGATTTTTATCAAAATCATATTACTAAATTGATATCCATTGTTTTCAGTGAAGTATCCACCCGAGAAGATGTATGCTATCATGATAATTGCAATGCAAAGAAACAATGATAAAAGCATACTATGCAAAGAAACAATGATAAAAACAGAGGAAACAATTTAAGAGTTCCTATCTACTTGTAGTAGTATTCAGGGGCAGTAACTGACTTCTAAATACTCACACTATAGCAAACACAACAACATGAATTAGTTGCAAATTGTATTATTTATAAGACAGCTGTCGCTGGAACTTTTGATAATCTGTTGCTTGTGTCCATTGTATGCGCACCTTACGTTATATAGGCTTGTACTCGTTCTTGGAGACAGCTTCCTTCTCTTTGTGTCCGGTGCGTCAGAGCTGTACCTTATATCTGTAATATCCTCGTCTCCATCTGCATGCTTTCTTTTTCGTTCACATTGATTTGGTTAAATTGCGGACATAAATAATGGAATTCGTCGCCAATTTTATCCTGACAAATGTTACAAAATCTTTGATTTATAGGCGTTCTTAGCCAATTTCCAGTTTCTATTGGTAGTCGATGATTTCTAGTTCTAAATTTTATAAAATAGTACAAAAGTTGATTTCCTAACTCCGCTAAGTAGGGTTCGATACCGAATGTCTTTTTAAAAACTCTGTAAAACATACTATTACTCGAGTTATCAACTTTAGAAATGTTAAATGCATGCCAATAACATTTTTTTGTAGTTTATTCATTTAGACGTATACATATAGTACATAATCATAATGATATACATATTATACATACTATTTACACATGATCAATGTCATACAAGCTAATTATACATGTATTGAGTAGAAATTTTAGAATAGAATTAGAATAGATATATATTTGTTTTTAGAGAGGATAAACTTTAATATTACAAATTACTTATTTAGTATGTATGCAAATATACATGTGCATGTCTACTTGTTTATTCTGGGAAACAAGGTAAGTATATTGAATGTTGCTTACCGCTTATTCTACGTACAACTATATACAACTTGATCAACAACACTACTATACTTTATTTAATAACCTATTATAGAGGTTAATGCACTATGATATTTAATATCGAAGTTCTTATAGCAACAGCTTGTTTGTAGTATAATGCTAAGTTCAATAATATAGTTCTATTGTTTGATTGTAACAATTCAATACACTTTGCCATATTTGGTCTTACAAAGTAGTATTTTTTAATAAATCGGATTCGCAAATGCATATAGCATTTACAAACAAGTAAGAAATGATATTCATCTTCCAAATCTCTCGATTTACAGCATGAGCAAAACCGTTCGGTGTGTGGTATTTTAGTTTGGCCATATCTACCTGTATGAATTCTTAATGAATGAGCTGAAATTATTAACCTAGTTATTAAGTATCGTAAATTATATGAAATATTATCGAGATAGGTTTCGTATTCAAAACGCAATTTACAACTATTATACAATACAAGCACACCACTTGTGTCTTCACTACCAAACCACCATTGTATAAAGCAATCAATAATCCGTTGCTTAAACAAACATATAAAAGTATTAACATTTACATAGTATGGATCTCCCAAATATTTGCAAAGCCATAATTACATAGCATCTCTTTAAGTTGTGATACCCAGTTTTTAGCACCCTTATTCATATCACTTACAGATTGATTATATACTCTACTAAGGATGATATTATCTGTATTTAATAATTTGAACCAGTATTTAATAATGCGAATATAACGGGATATATAAAGGGGATATCTACCTAGCTCCCCGTAAACTCCTGTAGAACATGAAGTGACCCTTACATTTAAAATAAGTTTACAAAATTTCAATTGAATTCTTTCCAACTCTTTAGATTTGGTGAACCCCCAAATTTCAGATGAGTAGTTCAAAATAGAGCCAACAAAGGCATCAAAAAGCTGACAAAGTAGTTTCGGGTTAAGGTTTATCTTGGTACAGTTAACTAAAAGAATAATTAAAGATTTTAAGGCCTTACCAGATAAATATTGTTGGTTCAGAGTAAAGCTACCAGTATAATTAAAACAGTACCCAAATAGTTAAAATCATGATGATCCCATTATATGTCCAGTATTCATTTGCAAGTAGGCCACCCCTTTTACGAAAAACCATTATCTTAGTTTTTATTGTATTAACGTTTAAGCCCCATAACTCGCAGTACTCATGTAACTTATTTAGGCTAGTTTGAAGTTCATGTGGTGATTTACCAAATATAACCATATCGTCTGCGAATAGCAGTAACATTAATACAATATCATCTATTAACAATCCTGTATTAGTGTTATCTTGTAAAAATAGTTCCAGATCTTCCACAAATAGAGAAAATAAAAGTGGAGACATTATCTCCCCTTGTCGTAAGCCAACTGCATTTTTAAAATAATAGGTATAACTGTTACAACTTCTAACACAAGACTTTACTTTTTGGTACATGTCTCTAATAATCCTTAACAGCTTTCCTTGTATACCACATTTATATAATTTCATCCACAGGGCATTTCTATAAATAGTATCAAAACATTTACATAAATCAATGTATGCACAATACAGTCTTTTGTTATTGAACAATATTGGTTAAAATAAATAACGCATCAACCGTTGAACGCCCTTTTCTGAACCCAAACTGTGCATCTGATATTACATTATTTGTTTCGCAAAATTTAACAATTCTTTTATTTAAAACTGAAGTAAACAATTTAGATAAGCAGCTCACTAATGTTATTCCCCTGTAATTATTTACATTGTTTGTATCATCCTTTTTATGCAACGGGATAATAACACCTTCTGTCCATTTATCTGGAAAATATATCACATACAAGTCCAAAATAGCATTAAAAATATCACAGATATGACCTGATAGAATATCGATACCTGTAATCAAATATTCGTTCATAATAAAATCATTACCCATGGCTTACATGTCTACGTCCCCGCGAGGGGTTCGACATTAAAGGAAGATAGATAGATATACCTGTTTTTAAACCCTTGACAGCAGATACAATTTCTTCAATAGTTATACGCCTGTCAAGCTCATCAAATGAACAATCTAAATTATCGAAGTCATGGTTATCACACAAATTCTCTGCATCCGGGTTTTCGGATTGTGCAGCATCATTTCCTAACTCTGCAAAATATGTTTTTAAATCTTCAAGAGTTATATTATTATATGCAGACTTGTTATTATTTCGTTTAAAATATTTCCAAAACTGTTTTGGCTTAGCATGTTTCAATTTCTTCAATTTCTAATAATTTCTTACGCTTGTTAGCATATCGTTTTCTCTTACATAAATCTTTATATTTTTTATTATTATAACAAAATTGCTCCCTACTATGCTCAGATTTAAGTCTATTAAAAATATTTTGGGAATTTACATATAGATTTCTCGCTTCAATACATTCAGTGTCAAACCATTCCACATGACTGGCTATGGGTTTATCACTAAAGCATGGCATGGATCTATTACGCTTAAAACATTTCTTATATAACGGATCCGCCACGTCTCGCATTGTATTGGTAAATGTATTTAATACGTTATTGACATATTCTCTACTATGTATATTAATTGTATTCGTTATGCGATTAAAATCAGGCAAACTTGCAATAATACCTGAGCGAAAGGCATTAATTAGACTACCGTCCCAATTAAATCTGACCCCTGTTTCCTCATGAACGCTATCAAAAGTAACGGTACATTTTAATACAAACAATATGCCCGCATGGTCACTATATTCATTAAATGGGTGTCACAGAATGACTGACTGGATTGTCTACTAAAGAGATGAACACCGTGATCGCTCAATCGTTCTTTACTAATTACATAAAGACATAGTTATATATATACATAAGAACATAATAATTGTCACATCAATGAGACTGGCAACTATACCAGCTAAAGAAATAGTTCAGTCCAACGACTATGCTCCGTTCGACTGACGAACCGAATGTACTTATGCCCCGCTGTTCGTTGAACTAAAACGTTTCACTGTGACTCTACTCTGTATAGATAATCCGTCTCTCCGAGTTACTACGAACTAGGCCCTGTAACACGACCCTCAGTGCTACTTTAAATACTAATGGATATCAAAAACCCGGCACTGTAAAATTACACCCAGTGCTAACTTAATTTAATTCATAACTGAATAACTCCGGCACAATACTTATAAGTCCGGAACTTGGTGGGTACTGACTGCCCTGTGGCGAAGTCCTTGAAGGCGCCTACGACCTTAGCCTGACGAGTCCGGACCGGTTGATCTATATCGTGGTTGGTAATGGACACGCCTGTGCTGTGCCACTACCCCGACCGTCCCCGCCACCTCTCGTTGACGACCTTCGGTACCTCACACCAGTATACTCATTGAAGCGTCTCGCTCCTTACATAACCCGTGATGCGACTACAAGTATAAGCTTTGGTGTACAATCATGATACTACCTAACGCCATGATCAAATCTCAGCTAGACAATATATAGCTTTACATATTAAATATCTTTCCCGCAATCTTCGGTACCTTATACAATACTAATACACTCATGGCCTCTATATGACCTTACAGTTCACCTGGTTCGATTCAATTCGCCCACGAATTACAACTAAACACTAATTATTCCGGCGGTCCAACCCCAGCTAACCGTTCGCCCTTTATACGGTGGCTTGATGATCAAGGCACCTGCTGTGCACCCCCCAACACACAAGTGCTATAATAATATGCTTGAAGTATATACAAGGTTACCCCTTGGTGACTGTCACTAGCTACGCTCCTGCCTCTCCAGTGCATGAGCTACCGTCACCCAAGGTTATACCTAATACGGTTCTCCCTATTGGTGACTGTTACCCTCAGTACCAGTCACTCGCTACGCCTATGCCTCTCCCGTGCATAGATGCTATATTACGGGTGGTTAACAACATAAGTTCAGCTTACACATGCCTTGTATCAACTGCCCACTATAGAGACATTGGTTCGGTCCCGACCCTATCACAATATAGCTACAATTCGATGATCTTAGCGATAATACGGCGCATGTCTATCCCTCTTGGCGATCACACTATCCGCCCCAGACATCAAGCGCTAAAGACTCTCGTTACTATAAACACAATTTCATAATGAACCGAAGACAAATAAAATTGCTTTACCAGGTTCATATGCCAATGTAACCTGTATAAATATTATCAACGCTTCCTTCCCAATACGCTACAGATAACTAAAACAAACTATAACTTACCCAGTCTGCCGCGTGCATTGGTCACCATTCCTACATCCAGTGATTTTCCAAGTGGTGTGACAACGAGCATACTGCGCGAGTCCATATATATAGGGTTTATGACGAGTTTACACACAACCCTGGCCTGTACACTTCGATGTAACGTGAATTAATCGTGTGCTGCCTGCACGCTAATATAATCTTACCCTGCTCAGCCAACCGATACCTTGCAATAAGCCTAACGGTACACGGTACCCTTTAAACCTATACGTTATCTTAAAGTATTTAACTCGTCTATTAAAGCTCAGCGTTTAAACCCTGTTAACCCATAAAATAATACTAACTTACGCGGTCTTATCATAAGACCCCCCTTGAGACACTGACCTTAATGAACAACTCACTTAAGGCCTAAATCAGCGTACTGTCATTTTGTTACATACGCCCCTACACACGATAAAAAGTGGAACACTTTTATTAAAAGCATACAAAATGAACTACTACTCCGTGAATCCCTGACTACTATGTACAGTTTAAATTTACCACGGCCACTATTTACAGACTCCCTTCTGTCACCTACAATCTACTTAAGTAGTCTGCCCCGATATTCTCTTTACCAGGTATTGCTTGGATCCTGAATCTATAGGGTTGCAACTCTAATGCCCATCTCATGACTCTTGAATTGGCCAGCTTGGTCTTATTTTGCTACACGAAAATCACATAACAAAGGAAAATCGTTTTCTTTCGATAACAATAAATCAATTACCGAGGCACCTTGTGTATTTGCAAATGTGTATAAGCCGCTTACGTCATCATATAAGCGCCCATTAGCTATGCGAAGACCCGAGGATTTACATAGGTCGAGTAATTTTATACTAAAATTATTACACGTTTTATCCATTGAGGCCCTGTGCAGGTTACAATCTGGTATATAATCAATATCATCAATATTGTTGTTTAAAACATCACAATCGATAAAATCATGTTTTGTGCCTACCCGGCTGTTCCAATCTCCCACGAGATACATATGTCCTAAGCTATCAAACTCATATATATCATTTTGTATGGTATCAAACAAGTCCACAGCTGTAATATTGTAAGCAGGTGAATTTTCACACCAGATATAAGTTCCACATATAAAAACATCGTTATCAAAGTGAAAGAAGTGTCGGTCTAGTGTAAGCCAAATAGTAGTGTCATAATGTGTTCTGATAATACTAATACCAGGTGCCAAATGTTCTTTATAGTATGTTACGATGCCTCCACTGCATCGCTTCGCGTTGTGGTTTTGGAATCGTCTATAGAAGTTATATGAAAGATACTCCGAAAGCTCAACATCACTGTCCATGTCTCATATAGAAAAATAATGTCGTGTTGTGCTATAATGTTCAGGAATTCAGGTGAGTGTTTTTTATCACTAGTCAAACCATTAATATTCCAGGATACAACTTGAAGCTCATCCTCTGTGTACCCCTACTTTTCACCGCTCTCCTTTACAGGACGCCCGTTTACATACAAAGTATCATATGATATCCATGCTCTGTTACCCTTCTGCTTCTCCGCCTTCATTCTTGGTAGCAGCTTCTTCCGCCTGTCATTCACCTCTTTTGGAAATTGTTCATACACAAAATAATCTGTTCCTCGCAATGCTTTCCACTGTTTTCTCACATATTCGCACTCCTTAAACAGAGTAAACTTGGCCACTATATTCCTATATCTATCTTCTCGCACCTGCCCCATCCTATGCACTCGCTCGAACTGAATCTCGTCCACCAATGTTCTGGCTATCTTCATCTTATCTACCATGAACTCTCTGATTTTCCTTTCTGTATCTTCAGGGACCTCAGTTCCCAAATACAAGGTTATTTCTCATCGATTGTGACTGCAAGTAAATAACTTCATCTCTCAACAAGTTCTTTTCTCTCTCTATCTCTATTACTTTTTCATTTACTACCCCAATACCAAAATATGTGCTCTCTACCTTATCCGTAACATAAGACAGCTTTTCATCAGACCGCTTTGAAGTGTCGTATACATAAGTCCACATCTTTTTCATCTCAGTTTCAAATTGACCGACTTTATTCTCCAATGTCTCTAATTTCTTAAGCCGTTCATCCATATCAATTAACTTGGTATCTATCCCCTTCAAACACTTCATAAGGTCTGCATGTGTTGGTCCTTCTACCTGACTCATTTCGGACAGTTCGGACACGTTCCTTGTATGTGATATTTGACAAAGACCCTCCGGTTCCAATAAATGCATAAAAGTGTTCTCGAGATTTATAGTTTCAATTGTTTCAGAGTTCGCTTGACTTAAAATGTTACTCACACGTACCCCGTCTGTATTATCACTGCATTTTTCCCGCTTGCCAGTAGGCGTTTCATTGTTTACACTATCATCACTTAAATTTCTCTTTTTCTTCACTTTTCTTTCCATTAAATCCGTTTTTGACAACACATAGTTTATTACATTTATCTAGCCACTAAATCCAATAAATATCGTGTCCAAAAGCCTTTGTATAAATACAAAATGTAATATTTTCTTCAGAGCAGAAATTTCGTGTCCTTATCATACGATCATGTGACAATAACCTAGAATACCATTCATTAAGAAATATATCTTTTAATTTTTGTTTCACAGCCAGTTTAAGCCAATTAAAATGTGTTTGTATATTGTCAAGCCACACATTTACAAGGCCACAATTTATAAGAATAGTTTTAACATTGTAAATAAATGTATTCTTTATTTCAGTCTCATCGTTGTACAATACATAAAATATACAGAACAAATTAGCGAGGCATAGTACAACACCATTCATTATAAAAGAATTGTAAGAGACTATAATCATTATAATCACAGATAATCAAACTATCACAGTCTATCGACATATTATTATATTTACATATTAAAACCGAGGAACAGTCGCTAATTGAAAATTAAATACTTACTAAAACCAGAAATTTTGAAAATAACATAACATAACATATATTTTATTAGGCATTAAATGGTACAAAACACATCTATAGCCATCAATATTAACAAACATGTAAAGTGCAAAGACAATTTACAGAGAAGTTTAAATAATATTATGTTCTCCCTTGTTTTCTATTATAATTAAAACTACGTGATGAGCTTTAAAGCATAAAACTATTAATATTTCATATGAGCTCATTAATTGTTCGTTCTCTTTCTTTAGAAGCGAAATGCAAATATTTTGATAGATTATGAATTAAGTTTGGGTTTCTAGAGCTCATTAGATTATCAAATTTTTGTAGTGTCGGCCAATGACAAAAATATGGCTTAAAAAGTGTTCTACGTAAATCATAGTATTTTGGACAAGTGAAATTCATTTTCGATTACATTCATAGTACATTGCAAACATTTTCGATCTTCTCTGGGAATATTAACGTGTCTACCCTTTTCTATCGCTAGATTATGCGAAGATAACCGGAATTTTGTCAGACTAATTCTATATTTATTTATATTTATGATTTTTAGATAGTCCTCTAGTATGAATTCATGTTTGTATACACTATATGTAGATAATCTATTTGAGTTATTAATATTGGAGTACCATACTTGTTTATACATATCCAATATTCTAAGTTTGATCATTTGAAAATTATAATTGATTTGATTTAACTATACATCCGACATTCCTATTTCATTCAATATAGTTTTCACCTGATATGCCCAGTTATTTCCATTGTATGAGTTATTATTATCAGCATCGTATTTTAGAGTATTATACATATATTTAATTAAGGTGTTATTTTCTAATTTTAATATTTTTAGCCAATGTTTGATGATAGTTAATTTACGTTGTATTTTCATTGGGTGTCTTCCTAATTCCCCGTATAATCCATCAAGATTTGTGGATTTTTTAACACATAGTATTTTTCGCATGAATTTACAATGTACAAGCTCTATATTTTTACAGTCATGATAACCAAATACTTCTGAACTATAGCTTAATATTGAACCTACCATACTATCAAATAATTTACATTTTTCGGATATAGATAATTCTAATTGGTTGAATACTATGAATAAATTGTGTAATGCGTATAATGAGTGCTGCGCAAGTTTCTTTTGGGTACGAACCCAATGGCCATTTTAAAACAAATGTATCCCTAAATACTTAAACGATTTTACTACTTCTAAAACTGTATTATTAAGAATAAAATCATGAGATGTATGTCGTCCTAGTTCAAATATCATAATCTTTGTCTTTTTGGTATTGACTGTTAGACCCCAAGTTGTGCAGTACGTGTGTAAGTCGCTTAACATAGACTGAAGTGCTTCCGGAGTATGTGCAAATATTGCAGCATCATCCGCAAATAATAATATATACAATTTCATATCATCTAACGTAAATAAACCGTCGATGTTATTATCTATGTTATTTACAATATCATTAACAAAGAATAGAAATAGCAAACTTGAACTCCGATCACCTTGTTTTGCTCCTATATTGGATTCGAAAAATGGAGAAAGATTTTTATTAAACCTGACAGCTGCCTTAACGGCGCTATACATATTCTTCATAGCATTTACGTATTTAGAGCTAACTTGTTCACGTAGTAATTTATTAAATATAAACGATCTTTCAAGTTTGTCGAAACATTTTTCGAAATCGATAAAGGCTACATAGAGCTTCTTATGAGAATTTAGTGTTTTTGCAATAATAGAATGTAACATGAATATGCAGTCTGCAGTCGATTTTCCCTTTTGAAATCCATATTGGTTATCTATAATTTTCTTGTGTTTAATAGACCATTTTGTTAAACGGTTTAATAATACCTGTGAGTAAATTTTTGAGATAATATTTATTAATGTTATACCTCTATAATTTTTGGGATCCTCAATGTGTCCCCCTTTGAACACTGGAACTATAATACCCGATCCCCAAGACTTTGGATATTCTCCATTTTGAAAGATTCTATTGAACAGTGCTAATATTAGAGGCGAGATTTCAGGAAATGAGATTTTATATATTTCTGCAGTTATAGAATCTAGACCACTGCTTTTATCATTATTTTGAGAATAAACAGCGTCCTTAATTTCTAACATTGTGATTTCCTGATCGAGATCATCATCTTGAATGTCAGAGTTTATATTTATATGTTCTGGTGTTTCCTCGTTGCCGGTACTGTATAATGTTTTAAAATGGTTATATAAATCTGTTGTATTTAGATTTATTGCTGTTGGGCGCTTTTTCATATACTGACTCTTTACCTTCTTCCAAAAGTTTCGTGGTTGGGATTTACTTTGGTTTTTTAATGTTTGCTTTTGCTTTATATTATAATTATTTTTTTGAGTTCGTTTTATACGATTATACTGTGCCTTACAAGTGATATATTCTTGCCTCAATTGAATATCAACTTTATTTCTTATAAAAGCGTTTCTAGCAAATTTGAACCTCAATCTTGCATTATAGCAGTCAATGTTGAACCTCAATCTTGCATTATAGCAGTCAATGTTGAACCACGGTTTCTTATTATATCCCTTGTATGAATTTATATTAGGATTAATTTTACGTGTTTTTCCAAATACATGTTTTGTACAGTCATATAGAATATCAGTAAAGGTATCTGCTATTGAATCAATATTATCATTATTGTGAATATCATCGATCAGACAGGAAATATCATCTTTGTTGGTAAACAATGTTTGTTGAAATTCATTTACTTTCGACTCATCCCAGTTTATAAATTACTCCGTGCCTACCGAATTAGTGTTACTTGTCTGTTGTTGATTCATCGTAATATTTAATGTCAATCCAGAATGGTCTGAACACTCATTTGTTTGCAATATACAAAAATCAGAAACACAATGAAAATCATCAATATTTAACAATAGGTAATCCACGACACTTGACCCATTTAATGAATGGAATGTATAATCTCCTATATCTCGGTCGCTATGTAGACGACCGTTACCTATAACAAACGAAGTTGAATGGCAGAGCTCAATCAAGCGTCGGCCATGATTATCGGTCGCATGATCCTTCGAAACACGTGGAGGTATGTTTACAATATTTGACAGTTGGTTGTCATTATCAATATGCATGTTATAATCTAACAAATCAGATGAATTAGAAGTACGACTATTTAAATCTCCAATGACAAAGCATTTTCCTAGTAACTTATATTTTTCTAGACCCGATTCTATTTCTTCAAAGAAGTCAAAATTGTTGGTATCAATTACGGTAGAATTATTGGGCGGAATATACGTACAACAAATATAAACATTCTCTTGAAATTCAAATAAATCTTTACATAGTTCGACCCATATAATTCCATTTTGGATTTTTTCTATGATCTTTATACTGTTTCTAAGTGATTGTTTATAGTATATACTTATTCCACCGCTATATCGTCCTTTACGGATGTTAGCAGTTTTATTTCCATGCAAATGTTCACTGTCAGAGTCACTTATGTCAAGATTAATATGTGTATTATTTGAAATCCATGTTTCCGACAAAAATATGATATCATAATTTTTAATGTTGTTAATGAAATCTGGGTCTAGTATTTTACGAGCTAACCCATTCACGTTCCATGATATGATTTTTAAGTCCTTCTCTTGACATCTCTATATCTCGGGATTTACACAATCGATCACTTTCCCATCCAGGTATTTCATTGTTAATTTATTGTTCACGTATAACTTTGTACCTACTATGCGAGCTCTATCTCCACGTGCTCCCATGGTTTTCGTGTATTCGTACAGTGCCTTTCTGGCATCCCTGAGGCGATTGTATACCCACTCCTTGATTGTGTATCTTGAGCGCATTCTTGATGACCTCATCATAAGATTTAAATCGAACTGCTTCTCGGTCTGGATAATGTTGGAACTTAGCCACTATTGGACTGAAATGGAAAAAAGTATAATGCGCAATTAAGAAATGTTTTATAATATCAGTTATCAACCTTGATCAGATCGTGGTTGAAATAATTAGCAGCTGTTTCTCGGAATGGATAAGAGACACACAATCAATAAATCAAATGGATACATTATTTACATAAATAAAAGGATCGTCTTTGAAGAATATAAAAACAGGTTTTGGCAACAATTCTAATCAGAGGTATAGTAGTAAACGTAATTCTAAGCTGGTCTGATACAGGTTTGTTCCGAAAGTCATTTTCATATAATGAGGCTTTCTCTAAATGAACAGCTCTCAAATCATCATACAGTGAACAATCTAATAATACATGACTTTCGTCTTCTAATACATTACAGAAAGGACACTTACGTTCATCCAGTGGTAAATTCTCATACCTTCCGGTTTCTATACGTAATGGAGCAACTCCACATCTAAATTTACATAATGCTGATCTGTGACGTGTGGGTAAAATCATTTTACAATATACTTCTGTTTGAAATTTAAATGTACAGTAGGTTCTAAGCTTATTGCGACCACGTCCAGAAACACCGATCACACTGTTAATAGAGGTGGACCAGTCAGTAACATATTTCTCCAATACCGCATTTTCCACACTATCTACTAAATTGTTCTTATGTATAGGTATAGATAGGTTACAGTAATCCATCAAAGTAATGTCTGCAAACTGTCTCTTGACATAATAAAACCAGTTTTTATAACTTGTAGATTCCATGGATATTTTTTTTTAAATGTGTCATCATCTAGTCCAATTGTGGAAAGTAGTGTTTGTTTATAAACAAGTGTAGATAATTTGTGGACTATTCCATCATTTGTACAGAGTTTCGACCAGAATGCTATAACTCTTGCTTCAATATCGAGTGACAAGGGCATACATCCAGTTTCTCCATAGATACAATAGTTAGGGGTTGATCTTTTTAACTTAAGTATATGTTTTAAAAAATTTAATTGTACTCGTTCTAATATATTTAAATTTCCAAATCCCCATATTTCTGCTCCGTATAGTAAAATTGGCTTAATTGTTTTATTAAATAACTCAATTTGTGAATATATTGGAAGGTTAAGGCGATTTGCATTTTTGATAAGACTATACATTGCTCTGGTAGCTTGATTTGCTATATGTTTTTTTCCGTTTAAAAAGGATCCACTTCTATTAAAATATATACCAAGATATTTGTACTCGTTTACTGCCTCTATGGGTTCATTTTTAAATGTGAAATTATAGACAGGCTGTCTTCCTTTGGAAAATACTACTATTTTTGTTTTGGAAGTATTAACTTTGAGTTTCCAGTTTTCACAGTACTGTTCGTATGTATTTAATGCTTCCTGTAGATCGTTTGCTGATTCAGCAATAATAACTGTATCATCCGCATAAAGCAGAATAAATATTTTCAAAAGACTGAAAAGTTCGTTTGTATTTCTTTCATTTTCCATTATTATTCCTTGTACATTTCTGTTATGTTGAAAGAAAGATTCCAAGTCATTCAGAAATAATGAAAACATCAAAGGAGATAAGTTTTCACCTTTACGTACGCCAATGTTACACGGGAAAAAGTTAGAAAAATTTGAATTTACTTTGACACATGACCTTATATTACTATACATATTTTTAATAACCTGGAGACATTTTCCATTTATATTTGCGTTTACTAATTTTTTCCATAAACCATTTCTCCACACAGTGTCAAATGTTTGTTTTAAATCAATAAAGGAGCAAAACAACTTTTTTCTGTTCTTATTGAGATATTGGATAATGTGCTGTAAAACGAATAAATGGTCTGTTGTTGGGAATCCTTTTCTGAATCCTGCTTGTGTATTATTAAGTATATTATTTCTTTCAACATAGTCTGTTATTCTTTTATTTAAGATACAGGTAAAAAACTGTTCCTAGACAGCTTAACAAGGTTATTGGTCGGTAGTTTTCGGGTTTTGTTATATCACCTTTATTTTTATATATGGGATTAATAATACCAATGGTCCATAGTTCTGGAATAATACCAGTGTCATAAATGAGATTAAAAAGTTTAACATAATTTATTTTCATTAAAGAAAACGATGCTTTTATTTGTTCATTTACTATTTTATCATAGCCACTAGCTTTGTTATTTTTCAGGTTTTTAATTGCGAATTCTATTTCATTTTCTATTATAGGTACATTTACCTCCTCGTTATTTCCATTTGCTAGGTTATTTTCCATTCCACCATTATCATTAGTGTTATCGTCATTTACAAAATTTACATTTTTAAAGAAATTATAGAGATCAGTTAGGTCCGCCTCGCTTTTCTTATTTGATTTTTTATTTAAAATTTTCCAATATTTTCTAGGATCTGTACTTTTTACTTCACGCAATTTCTTTATATTTGATCTGTTATGTTTATTGTAAAATTGCTTTAATGTACTTTTATAAATGTTTGCATTTCTTTTTAGATTTTCTTTTGTTTCGTTATTTTTTCTTAGTTTATAAAGATATTTTGCCGTGTGAAAATTCTTTCATGCTTGGTCCAAACACTGAGATCATTAATTGAGTTTCTGATTAATATCAATGACATTTGGCCAGAAGTAAATTAGTGAAAAATCGACAGACTGGAACCCAGGCTAACATGAAACATTAATATGCAATCATTATGAAAGTGGTAACAATATGTATGAGCAAATGACGTAAACCATATTTAATTACAGAAACAGACGGGTCTAATTGTTCGGTGTTTGGACTGGTTCCTACCCAGGTAATTTCTCCCCCTACAGTAGACTGACCTTCAGGTTATTTTCAGAAAATGATTGCTGTGTAATTGGGATGGGTTCAGTTTAATCATAGTTTATTGCAATATAAAATAGTTCGTCTTACTACCTCACCCCGGTGCGGGCCGTTGTCTAATGTTGTTAAAACAAGTTGTAATTTCATACTGATGATAATGATTGAGCTTATTTACCCTTGCCGCCGGCGAGCCGTGTGGGCGAGCGAATTTCATGATATGTATTGTATCTGTTTTATATAGCATATTTCCAATAGATACATGGTGTAATGTATTTTCACTGAACAGTTTGTATACAATGGCTCATAATTACAAATGGGTCGAAAAACAACGGCAACAAAGGAAAGTAACTCGCAGCACATTTGAATGGACAAGCAGCTCGTGATGCCAAGAGGAACCATTTGGCAAAGAGCAGATATCTTTCTCACACGTTTACGATTCCTTTTACACTATGGTCAGACGACATATAGGTCCAAGTACCATTAGTTTATATAAATATATTTTAGCTCGATTGCGAAACAAGTTCTTACAACTTATATTAATCACTCTAGAGGCCTCATTCCTGCTTGGACTGCATCGCTACGAGGGAGAGGGGAGAAGCGGCAATGTGGATTTATATGCCTTGTCTAAGGGCACAATCGTAACGACTTTCACAACTGAAGCGCTACCACTGCGCTATCACGACTTCCAATGACATATTAGATTTATACTAGATAAGTGTATAGCATCCCAGGTTTATTTAGTTCCGACGAATGCTGGAATAGCCACAAACATGTCAAACCCAAACTTCACGATTCTTATATATTGCTCTGTATTTGTAGTATATACGCGCCTCTATGGTTTATACAAATTTAGTTTAGCTCGATTGCGAAACAAGTTATTTCAACTTGTATAAATCACTCTCGAGACCTCATTCCCGATGGAATACATCGCCACGAGGGAGAGAGAAGAGGCAACGTGGAATTTAAATGCCTTGCCTAAGGGCACAATCGTAACGGCTCCAGTGGGGCTCGAACTCCGGACCTTTCGCACCTGAAGCGAACGCGCCTCTATGAATGTGCAACTATGAGATATCTAATTATCTAGTCGGAAATATGTCCGCTCTCAGGCTATGGATAATCGCTTAGGTCGGCTAAGCCTGCCCAGGAAAACATTACACTTAATACGCATTATAAAAGCTCATCAGAGCTAAAACGCTACACCTACCATCAGTACACTTAATACGCACTTACTATTAGCTATGTGAGCTATGAATAAGAACAGATTTAAACTTAATGACTTAATCACGCGTACGCTTGTCGACGACACGCTTAAAATAAATATCATTATGCCAAGCGAATAGTGTCTGTGCTGCACTTTTGACATAACTATGGGGAAAACAAACCAATGATGATACCTGTTTATAGTGTCCATGATCCACACCCCCGCATCCAGTTGTGGTTTGAAGATCCAAATTATGAGTGGATTACTGTATTTAACAACTTTCCTCCACAATCACTAGTGACTGCTTTCGTCAGCGGACGTCACTCATGTGGATAATTGGTAATGACGATAAATAAACCTCTGTGTGTTGTACGTTTATTTATCGTCGCTACCGGTTTCCCATATGAGAGACGCCTCCTGAAGCGATTAGTCCTTTTAGATGTTTGGAGTATAGTGCAATGATACAGACAGAGACCCATTCCAGAGCCTCCTCTGGTTCTTTTACGTGCACGGTGTACAGCACCGACACGATACCTCGGTTTAACTTCCCATCTGAAAGACTGTTAATTTTATATTCAGACGGGGGATCGAACCTGCGATCCCTGGGTTACCAGTCCAGCGTGTTACCACTGGATTACAGTTCCGTCTGCTTACATGCATTAGTGACCTACTCAACACCACACGGGCTAATGTTGACAAGTACACATACATGGTTTATTGCGCTTGCTTGGGAGATGGTATCATTGGAAATGTTCTGTATAATGCAGATTGACATAATAAAGTATTGCCAATAGTATATGTGAACATATCTGCGCTATGTCGTGCATGAGATGCAAATTGTTGTTGTGTATGTGTGTGTTTTCCGTTTATTTATCGTCGCTACCGGTTGCCCATATGAGCGACGCCTCCTGAAGAGATTAGTCATTTTAGAGTTTTGGAGGATAGTGCAATGATG
Organism: Archivesica marissinica; assembly: GCA_014843695.1. NCBI lineage: Eukaryota > Metazoa > Mollusca > Bivalvia > Venerida > Vesicomyidae > Archivesica > Archivesica marissinica. The sequence goes on along the minus strand of CM026404.1, from coordinate 58,740,077 downwards.
CAGACAGAGATCCATTCCAGAATCTCCTCTGGTTCAATTACGTGCACGGTGTAAAGCACCGTCATGAGACCTCGGTTTAACGTCCCATCTGAAAGACTGTTAATTTTATTAGGGTCAGAAAGGGGTCAAATTGTTGTGTGAAATTACCGACTGTACTAGTGTATAGTTACTCGTCACCCGCTCCCAGGATGCGTGTGACATGCATGCCGAGATGACATACTTTCATGTTTTGTAGTAAAGTGTTTGTTTATTATAGTGTCACCACTATTTAAAGGGCCAGCCATTTCTGACTTATGAGACACCTCTTCTTATGAACACCAGTACTTGCCGAATCCTATGCGTGTATGCCTGGCAGCAGGCTGGTAGGCAATCGGTAACCATTATTTAACTAGCTGGCGGCTCACCAACCGGCCATATCAGAACAAACCCCTGACGAGGTTCGAACCGTCGACCTCCCGCTCTGTAGGTGGACGCATTAACCACTAGGCCACTAGTAATTGTTCAATAAATAACTTGTAGATCAGGGTTGGTACTTATATATATATATATAGTACTTAGATATGAATGTTATATATTGTATGCATGTATTTGCCTACCACAATACAGTCTATTGTACCGTAATCGTATAGCATAATTGTTACGATGTGCATAAGCACCATAAGGCGCTTTCAATCATCCCAGTTCGTCTCCCCGTAATCTAGATTAATCCCATCTTTTATAGAGAAGCAAGCTTGGACATGTATTCCATAATATGTCACGCTACAGATGTTCCAGTAAACATGTTTGGCATAACTGCCACTCAATATATCAATTCGGATATATTGTTTTGGTGCACACACATGTTGTACGGAAATAACATGTTAATATTTTGAAATTGTACTGTTTAAACTTAAAACATCAGAGTACATTTCTGATGTAATAGCACACATGTGTGGAAAAACCTTTAATATGCTGATCAGGCATACATGTAAGGGGTGTCCACGCCAAGTATACTTGTTTATCTGCCAAATGTATTTGCTTCTCTGCCAACATAAACAGTTAGTACAGTTCCATGTATAATTGCCTTGTATAACGACCGTATACAGCATTATTATAAATGGACCAATACTCATGAATATGTACCACGCTATACAACTAATTATGGAGGTAATTAATTAACATAATCAACATATAACCCCATTATGTTACACACAAGTTAATTAATTATGAAATACAAATTATCCCAGCTTGTAAATTCATTAAGAATAACAAATTTACAAGTATCTTATACAATTTACAAATAACCAATGTCAAGGCATATATGTAACAAATTAAATGTGTCAATATGTCCATCTTGCACTATAATTGAAACATAATAAATCGAAATCGGAATAGGTAAAACACAATAAAAAATAATAATTTAAACACACAATCACTTATTAAAGTTAATGTTAAAGTCCAGCTTAAACGGAGTTGTTGATCGTCTTTGTTTCTGTGGGTAGGAACGAAAATGGTGGTGTAGCTGTGGAAAAATGGAGGCCTGGTATTCTTCTTGGTCGCCATTCAGCGTCGTCGATTTCTTCGGCATTACTATTTTTGATAATGTTAGTTGGTGTTGGTGTTGGTGAAGGTACGTCACAGGAGGCCTTCATTAGGTTTACGTCATCTTGTTTCGAATGAATGGTGAATAACCTGTCTGGTCCAAACATTTCCTTCAATGTGTCGGCTGTATATGTTTCCATTATTAATTACTGTAATGGAATAATGTTCTTCCTTAGAACGGTTAATACAAATGTTCTCACATTCTTCACAATATTATGTACAACAGTTATATATTCATATATGCACCTCCACATATTTCAATAGATGATTTATTTACAATCATGATTTGTGATTGTTGTTGACTAATGTCCATGGTATTCAACATCGAAGAACGTAGTGATGAAATGATTTCAACAGACAGCAACGCACGTAGCAATGAACGATTACAGCTGTCCTCAGGGCCCGTAGTAGACACGTAGTGATGAAACGATTTCAACTGTCCATGAAGGAAGACACCTTCACAGCATCACTATCGTCACGGCGGAGATGAAAGGAAATACAGATCCTTGGAGACGTCACGAACATCTCTGTTTTGGAACAACCATCTCGAGCTCAATGACATCGACGTTCCCACCCATATGGGAAGTCTCAGTTACTCAATTCTTAACACTATGTTCATTAGCTAACTTTTTGCAATGGCTACATTTAAATTTAATCACGAGTATAGCAATAATTATGATACTGGCACATGAAACTATTAATACATACACAATGATATGACCGTGTTCTTGAATTTCTACAGGTTCAAAGGATGATCAAAGACGTTATTCATAGGAATTTCAGTCAAATCTTGTAAATTATTTTGTATTTCAAATGCTGTCAAATTTTTGAAACCAGAATTGAACCCTTGCCAAAGACGGAATTTAGTGATATTTCTAAATGTCAACAGTTGCTTCCAACTATCTTTGACTTTTGCATCGTTATGTTTTTGTTTGTAAACAGGTAAACTCAGTGATTCACTGACAGCTGTACATGTCTTGTTTAAACCTATTATTTCCATTGGAGGTTTTACCTTCAATACATATGAATTCCTGTTTTGACAGTTCATAGTAAATGTCAACGCAGTGTTTGTGAAAATAACCCAAATATTGTTATGTATGTACGTTGCTGTTGGTGTGTTTTGATTCAAAACAGCCATTTTAGTACAATGGGATTCGACATTTCCCATATTTCTCATGAATAAAGCAACAATACACATTTTACTCAAATTGGTGGCATATGTAGCAACCTTTGGATTGCAAAATTGTGTGTATTTGTTTCTACACAACTGGATTTGTTCTGGGGTAAGTAAAGCAAAATTTGATCTATCTCTGGATATAATAAGTGAACTAGATTCCAGTCTATATTTACCATACATACCAATTTTGTCATTGGAATGCAATGGGATTGGAAGGTTGATAACCTTAAAGATCTCATAAGATGTCTTGACATTCAGTAGAGGAATGTCCAAAACTATTTGAATAGTATTATTTTCGATAAATGTTGTGCAATACAATATGCTATAATAATACCAAATCTTTTGTCTGGGGTCTGCAGGTAATTTATAATTACTAGGTATTTTATTTTCTATTTCTAGTAATAATTTCTTTAATTGATTTGGAGAAATTGTGTTAACGGAAAGATGATTCATCGAAAGCATGCTTAGTTCTAGCTTTAAGTTGTCTAGGTATGTTATTGCATTTTGAACCATAAGATTTATTTCATCAATTATCATTTGAAATTGAAGATAAGTATGAACAAATTGTTCCAGTCGTACAAACTATCTTTCCAATATAGATTTTAGTTCCCTTATTCTGTCGTCTAATGTTTGAAGACCCGTAACCACATTTATTATTGATCTCCTATTTTCAGCTACTTTTGTTCTAGTTAAGTTTAAAACAGATAAACTTAATTTCAAGTTATGACTAATTTGTTTTTGATTGTTAGCCAATAATTTGATATTTTGATTGATATTGTCTAAGTCTGTTTCTGATAGAGTGCCAAATAAAACACTTAGGGTCTGTCCCACAAATGGCAACAGAGAACGTTTATTCCTTCCAGAACTCATATGCTTGTATTGATCAACATTATCGTTAACAGATTGATAGGTGTCAGTCAATAATTGAAGTTCGAGTCTAAGACTTTCAAACGTCTCAGTATAACCTGTAAGATCATTCATTTGAGAACGTAAATGCAATCGTTAACGATATGTCGTCACTATTTATAAACACGTCTACTGAAGCCTTTGGCTATACCAAAATAAACAATGTACAGGAGACCAACAGTTCCAAAACATCCCCGTGGTTTGGTCCAAAGTGTAAAAAGGCAAGAAAAAATTTCCACTCCGCAAAATATCTCTATAAACTAAGAAAGAATAACCAAACAAAAGAAAGCCTAAAACGAACTGCTACTATTTATAAAAATACTATGAAACAGTTTTACAATACACATAAGCATTCAAATATAAGGAAATTAAGAGATGTTAAAAGTAGACACGAGAAAATACTGGAAAATATTAAATGGAAGAGCTATAAATAAAACTGAAGCTGATTTAACAGATCTTTATAATTTCTTTAAAAATGTAAACTTTACCGATAATAATAATAGCGATAACAATGATAATAATAATAATAATCATCATCATCATCATCATCATCATCATCATCAAGACAATGAAATTAATGGAGATATAAACCCCCCTATCACTGAAACAGAAATAGAATGGGCAATACAACATTTAAAAAATAACAAAGCTAGTGGCTACGATAAAATACTAAATGAACAAATAAAAGCATCTTTACCTTTGATGAAAAACATATACGTTAAACTGTTAAATCTTATATTCGATACCGGAATCATCCCAGAACAGTGGACAGTTGGTATTATTAACCCAATATATAAAAATAAAGGAGACATAACAAAACCAGAAAAATATCGCCCAATAACATTGTTAAGTTGTCTAGGCAAAGTATTTACTAGAATTTTGAATAAAAAAATAACCGATTATGTTGAAACTAATGATATTTTAAACAACACACAAGCGGGATTCAGAAAAGGATTTTCAACAGCAGACAATTTATTTATTTTACAACATATCATTCAATATCTTGACAACAACAGAACAAAATTATTTTGCTCATTTATCGATTTAAAACAAGCGTTCGATACCATCTGGAGAAATGGCTTATGGGAGAAATTAATAAATGCTAATATCAATGGTAAATGTCTACAGGTTATAAGAAACATGTATAATGGAATAAAGTCTTGTGTAAAAGTTCATCAAAATTTTCGAACTTCTTCACATGCAACATCGGAGTTCGCCAAGGTGAAAAATTGTCTCCTTTGCTATTTTCTTTATTTTTAAATGACTTAAGAGATGTTTTCCAAAACAATAGTAATGCGCAAGGAATATTATTACAGAATGAACAAAACACAAACGAGCTCTTTAATCTTTTAAAAATATACATTTTACTTTATGCAGACGATACAGTAATACTGGTAGAAACTGCAAGTGATTTACAAAATGCCCTAAATACTTACGAACAATACTGTGATAAATGGAAGCTCAAGGTTAATATCACAAAAACTAAAATAATCGTGTTTTCAAAAGGTAGACAACCTATGTATAATTTCAAATATAAAACGGAAACAATAGAAGTCGTAAAAGAGTATAAATACCTTGGTATCTTCTTCAATAGAAGCGGCTCTTTCTTTACTTGTAAAAAACATATTTCAAATCAAGCAACTAGGACAATGTATAGCCTAATAAGAAATTCAAATCGACTTAACCTACCAATAGATCTACAAATAGACCTATTTAATAAAACCATCAAACCGATTCTACTATATGGAGCTGAAAGTTGGCGGTTTGGGAAATTAGATGTAATAGAAAGGGTTCAACTTAAATTTTTAAAACATATATTGAAATTAAAACGGTCCACCCCAAATTATTTTATTTATGGCGATGTATGCCGCTATCGATAGCTATTGAGGAAAACATAATTTCGTTCTGGTCAAAACTATGTATTACGGAAGAAGGTGATATACCAAAGAAATTGTCTCATCTAGTATATAAAAATATATTACAAACATCACAAAATTTACCCGAAGAATTGTTTAAGGTAACATTTCCATGGCTATATAATGTTAAAACAATTCTAATAAAATGTGGTTTCATAAATGTATGGACTGAACATAGTTTTCCTAATGCAACATGGTTAAAACTAGCGGTAAAACAAAAACTACATGATTTATATTTAAATAATTGGTACACCATGGTAGACAACTCTAGTAATAGTACGTTTTATCGAGTGTTTAAAAGATCTTTTGGAATTGAACCTTACCTATCAAAATTAAAAACTCCACACTGTATAACCTAATTAAATTTAGAACAAGAAACCATCGATTACCAATAGAAACAGGAAACTGGTCAAGAACACCAATAAATGAAAGAACATGTAACTCTTGTAGAAACTGAATTGGGGATGAATTTCACTATTTGTTTGAATGTGAACAATTTACAAATGAAAGAAGACAATATATTAATCCGATGTATTTTCGACGCCCAAATATGTTTAAATTAGAGAAATTAATTTGCACCAAAAATAGTTCAGAATTTCAGAAATTATGAAAGTTTATTATGATAATAATGTTACATACAAGAATGTAACAGGTATGCTCTTTTTCCAAATTTGTGATATTTGTGTCTATAACTAAGAATACTATTGGAAATATTTATTCACCTTGACAATTGATATATTCTGTTTTGTGCTTTTGTTTTGTAGCTTCGTTTGTATGTCTTGTTTATTGTAAATACCTCATATTTGCATGTTCTGTACATATATTGAGTGAAATAAAAGAGATGTTCTGTTCTGTTATAGAATTGGGTGATAACTTTAATTACATCATCAGTTTGACGGATATCATTCTTAATCTTATCAATGAATTGAGTGTATGGTGCCAGATCATGAACAAATGTAATAAGCCAACGATCATCATTGACAAATACTTCATTAATCTGTTGGAAAATAACATGTTCTTGAATAATAAAGCCATTGGTAGAACTAATGAACAAGAGTGAAAGATACACAGGTAACTCATATTTCACAATAATTCAGGTATCACCTGAAATACACAAATAAACTACATTAATGTAGGTCGCGAATAAATTGATCGCTTGTATAGAACGAGGTCTGATTATAACATATCAGCTATTAACCTCGATAACTTTGTCATGTCATCTTTATTTGACTTTGGTTTGTCCTCAAGAGGAACACTCTTGGAATTTACCATCACCTCATTTATTTCCATTTCTTCATCCGAAGAAATTGATCTACCTGACTTGATAATTATTGATTCTTTGTCGGAATCACTTTGATAATGTTTTTCCCGGCCTACTTCGTCCTTACTCGTTTGAGCTCTGCTCTTTAACCTTTTGGACAATTCCATTAATGGAATATCATCTTCAGAATCAGAATTATCCCTCTCCTTCCTATATTTCTTAACCAATTTACTCAAGGGAATGGCCTCTTCTGAATCAGACTCAGTGTTGGACTCAGAGGCAGGGGGAACAACATAGTGATTGTTTCTATATTGTCTTACATCAGCCTGTTCAGGAATAACCCATTCATCAATCTGTGCTAATCTTAGCAACTCAGCATGAACCTTTGATGTTGACCCATCTAACTGATTTTTGATAATGTACGTATGTACGTGGCGGGGCCAGTTTTATCAAGTATTCTATAAAAAGGACGCCATCAAGCTTTCCTTTTCATCTGTTATTTTTATAGTATACTGGGTCGTTGACCTGGTATTCCATAACATTAGCAGACTTATCATGATATTTGGCTTGTCTGTTCTTTGCCTTTTTCATGTGTTTTCTAACTTGTATAAATGCTTTATGTTGTTCTTGCATGGCAATCTGATATTGCATTAAATGCCTGTGTAAAAGGTTGACCGTGAGCCTGCATAATCTCAATATGAGCAGCATCCATTTGCTGTGCTTCAGCCATTTTTAATTTTAAATTAAATGAATAACATGTAGCTCGTACCTGGTGATGATGATGATGCTGCTGCTGATGATGATGATTGAGCTTATTTACCCTCGACTCCGGTGAACCATATGGGCGAGAGATTTTGCCCTGGTGGTTTTTACGTTTATTTATCGTCGCTACCGGTTGCCCATATGAGCGACGCCTCCTGAAGAGATTAGTCATTTTAGAGTGTTGGAGGATAGTGCAATGATACAGACAGAGACCCATTCCAGTATCTCCTCTGGTTCAATTACGTGCACGGTGTAAAGCACCGACAGGAGACCTCGGTTTAACGTCCCATCTGAAAGACTGTTAATTATATTAGTGTCAGACGGGGGATCGAACCTGCGATCCCTGGATTACCAGTCCAGCGTGTTACCACTGGACTACAGATCCGTCTGTGATTTTGCCCTGGAAACGTGTGTAGCGTTTTTATATGCGGCCGGACCCTAATCAGAAGTTACAGTATTCTCCCCTTTTATAAATTTAGTCATTTATTTTACTGACCTGCAATATGAGTTGCTAACGAACATATTTGTAATCTACAGGGCAATATAGGCACATACGGTCTGTATTCTAACGGTTTGTTTCACTTAAATATATATACAATGTATATACGAATAGAGTAGTGTTTGTTTATTATAGTGTCATCCCTGAAAGGGACAGTCATTTCTAACGTATGAGACATGTCTTATGGACATCAATACTTCCCGAATCCTATCATTGGTGGCCAGGCGCCTGGCTGATAGGCAATCGGTAAGCATTATGTATTTTGATTATGTGTTATGTATGCATTGTTCAATATGTATTATATTTGGAAATAAAATATGTTTAAACTAAACATTATTTAACTAGCTGGCGGCTCACCAACCGACAATATCAGAATAAACCCAAGACGAGGTTCGAACTTTCCACTTCCCGTTCCGTAGTATATATATATGCGTGCGTGCGTACGTGCGTGCGTGCGTGCGTGCGTATAGTTCATGTCAACATTCAAATTGTTGTTTTGTTGTGTATGTATTCATATACAATTATGTAAAGACAATATAAATAAACTTTGTGGTTTCACTAACGACAAAAACATCACCATCATAATTATTGCAATATGCACGCTTTGAAATTTGGAGATAAATTACTGCATACTGTAAATAATTTCCTGTAAGAAAACATAGTAGCTTTTAGTGGACATAATATTAGAAAACAATCAGACACACAGGTTTGTCTTAATGAGCCCGGGAATAGCTGATAGTAAGTTCTCCCATACAAGTGCAAGTAACACACTGTATATAGGGGACATAGCATCACTGGCTTGATTTATTGGCTGCAATAGGTGTTTACACATTTCTTAGTACATGCAACCGGCATCAACTGATGCGCAATAGTTTCGGTATTGCTGTATGTCTGCCTGTTATCCTGTTCGTCAATACATACTCAATGTACATGATGTGGTCTTTCTTCAGTCACTTAGTGTGTTGTGTGGGCAACACTGTTGTATGGGGTTGTTTGACTCAGTATGGGTACGCTACTACCACTTCTCCATGAACTTCTCTGTCTATGCTGGAAGGAAGGTGAGGTGCCACAAGACATGCGCGCTGCACAGATAATCACACTCTTCAAGAACAAGGGTGGCAGAAGCGATTGCAACAACTATCGCGGCATATCCCTACTCAGCATTGTTGTCAAAGTATTTGCTCGGCTCATTCTCGCAAGACTGCAGGTGGTAGCAAAGCGCATATACCCACAATCCCAGTGTGGTTTCCGATCTGGCCGACCCACCATCGACATCATCTTTTCAGTGAGGCAACTCCAGGAAAAGTGTAGGGAGCAACAACAGCCACTGTACCTCGCATTCGTGGACCTAACAAAGGCATTCGACCTGGTCAGTCGCTGTGGACTTTTCAAACTGCTACACAAGATTGGCTGTCCACCAAAATTGCTAAGCATGATCACGTCGTTCCACAAAGACATGAAGAGCACCGTCAGCTTCGACGGCGACATTTCCAAGCCTTTTCCCATCCTCAGCGGAGTCAAGCAAGGCTGCGTCCTCGCACCGACGCTCTTCGGCATCCTCTTTTCACTCCTCCTGACATATGCCTTCCAGTCCTCCTCTGACGGTGTCCACACCACAACCGACACGATGGCAAGCTATACAACTTGGCCCGCTTGCGCGCCAAAACCAAAACAATTCGTGTCCTACTCAGGGAGATGCTATTCGCTGACGATGCAGCCCTCGCAAGCCACACACACGATGGTCTCCAGCGCCTCACGGATCAGTTCTCCAATATGAATTTAGCCTAACCATCAGCATAAAGAAGACAGAGGTTGCAGGACGTTGCAGACCCAGCTCCCATAGCCATTAACGGCTCTACATTCGCCATGGTCGACAACTTCAGATATCTAGGATCACTTATATCCAACAACCTGTCCCTCGATGCTGAGATCAAAGCACTCATTGGGAAAGCAGCCAACGTCATGTCAAAACTCACCAAGAGAGTCTGGGAGAACAGAAACCTAACGCTGAACACCAAGTTGAAGGTCTACCAGGCCTGCATACTGAGCACGCTCCTCTACGGTAGCGAGTCATGGACGACATATGCCAGACAAGAGACAAAGCTGAACTCATATCATATGAGGTGCCTTCGAAGGATCTTGGGAATCACTTGGGAAGATAGGGTCACCAATACAGAGGTCCTCAGCAGAGCGAGTTCAACAACCATCTATGCAAAGGTCAGTGAACGCCGCCTGCGCTGGCTAGGTCATGTCCGACGCATGGACAAAGGACGCATCCCCAAAGATCTACTGTATTGTCAACTTGAACAAGGATCACGTCCAACTGGTCGCCCCCACCTAAGATACAGGGACGCGTGTAAGAGGGACCTGCGTTCAGCGCAAATCGAAATAGAGTCTTGGGAGGACACAGCATCAAACCGGTCATCATGGAGACACGTTGTGAAAGCTGGGGTCAGACGAGCCGAGGCTGAGCGAACTCGGCTTCGTGAGCAGATACGACAGAAGCGAAAGGCATCAATCAAACGGGATGACTCGATCTTCACCTGCGATGACTGCAACAGAGACTGCCACTCAAGAATAGGCCTACTCAGTCACCGCAGAAGATGTTCCTCAACCAGAGCGCAATCCATCGTCTCATAAGACGGACGGAGGCTGATGATTGGGTACGTTTAGCTTAGAACATTGTAATATGTTTCTGTGATGTAGTGAATGTTAGGTACATTGGTCTTAGCTATTCATCAGAAATATGGGTTTTTATTATACTTTATTTATATTACAATGATTGCGAAGCAAGTTTTAACAACTTATATTAATCACTCTCGTTGGCTCGGATGAAAGCGTACATGTGGTCATTCATGTGAGAGGAAACCGGAGTACCCGGAGAAAACCCACCTGTCCGATGTGGCGACCATCGTACTATCCAAGGATATTGAACGAGTTCACCTAATATTCTGCAAACGTATATTAAACTTGCTCTGTTGGGGTATATGGTGAACTCACTCGTTATCCTCTATTTATCAGTCGCTAGTATAAGATTAACAAGTATTGGTGTAAACTGGTAGTCGCCGATAATATTATACTTAGCAAATAGTATGATTTGGGATTGTCTGGTTGTCATTTAGGCCATACAAATTAGGGCCCAAAATGATAAGGCCCTACTAGATCAGTATGGGTTCTCACATGTATTCATCGATCCACATAGTGTCTCATTAAAGTCATTTCCTTTTACAACATGTATTTTCAAACAACGTGTTGTCGATGTGTATTTACATGAATGGCATCGTCGAACGTAGTCTGTCTATCTATCTATCTTCCTTTAATGTCGAATTATTGTTTAAGTCCTGCACTTACAGAATATAAATATTTTTAAAAATTGTTTTTCTTACGAGCGTTATCTAGATTATTTACCTCCTGAAGTAGTTGTGTATTTACCAAATTTAGAATAGCTGGTCATTCTAGCTTCGTATTCAAGCAGGTCGATATAGCAGTAACCAAATTCCAAGAATCCGGAGCTATTGCTTATAGTGTGGATCGATAGCTATTGAAGATATGTATCATTATATTTGTATATGTCCATGTGATAACAACCTACGTAAACAATTGATTGATACACACTATTGCAATAGACCGTCTGTATACACATTTAACAGTCTTATGAGTGCCGATAATAATACCTTACATAATTTAGCGAAATTTATAAAATTATCTTTAGCTATTAGAAATAATAGAAATCTGTAATTGTCAAAACTTATATACAATATTCTAACACGACCCAGCTAATAACATACATACTTGTAGAGTAAAATCTACCTCGGGTTATTCAGCGATATACCTACATTGAACTATGCTGCGCGCGCACCGTGTTTTGGCTATTCCATTTATCCAATGCGTGTAAAGTTTTATGAATGAAAGTCACGTGATGCTTGTAAATACTACCGTGGGAATTCGCGGAAGTGAGCTATTCTTAGAATCAGATAATCTCTTGTCCGTCTTGTTTTTTCCCCCTGTTAAGTAACGTTTCAGTTACTATTCTGTACAGTTTTATTTGACAAAATAAATAAAATTATTGATCAGTTACAACTTTTGTTCATCTATGCACTAGATTGATATTTTCCATAAAACATAACGGCATCACCCCTTACGCGGGAGGACATTTCGAAAGCCAAATGCAACGGAGTACCACAGTGTTTGAAGAAAATACTCCTTTGATTCTGGTCTAAAATTATTAGAAGTAAGTCGTGTTAGAATCGAAATAATAAGTATCAACCGTGGAAGCATTGCAATTGATGTGGAAGCGTTGCAATTGGTGTTGAATCGACGCAATTGATGTGGAAGCGTTGCAATTGATGTTTAATCGACGTAATTTATGCGGAAGCGTCACAATTGATGTGGAAGCGTTGCAATTGATGTGGAAGCGTTGTAATTGATGTGGAAGCGTCACAATTGATGTGGAAGCGTCGCAATTGATGTGGAAGCGTCACAATTTATGTGGAAGCGTCGCAATTGATGTGGAAGCGTTGCAATTGATGTGGACGCGTTGTAATTGATGTGGAAGAGTTGCAATTGATGTGGAAGCGTTGTAATTGATGTGGAAGCGTCGCAATTGATGTGGAAGCGTTGTAATTGATGTGGACGCGTGCAATTGATGTGGAAGCGTTGCAATTGATGTGGAAGCGTTTGTGTGGAAGCGTCGCAATTGATGTGGAAGCGTTGCAATTGATGTGGAAGCGTTGCAATTGATGTGGAAGCGTCGCAATTGATGTGGAAGCGTTGCAATTGATGTGGAAGCGTTGTAATTGATGTGGAAGCGTTGCAATTGATGTGGAAGCGTCGCAATTGATGTGGAAGCGTTGCAATTGATGTGGAAGCGTTGCAATTGATGTGGAAGCGTCGCAATTGATGTGGAAGTGTTGTAATTGATGTGGAAGCGTTGTAATTGATGTGGAAGCGTTGCAATTGATGTGGAAGCGTTGTAATTGATGTGGAAGCGTTGCAATTGATGTGGAAGCGTTGTAATTGATGTGGAAGCGTCGCAATTGATGTGGAAGCGTTGTAATTGATGTGGAAGCGTCGCAATTGATGTGGAAGCGTTGTAATTGATGCGGAAGCGTCGCAATTGATGTGGAAGCGTTGTAATTGATGTGGAAGCGTTGTAATTGATGTGGAAGCGTTGTAATTGATGTGGAGCGTTGTAATTGATGTGGAAGCGTTGTAATTGATGTGGAAGCGTTGTAATTGATGTGGAAGCGTTGTAATTGATGTGGAAGCGTTGCAATTGATGTGGAAGCGTTGTAATTGATGTGGAAGCGTCGCAATTGATGTGGAAGCGTTGTAATTGATGTGGAAGCGTCGCAATTGATGTGGAAGCGTTGTTGATGGAAGCGTAATTGAGTGAAGCGTTGTAATTGATGTGGAAGCGTTGTATTGATGTGCGTCGCAATTGATGTGGAAGCGTTGTAATTGATGTGGAAGCGTCGCAATTGATGTGGAAGCGTTGCAATTGATGTAGAAGCGTCGCAATTGATGTGGAAGCGTTGTAATTGATGTGGAAGCGTTGTAATTGATGTGGAAGCGTCGCAATTGATGTGGAAGCGTCGCAATTGATGTGGAAGCGTTGTAATTGATGTGGAAGCGTCGCAATTGATGTGGAAGCGTTGCAATTGATGTGGAAGCGTCGCAATTGATGTGGAAGCGTCGCAATTGATGTGGAAGCGTTGCAATTGATGTGGACGCGTTGCAATTGATGTGGAAACGGTATTGTTCATTATCCCACTGGATAAAACCAATGCTCATATTGCAATAATGATTTCGTCATTGAAACATATGTGAGATGAGCTTGGTCGTGGTGTTAATACATTGCAATACATAGAGTACACAAGACACAAGAGTGGAGAAACAGATTGCTCTATTATTTTGCTACACATTAGTTCGTCCATGAGACACTGATGCACATTAGTTCGTCCATGAGACACTGATGCACATTAGTTCGTCCATGAGACACTGATGCACATTTGTTCGTCCATGAGACACTGATGCACATTAGTTCGTCCATGAGACACTGATGCACATTAGTTCGTCCATGAGACACTGATGCACATTAGTTCGTCCATGAGACACTGATGCACATTAGTTCGTCCATGAGACACTGATGCACATTAGTTCGTCCATGAGACACTGATGCACATTAGTTCGTCCATGAGACACTGATGCACATTTGTTCGTCCATGAGACACTGGTGCACATTAGTTCGTCCATGAGACACTGATGCACATTGTTGTCCATGAGACACTGATGCACATTAGTTCGTCCATGAGACACTGATGCACATTATTCGTCCATGAGACACTGATGCACATTAGTTCGTCCATGAGACACTGATGCACATTAGTTCGTCCATGAACACTGAGCACATTAGTTCGTCCAACTGATGCACATTAGTTCGTCCATGAGACACTGATGCACATTAGTTCGTCCATGAGACACTGATGCACATTTGTTCGTCCATGAGACACTGATGCACATTTGTTCGTCCATGAGACACTGATGCACATTTGTTCGTCCATGAGACACTGATGCACATTAGTTCGTCCATGAGACACTGATGCACATTAGTTCGTCCATGAGACACTGATGCACATTAGTTCGTCCATGAGACACTGATGCAC
>CM026404.1:58623345-58715845 GCA_014843695.1 Archivesica marissinica | reverse complement strand
GTTACAGACAGAGACCCATTCCAGAGTCTCCTCTGGTTCTTTTACATGCACAGTGTTAAGCACCGACACGAGAACTCGGTTTAACGTCCCATCTGAAAGACTGTTAATTTTATTAGGATCAGACGGGGGATCGAACCTGCGATCCCTGGATTACCACTAGTCCAGCGTGTTACCACTGGACTACAGATCCGTTATTTTTATCCGCAAAAACGGACATTATGAAGTGAGATGTTTGACTTGTGACGAGTTATGGGAAGTGGGCTGTGATTTACCTCCATTCTCTATCTTCACCTGGAAGTCGTGATAGCGCAGTGGATGGGCGTTCGCTTCAGGTGCGAAAGGTCCGGAGTTCGAGCCCCACTGGAGCCGTTACGATTGTGCCCTTAGGCAAGGCATTTAAAATCCACGTTGCCTCTTCTCTCTCCCTCGTGGCGATGGATTCCATCAGGAATGAGGTCTCGAGAGTGATTTATATAAGTTGAAATAACTTGTTTCGCAATCGAGTTAAAATAAATTTGTATAAACTATCTTCACCTACGTTTTTTCTGTTATATGTTACCCTTCAAACATTTCATTTCATCAACGACCAGTCTCATTTTCATTTTACTTTCATGTTCGTGTTTTGATATTTGCCGTAAGAGTAATTTATCAGAATTTACGATTTATTAAGATTGGATGTGTGATAAAAAACCAATATGCGATTTGTGAGAATTCACAACATTCGCGTTGACTTTCTGCGCTTCGTTTTTAATATCTTTATATCTTGAACTTATAGACATCGACACGAGTCACGATCGCTGACATATTCATTTGATCATTTTATATATATAGTAGAATATGGAAAAGATATCAAATATAATTTATTATTAGAAAATTAATGCAGAATCTTATATCAAGATTAGATATCTGTATTGTGTAATAATATATATTATATTATAACAAGCTATATAGGTATTGTGTCTTATAGCTATATAATAAATAATAGTTTTAATATAAACGGGTATGTGAATAATTGTTTGATTTATGAGTACACGCGTGATTCTTGTAGTGAAATGGATATTTTCAAATTAAATGATTTGATACATTTTGGAGTTAACACAGTATATGCAAGTAAGTAAGTCTAATGAATTTAGTAATGTTTATACTACGGCCCATACTAATGGTCCATCAAACCAATATAATATTACGATATTCCAATAATAATAGCCTACATTTGATGCCATAATTGGCGAAATTAAACTGCATGGTTATAATAATAAGTTTAATATAAATATTAAAGAATTCAATAGTTCGTAGTAGAGGACATAGAAAACTCACACCTACATTATATGATTATTATTACATGAACACGAAATACGAAGGATTCGATCAAAGATATATCACATCTTTATTACAAAATACAAACTGAACAACTAAAATATTCCAAAATGTTTAAAACTATGTATTTATATAGTTATTGTTTTTCATGTAAAACACACTGATCCGACGCGTTTTCTATATACTCTAGTATAAATAAAGAGAAGTGAAATGCTGCAATCTACGTAACCTGGGTTCCAGTCTGTCGATCTTTCACTTTTTGACTTCTGGCAAAATGACAGCCTGGGGAAACTGGATTTCCGATCGTAGATCCACCTACTTACACCCACTTTTATGAGGGTGTAGATTTGAAGAACGACAACTCTTCTCTACAAAATAATATCGCTAAATATAGAAAGTGAATTCAATCGGAAATCGCCGAACAGGCACGATTATACACGAGCATTTCCAAATATACACGAATGCTCCCGTAGACTCATTTACATTGCAAACATATAATGTCCCGTTTCTGTGTTATATCGACGAGATGGCGGATTTTAAATATTACATTTATATTGCAATGGATCGATTCGGCGTAATTGAACTAAGGAATACTTAAATATTGAGTAAATATGTCAAATCAGACGCACATTGTACTTTTTAAAACTACTTATCGTTCCGTTGACCCGTAAACAATGGCGGCCATTATAAAGTGTTATCAACATTGCAGTGCCTCGCTTTCGATTCAGGTACGTCATTAATTAAGTCAAAATTAATAGGATTAATGCGAGTCAATAATTACACGGAAAATCCCCCACTTTTCCCCAGGCGTTGATATGATCAGAAACTCAATACGGCTCAATTAATAGTCTCGGTGTTAAAATATATTTATTTGACTGACCAGGCAAACTTTATCGACGCCTGTCCCCAGGCTATTATCTACCTCTCCAATCAGTAATGTATATATCTCTGAGATTTTTGTTTTAGCATGGTATAAACATTGCTACATCTACAGACGTTGAGTAAATAAATAATAATAAATAATAAAAATAATAAAATATAATATAGTAATAATATAATATAATAAAATAACAGCATAGAATGTGTACATGCAATTGATAAATTAGAAAATTGTTCGAACTACACACTCGATGTTTAAGCATGTTAAGTAAAACCCATATGCATTGTTGGATATTGCAATTAAGATAATCAAAGCACATTCAAATACATATATACGCTGTTGATAGTAAAGTTTTGAAGTTCTTTTGAAATACAAGATTTTCGACCTATTGTCCCGATCCTCGTTTAGATATAGTTTTATGGCAAAATTATGCATCAAACTCCGCTTGAGGAACATTATGTATTAACTCTATTATGAATTTATCTGCGATATATCAAAGCTCATCAGCGATCTAATTATTTCCTGTGATTTATGTATTTAGTAACGTATTTTAATATTGTGTTTAACTGACTCTATCATTATGGCGATGTGTAAATACAGTTAAACCTGGCATAGGCAGCAAGCCAAGGGAATCATAAAAAGTGGCAGGTTAGAATAGGTGACTGCTTTATAGAGGTCAATTTTATAATAAAACAGTATATTAGGAATCTGGAGACTGACTGCTTAGTTTATACACATTTATTTTAGCTCGATTGCGAAACAAGTTCTTACAACTTATATTAATAACTCTCGTGACCTCATACCTGATGGAATCCATCGCCATTAGGGAGAGATAAGAGGCAACGACTGACTCTTTAATACAGGTTGGCTGCCTAATAGAGGTGACCACTAACACAGGTTTGACTGTATAGAGGTCAAATGTATAACAAAACACCATATTGGGAATCTGGAAACTGGCTGCTTAATGCAGGTCAGTTGCTTAATAGAGGTGACCACTAACACAGGTTTGACTGTATATTTATATCGGATCTGACTAGCCGAGTAGTTGACGCGATACAATCCTCTATCTGAGTTGAGTTGTACACGCTTATTTTACAAGGAGATACCACTAAGGTGGGGCCTGGCTGCGGGTCTGTCGGTTTTTCACTTTTTAACTTCAAGCAAAGTTGATATGATCATAGTCTCGGTGTTAAAATATATTTATTTGACTGACCAGGCAAATATATATCTACGCCTGTTCCCAGGCTATGCACTCCTTAGCAATTAGTGTATGTATAGGATATAAGCCGAAAACTATCCAATATGTAACATATTGGACTGTGTGGACCGCATGTGCCGAAACAGTGTCAATAGTTTACATATGCACACTTATACCAAACAAGATCTTACAAAATGATATTGTGAATTTCTAAGCGACAGTATCACGTTTAGGTATTGGATATAAGCCGAAAACGATCCAATATGTAAAATATTGGACTGTGTGACGCGCGTTGCGCCGAAGACAGTACCAATAGTTTACATATTGGATCCGTTTGAGGTTTATATCTTACTTAAAACACACACTTATACAACAAGATCCTACTAATTAAAATTGTTAATGTCATACATTTACGCATAAGAGTTAATATAATACTTTGGCCTTTTGACAGCAGCCCAATATTAACAACAATGGACAGCAAGTACAAAGGTATGAAGTCACGAAAGTGTTTTAATATTTGTGACGCGATCTACTTTTAGGGAGGATTCAGGGGCAGTAACTGACCGATGCCTGTCATTGGGAAGTTAATCTATTGTGGCAGAGAGTAATTCATCTGTGTTTCTTGTGTACACTTGTTCATGATAAGGAGCGAACCCAGAGTCCTGGCGATAACATGTAAGGCGAGTTTCTATACGATGGTGCACTAGATCACCCGGTCATGGCGCACTAGATCACCCGGTCATGGCGCACTAGATCACCCGGTCATGGCGCACTAGATCACCCGGTCATGGCGCACTAGATCACCCGGTCATGGTGCACTAGATCACCCGGTCATGGTGCACTAGATCACCCGGTCATGGCGCACTAGATCACCCGGTCATGGTGCACTAGATCACCCGGTCATGCCGCACTAGATCACCCGGTCATGCCGCACTAGATCACCCGGTCATGGCGCACTAGATCACCCGGTCATGCCGCACTAGATCACCCGGTCATGAAGGCTCTCATTTACATAATAAAAGATCCATAAGTGATCTTTTGTTTTAAATATATAATTACGTTTGTATATCGAGTTTCTATACGGTGGCGCACTAGATCACCCGGTCATGAAGGCTCTCATTTACATAATACAAGAATTACGTCTGTATATTGTCGCCGTATTGTAATATGTCTATCATGCGCTTATACTGTATTTCATTTCGCTGATTTGCATAATTCACCGGAAAGGTATTACTACAATAAACCAGCCATCTATATCCATACAACAATGGAATAATACCGTGGGTATATTTTGAATAGAACCAGGTTGCTGCTCATGAGTAACATACGTGTTCTTAGACACCTCTAAATTGTGGTAACAACAGCTTATAGTATGTATCCTCAGGTTAGATTGGTGGAGGAAGACCCCGGATGGCCCTACGAGCAGTATTTCAGTTACGGGCGGACATCCTGGTAGAACCACCAACCTTCCGTAAGCTAGCTGAATAGCGTCCTCACATCTAATAATTGTACTAGTTATGTTGATTCAGGGCCTGCCCTTTACTGCTGTAGGTACGAATCCTTCTGGGGGTGTCGACATTTTTCATGTGAGAAAGCTATCCAGCTTGTTTGTGGAGAGTATGTTGTGACTTCTGGAAGGTCGGTTGTTTTACCCGAACGCCCGTCTGTTCCCGCCATGTCCCAATAGCTCTACCTGGGATGGCGGAGAATGAATGCTCTCAGCGGAGTAGGTAATGTGTGGTAGTAGAGATGGTTTGTTCACGTTTGGTAACGGAAGTAGTTACTGTAGTAGGTCTTATAAGTGAAACAATCCTTCAAATTGTGACCACATTCTAAAAGTTGGCACAGTGACTCATTAGGCTTTCAATAACATGGAACGGAAGGGTTGTCCAAAATGTTGTCAGGGGAAAGCGGCCATTTTGGATTTCACTGTAGTTGTATAATAATGTTCCAGCAATGAAGGAGGAATGTTCTTGTAGTATAATGAATGCAGAACTATCAAAATGGTGACATTTTGTTCGTCTAAAGCAATATTTCCCCAAATACGTCGGCACTATGTTGCCATATTTAGATACTGTATACACATTAGAAAGAAATTACTTATCGAGTATTTCATTATCTTGCGCTATACGTATAATCGATATAATTTCGACGGCCATCTTGGACGCCTTCTTGTCACCCAAATTTAATCATGGTTCTTCATGACCCCGGGGACATGGTAAACAGTGCCCACCGCTACACCGCTCTACATAGGTTTATATAGTGATATATTCTCAATTAACTATTGCCTTTCTTGTCAATGATCTAGAAATTACGCAGCGAAGTGTGCGTCAATATATATGACTGACTATAAATGTTATTGAAAACTAAACAGCTATATTGGAGCACTAAAACAGTACTTGTGTTATATAGACAACATGCAATGCATATTAATATTATTGAAGCAGCTGTGACCAGTACTATTTCCGTCAGAATACATTTTATCATATTATATATATATATTGGGGAAGTCGTGATAGCGTAGTGGTAGCGCGATCGAGGCCAGCTGTACCCATTCCGAGTGTGTTCTTAGGCAAGGCACTTAACTTACACATGTCTCTTTTCTCTCCCTCGTGGCGATGGATTACATCAGGAATGAGGTCTGGAGAGTTGTTAAATTAAATGGTCAGAACTTATTTCGAAATCGAGCTAAGTTTTATTTGTATAGACTTCTAGTAATCAGAATCTTTCCAGGTGCTATTACACATGTGGACATATAAGAAAATATGTGATGGCTGTATTATGCTGAATACAAGCACAGTTATATGATAAAAATAGGATATTAAATGGGTTGTCATTAATACATTGTGTTATTGCATTTATTTAATGAGTATTCTAAAAACAATACAACTTCAACTTCAATGTCTTTACTCATCAAGATCCGCCAGGCAGACATAACGACGCGATGTGCGGTTTAAAAACGTGTGCATGTGCATCGCCAGACGCTTTGAACATGAAACTGTATGCGCCTTTAAAATCTTCAACTTGTATTTACACTACACATGTCTATTTATATTTAAAACCTCGCCCCTGACTGGACGGCTTCTTTGAAACTGTCCAGTGAGTACATACCTATGATAGAGTCGGGGAGCCTATTGCACAAGACAACAGCTCTCGGGATGAATGAGTGTTGGTATAAGTTCAGTTTACAATGATATGGGATGAATCTTAAGGTGTCCACATATCGTGGAGAACGTTGCGGATATGAAGATGGTACAGCTATTAGATTGTTCATGACTTTGTTCATGAGAATAACGTCAGATGTGACTCGACGTTGTTCCAAAGTTGGCCAGTTCCTCTGAGTATTTTTTATCGTTTTTATCTTAAGGTGATTTAAATAAATTCAATAAGAAATGAACGCGAATATAAGACCCGATTTATAACATAATCGTCCAAAAAAACCTGTAAATTCACTGAATTGTAAATGTTTCATGTGCATGTGCTTCAGTTATTTTCAATGAAGTGCGTTATGCGGTCGCTCGTAAATGAATAGAAAGCGCAGCAAAAAGTAGTTCATATTTTATTTGCAATTTTACTCGTATTAATTACTTTGCTTATGCTATACTCAGCTTTTAAATTCACAAGTACCTTACTATGACGTCACATCAAGTATAGATTTCCAAGTTGGTCAAAATGAGTAACGTTTAAATATCGGCTATTTGCATAGCTATTACAGTCAAACCTGTCTTACGCAGCCAGCCACGGGAATCGCAGAAAGTTGCTTCTTTGCACAGGTGGCTGCTTAATAAAGGTCAAATGTATAATAAAACAGCAAATTGGGAATCTGGCAACTTGCTGTTTAATACAGGTTGGCTGCTTAATGGATGTGACCATTAACACGTCTTACTGTACATTGTACTTGCTACTGTAACTGAACATGGCTGTTGAAGGAATTAGCTGTATGGTATACGATTAGTAGTCGTGCAGGATTTATTGTGTTTATATCTCGATGATGCTTTTCAGGAACACCAGAATTGCGACGCCATGTTGGTTGGTTATTTTGTTTACAGGGCGTATGAATACACACAGTGCTTAAGTTTAAACTTTATTTATTTTACAACGATTGCGAAGCAAGTTTAACAACTTATATTCATCACTCTCGTTGGCGCTCATGAAAGCGTACATGTGGTCATTGGTGTGGGACGAAACAGGAGTACCCGGAGAAAACCAATCTGACCGATCTGGCGACTATCGTACCATCTCACATACTTCCCGGTCCGATGATCGAACCCGGGTTGTATTGATGAGAAGCGCTAATCAGACAGCCATTATGTTGTAAATGTATTTTCTCCATTGTTTGCAATTATCATAATAATATGTTTTTCTTTTTCATATGGTGAATGCATTGTATAGCAATGTGTGTTCTCATCTAACACAGTGATGGCGCTGTGTGTGTCCAACATTCCGCTGACGCTGGTGGTGTTCTCAATTTGTATCGCAATTCCGCTAGATGCTGCATTATTCCAATATAGCTCCGCCTCTTCGCTAGACGTCATTGACGACAATAATTATGAAGTATCACTGGCCACTCCCATCTTCTTAAATGGATTGAGATATACAACCATATATGTAAGTACGAGTATGATATTTTATTTTCCGACGGGATAAACCTGATTATGTTTTAATAAAACTATTACCATTCATCAATGATTAGTGATTCTTTAGTTTCGCAACATAATGAAATGAGAGACATCAGTCAGTTACTGCCCCTGAATTCCCATCTAAAAGTATATAGGTCATTTTAAGCGATTTCCTCTGCTTTTATCGTTGTTTCCTATTCACGACATGCTATCACGTTACATCCACTTTCTCATCTTATATTTATAAAATTGCTATAAATATCTCGACGAAGAACCTACATTATATTCAAAGATGGTTATCAATTAAGTAACATTTTAATAATTAATTATGGAAGTCGTGATAGCGCCGTGGATGCGCGTTCGCACCAGGTGCGAACGTTCCGGAGTTCGAGCCCCGCTGGAGCCGCTACGATTATGCGCTTAGGCAAGGTATTTAATTTCCACATTGCCTCTTCTCTCTCCCTCGTGGCGATGGATTTCATCAAGAATGAGGTCTCGATAGTGATTAATATAAGTTGTAAGAACTCGTTTCGCAATCGAGCTAAAATAAATTTGTATAAACTAATTAATTAACATGATTTTGACAAGGAACAACAGCAAAATCAAAAGAGTCCAACAAATAGACCGATATATTTCGGGATAAATCGGACTATCTACCAAGGGAGTTAATAGAAAGACCAGCGTTATCCCTCAACAATCTATATAGCATATTCTAAATGCACATATATAAAAGACAGACGGATCTGTAGTCCAGTGGTAGCACTCTGGACTGGTAATCCAGGGATCGCAGGTTCGATCCCCCGTCTGACCCTAATACAATTAACAGTATTTCAGATGGGCCGTTAAACCGAGGTCTCGTGTCGGTGCTTTACACCGTGCACGTAAAAGAACAAGAGGAGATTCTGGAATGGGTCTCTGTCTGTATCATTGCACTATCCTCTAAAATCTAAAATGACTAATATCTTCAGGAGGCGTCGCTCATATGGGCAACCGGTAGCGACGATAAATAAACGTAAAACACACATATATAAAAGAATAGAGGTTTATTTGTGAACGTACACAGGTTACATATGTATGTATCTATGTTCCATAACATGTTTTCCTGGGAAAGCTTAGCCGACCTAAGTGCTTAACCAGTACTAAGCAATATGTGTTAAGTGGCCTGACCGAGTATCGAACCCGAGACCGATAAATTCTACATCCGACGCTCTACCACTCGACCACGGATGCCACACACATAGTAACAACATGTGAACGAATAACTCACAGCGGAAAAAGGGTCCATTCACAAAAGCGCACTTAATGATTTCACTGATTTTCTCAGACGCATTGTTCTATGTAGACCAGCCACTATTATCAAACACAACAACAACAAAGGCGCAATCACAATCGTCGTTTAACGTTATAGTTCACTCACCACAGACGACAACAACGATACCTCGGACTGAACATCGATGACCATCAACTGTGAATACATATTTCCGTAAAACCCCATTATAAATCCTTATAACATTCAAAACAACTGAAATATTAAAGTAAATGCTGAAGACATGTTAATTTTTTAATGCGTTAACGATAGAGGCAGTAACGAAATATACAATTGGCAGTAATCTTTGGACTATTGGCAGTATTCTAGGCATTAGGGTTAGGGCTAAATTTGATCTTCAATTGAAGAGTATTCTACTGTGCAGCTTTAGTTTACTGCCAACTGTGTTGTGGGATTACTGCCTCTATCCCTAACCCAATTAATGAGCTTTCTTATTCACAACATCACGTGCAACATGTACACTGTGAGTTTTACAAACTACATTGGTGTACGACCCTGGAGCAATATCGTTATAGTGAACGTGTGGGGCTAAATTGACCTTTCCTGATTTGCTTGTTTCCATGGTGATTACAGCAGAGCACACGGAACCTTGGTTGATCTTATCGAACCAAGGATATTATCATAGTGAAGTCGTGATAACGAGACTATCAGCTACTTTGTTTTCGATGTGTTTGTATATCGATGTGGTTGTATATCGATGTGTTTGTATATCGATGTGGTTGTATATCGATGTGTTTGTATATCAATGTATTTGTATATCGATGTGTTTGTATATCGATGTATTTGTATATCGATGTGTTTGTATATCGATGTGGTTGATGTGTTTGTATATCTATGTGTTTGATATCGATGTGTGTTATATCGATGTGGTTGTATATCGATGTGTTTGTATATCGATGTGTTTGTATATCGATGTATTTGTATATCGATGTGTTTGTATATCGATGTGTTTGTATATCGATGTGTTTGTATATCGATGTGGTTGTATATCGATGTGGTTGTATATCGATGTGTTTGTATATCGTTGTGGTTGTATATCAATGTGTTTGTATATCGATTTGTTTGTATATCGATGTGTTTGTATATCGAGGTGTTTGTATATCGATGTGGTTGATGTGTTTGATATCGATGTATTTGTATATCGATGTGTTTGATATCGATGTGTTTGATATCGATGTGGTTGTATATCGATGTGTTTGTATATCGATGTGTTTGTATATCGATGTGTTTGTATATCGATGTGTTTGTATATCGATGTATTTGTATATCGATGTGTTTGTATATCGATGTGGTTGATGTGTTTGTATATCAATGTGTTTGTATATCGATGTGTTTGTATATCGATGTGTTTGCATATCGATGTGTTTGTATATCGATGTGTTTGTATATCAATATATTTGTATATCGATGTATTTGTTTATCGATGTGTTTGTATATCGATGTGGTTGATGTGTTTGTATATCGATGTGTTTGATATCGATGTGGTTGTATATCGATGTGTTTGTATATCGATGTATTTGTATATCGATGTGTTTGTATATCGATGTATTTGTATATCGATGTGTTTGTATATCGATGTATTTGTATATCGATGTGTTTGTATATCGATGTGGTCGATGTGTTTGTATATCGATGTGTTTGTATATCGATGTGCTTGCATATCGATGTGGTTGATGTGTTTGTATTTCGATGTGTTTGTATATCGATGTGTTTGTATATCGATGTGTTTGTATATCGATGTGTTTGTATATCGATGTGTTTGTATATCGATGTGTTTGTATATCGATGTATTTGTATATCGATGTGTTTGTATATCGATGTGGTTAATGTGTTTGTATATCGATGTGTTTGTATATCGATGTATTTGTATATCGATGTGTTTGTATATCGATGTGGTTGATGTGTTTGTATATCGATGTGTTTGTATATCGATGTGGTTGATGTGTTTGTATATCGATGTGTTTGATGTGTTTGTATATCGATGTATTTGTATATCGATGTGTTTTTATATCGATCTGGTTGATGTGTTTGTATATCGTGTGGTTGATGTGTTTGTATATCGATGTGTTTGTATATCGTTGTGGTTGATGTGTTTGTATATCGATGTATTTGTATATCGATGTGTTTGATGTGTTTGTATATCGATGTATTTGTATATCGATGTGTTTGTATATCGATGTGGTTGATGTGTTTGTATATCGATGTGTTTGTATATCGATGTATTTGTATATCGATGTGTTTGTATATCGATGTGGTTAATGTGTTTGTATATCGATGTATTTGTATATCGATGTATTTGAATATCAGTGTGTTTGTATATCGATGTGTTTGTATATCAGTGTGTTTGTATATCGATGTGTTTGTATATCGATGTGTTTGATGTGTTTTATATCGATGTGTTTGTATATCGATGTGTTTGTATGTCGATGTGTTTGATATCGATGTGTTTGTATATCGATGTGTTTGTATATCGATGTGTTTGATGTGCTTATATATCGATGTGTTTGATATCGATGTGATTGATGTGTTTGTATATCGATGTGTTTGTATATCGCTGTGTTTGTATATCGATGTGTTTGATATCGATGTATTTGTATATCGATGTGTTGATGTGTTTGTATATCGATGTGTTTGTATATCAGTGTGTTTGTATATCGATGTGTTTGATGTGTTTGTATATCGATGTGTTTGTATATCAGTGTGTTTGTATATCGATGTGTTTGATGTATTTGTATATAGATGTGTTTGTAAATCAGTGTGTTTGTATATCGATGTGTTTGATGTGTTTGTATATCGATGTTTTTGTATATCGATGTGTTTGATGTGTTTGCATATCGATGTGTTTGTATATCAGTGTGTTTGTATATCAGTGTGTTTGTATATCGATGTGTTTGATGTGTTTGTATATCGATGTGTTTGTATATCAGTGTGTTTGTATATCGATGTGTTTGATGTGTTTGTATATCGATGTGTTTGTATATCGATGTGTGTGATGTGTTTGTATATCGATGTGTTTGTATATCGATGTGTTTGATGTGTTTGTATATCGATGTGTTTGAAGTGTTTGTATATCGATGTGTTTGTATATCGATGTGTTTGTATATCGATGTGTTTGATGTGTTTGTATATCGATGTGGTTGATGTGTTTGTATATCTATGTGTTGTATATCGATGTGTTTGTATATCGATGTGTTTGATGTGTTTGTATATCGATGCTTATGATATCGATGTGGTTGTATATCGATGTGTTTGTATATCGATGTGTTTGATGTGTTTGTATATCGATGTGTTTGATGTGGTTGTATATCGGTGTGTTAGTATATCGATGTGGTTGATGTGTTTGTATATCGATGTGTTTGTATATCGATGTGGTTGTATATCGATATGTTTGTATATCGATGTGTTTGTATATTGATGTGTTTGTATATCGATATATTTGTATATCGATGTGTTGAATGTGTTTGTATATCGATGTGTTTGTATATCGATGTGTTTGATGTGTTTGTATATCGATGTGTTTGTATATCAGTGTGTTTGTATATCGATGTGTTTGATGTGTTTGTATATCGATGTCGTTGTATATCAGTGTGTTTTATATCGATGTGTTCGATGTGTTTGTATATCGATGTGTTTGATGTGTTTGTATATCGATGTGTTTGTATATCGATGTGTTTGATGTGTTTGAATATCGATGTGTTTGTATATCGATGTGTTTGTATATCGATGTGTTTGTATATCGATGTGTTTGTATATCGATGTGTTTGTATATCGATGTGTTTGTATATCGATGTATTTGTATATCGATGTGTTTGTATATCGATGTGGTTGATGTGTTTGTATATCGATGTGTTTGTATATCTATGTTTTTGTATATCGATGTGTTTGTATATCAGGTGTTTGTATATCAGTTTGTTTGTATATCGATGTGTTTGATGTGTTTTGTATAGATGTGTTTGTATATCGATGTATTTGTATGTCGATGTGTTTGATATCGATGTGTTTGTATATCGATGTGTTTGTATATCGATGTGTTTGATGTGTTTGTATATCGATGTGTTTGATGTGATTGTATATCGATGTATTTGTATATCGATGTGTTTGATGTGTTTGTATATCGATGTGTTTGTATATCAGTGTGTTTGTATATCGATGTGTTTGATGTATTTGTATATCGATGTGGTTGTATATCAGTGTGTTTGTATATCGATGCGTTTGATGTGTTTGAATATCGATGTGCTTGATGTGTTTGTATATCGATGTGTTTGTATATCGATGTATTTGATGTGTTTGTATATCGACGTG
The DNA here is from genome assembly GCA_014843695.1 of Archivesica marissinica. Lineage (NCBI taxonomy): Eukaryota > Metazoa > Mollusca > Bivalvia > Venerida > Vesicomyidae > Archivesica > Archivesica marissinica. Next base: position 58,702,202 of record CM026404.1, on the reverse strand, counting down.
TTTGTATATCGATGTGTGTGTATATCGATGTGTTTGATGTGTTTGTATATCGATGTGTTAGTATATCAGTGTGTTTGTATATCGATGTGTGTGATGTGTTTGTATATCGATGTGGTTGTATATCAGTGTGTTTGTATATCGATGTGTTTGTATATCGATGTGTTTGTATATCGATGTGTTTGCATATCGATGTGTTTGATGTGTTTGTATACCGATGTGTTTATATATCAGTGTGTTTGTATATCGATGTGATTGATGTGTTTGTATATCGATGTGGTTGTATATCAGTGTGTTTGTATATCGATTTGTTTGATGTGTTTGTATATCGATGTGTTTGTATATCGATGTGTTTGTATATCGATGTGTTTGATGTGTTTGTATATCGATATGTTTGTATATCAGTTTGTTTGTATATCGATGTGTTTGATTTGTTTGTATATCGATGTGTTTGTATATCGATGTGTGTGATGTGTTTGTATATCGATGTGTTTGAAATGTTTGTATATCGATGTGTTTGTATATCGATGTGTTTGTATATCGATGTGTTTGTATATCGATGTGTTTGATGTGTTTGTATCTCGATGTGGTTGATGTGTTTGTATATGATGTGTTTGTATATCGATGTGTTTGTTGTGTTTGTATATCGATGTGGTTGTATATCGATGTGTTTGTATATCAATGTGTTTGTATATCGATGTGTTTGATGTGTTTGTATATCGATGTGATTGATGTGTTTGTATATGATGTGTTTGTATATCGATGTGTTTGTTGTGTTTGTATATCGATGTGTTTGTATATCGATGTGGTTGTATATCGATGTGTTTGTATATGGATGTGTATGTATATCGATGTGTTTGTATATCGATGTGTATGTATATCGTTGTGTTTGTATATCGATGTGTTAGTATATCGATGTGTTTGATGTGTTTGTATATCGATGTGTTTGTATATCGATGTGTTTGTATATCGATGTGTTTGTATATCGATGTGTTTGATATCGATGTGTTTGATGTCTTTGTATATCGATATGTTTGTATGTCGATGTGTTTGATGTGTTTTTATATCGATGTGTTTGTATAACGATGTGTTTGATGTGTTTGTATATCGATGTGTTTGTATATCGATGTGTTTGATGTGTTTGTATATCGATGTGTTAGTATATCATGTGTTGATGTGTTTGTATATCGATGTTTGATATCGATGTGTTTGTATATCGTTGTTTTTGTATATCGATGTGTTTGTATATCGATGTGTTTGTATATCGATGTGTTTGTATATCGATGTGTTTGTATATCGATGTGTTTGATGTGTTTGTATATCGATGTGTTTGTGTATCAGTGTGTTTGAATATCGATGTTTTGTATATCGATGTGGTTGTTATCGATGTGATTGTATATCGATGTGTTTGATGTGTTTGTATATCGATGTGGTTGAATGTGTTTGTATATCGATGTGTTTGTGTATCGTTGTGTTTGCATATCGATGTGTTTGATGTGTTTGTATATCGATGCTTATGATATCGATGTGGTTGTATATCGATGTGTTTGTATATCGATGTGTTTGATGTGTTTGTATATCGAGGTGTTAGTTTATCGATGTGGTTGATGTGTTTGTATATCGATGTGTTTGTATATCGATGTGTTTGTATATTGATGTGTTTGTATATCGATGTGTTTGTTTGTCGATGTGTTGAATGTGTTTGTGTATCGATATGTTTGTATATCGATGTGTTTGATGTGTTTGTATGTCGATGTGTTTGTATTGTGTGTTGCATATCGATCTGTTTGATGTGTTTATATATCGATGTCGTTGTATATCAGTGTGTTTGTATATCGATGTGTTTGATGTGTTTGTATATCGATGTGTCTGATGTGTTTGTATATCGATGTGTTTGTATATGTTTGTATATCGATGTGTTTGTATATCGATGTGTTTGTATATCGATGTGTTTGATGTGTTTGTATATCGATGTGTTTGTATATCAGTGTGTTTGTATATCGATGTGTTCGCTGTGTTTGTTTATCGATGTGTTTGCATATCGATGTGTTTGATGTGTTTGTATATCGATGTGTTTATATATCAGTGTGTTTGTATATCGATGTGGTTGTATATCGATGTGGTTATGTGTTTGTATATCGATGTGGTTGTATATCGATGTGCTTGTATATCGATTGGTTATGTGTTTGTATATCGATGTGGTTGTATATCGATGTGGTTGTATATTGATGTGGTTATGTGTTTGTATATCGATGTGTATGCATATCGATGTATATCCTTGTGTTTTATATCGATGTGTTTGTATATCGATATGTTTGTATATCGATGTGTATGTATATCGATGTGTTTGTATATCGATGTGTATTTATATCGTTGTGTTTGTATATCGATGTGTTAGTATATCGATGTGTTTGATGTGTTTGTATATCGATGTGTTTGTATATCGATGTGTTTGTATATCGAAGTGTTTGTATATCGATGTGTTTGATATCGATGTGTTTGATGTCTTTGTATATCGATATGTTTGTATGTCGATGTGTTTGATGTGTTTTTATATCGATGTGTTTGTATAACGATGTGTTTGATGTGTTTGTATATCGATGTGTTTGTATATCGATGTGTTTGATGTGTTTGTATATCGATGTGTTAGTATATCGATGTGGTTGATGTGTTTGTATATCGATGCTTATGATATCGATGTGTTTGTATATCAATGTATTTGATGTGTTTGTATATCGATGTCGTTGTATATCAGTGTGTTTGTATATCGATGTGTTTGATGTGTTTGTATATCGATGTGTCTGATGTGTTTGTATATCGATGTGTTTGTATATCGATGTGTTTGATGTGTTTGTATATCGATGTGGTTGTATATCAGTGTGTTTGTATATCGATGTGTTTGTATATCGATGTGTTTGATGTGTTTGTATATCGATGTGTTTGTATATCAGTGTGTTTGTATATCGATGTGTTCGCTGTGTTTGTTTATCGATGTGTTTGCATATCGATGTGTTTGATGTGTTTGTATATCGATGTGTTTATATATCAGTGTGTTTGTATATCGATGTGTTTGATGTGTTTGTGTATCGATGTGGTTGTATATCAGTGTGTTTGTATATCGATGTGTTTGATGTGTTTGTATATCGATGTGTTTGTATATCGATGTGTTTGTATATCGATGTGTTTGTATATCGATGTGTTTGTATATTGATATGTTTGTATATCGATGTGTATGTATATCGATGCGTTTGATGTGTTTGTATATCGATGTGTTTGTATATCGATGTGTTTGTATATCGATGTGTTTGTATATCGATGTGTTTGTATATCGATGTGTTTGATGTGTTTGTATATCGATGTGTTTGTGTATCAGTGTGTTTGAATATCGATGTGTTTGTATATCGATGTGTTTGTATATCGATGTGTTTGATGTGTCTGTATATCGATGTGTTTGTATATCAATGTGTTTGTATATCAATGTGTTTGTATATCGATGTGTTTGTATATCGTTGTGTTTGTATATCGATGTGTTTGTATATCGATGTGTTTGATGTGCTTGTATATCGATGTGTTTGTATATCGATGTGTTTGTATATCGATGTGTTTGTATATCGATTTGTTTGATATCGATGTGTTAAATGTGTTTGTATATCGATGTGTTTGTATAGCGATGTGTTTGGTGTGTTTGTATATCGATGTATTTGTATATCGTTGTGTTTGATGTGTTTGTATATTGATGTGTTTGTATATCGATGTGTTTGTATATCGTTGTGTTTGATGTGATTGTATATCGATGTGTTTGTATATCGTTGTGTTTTTATATCGATGTGTTTGTATATCGATGTGTTTGTATGTCGATGTGTTTGTATATCGATGTGTTTGTATATCGATGTGGTTGTATATCGATGTGGTTATGTGTTTGTATATCGATGTGTTTGTATATCGATGTGCTTGTATATCGATGTGTTTGTATATCGATGTGGTTGTATATCGATGTGGTTGCATATCGATGTGGTTGTATATCGATGTGGTTGTATATCGATGTGGTTATGTGTTTGTATATCGATGTGGTTGTATATCGATGTGCTTGTATATCGATTGGTTATGTGTTTGTATATCGATGTGGTTGTATATCGATGTGGTTGTATATTGATGTGGTTATGTGTTTGTATATCGATGTGTATGTATATCGATGTATATCCTTGTGTTTTATATCGATGTGTTTGTATATCGATATGTTTGTATATCGATGTGTATGTATATCGATGTGTTTGTATATCGATGTGTATGTATATCGTTGTGTTTGTATATCGATGTGTTAGTATATCGATGTGTTTGATGTGTTTGTATATCGATGTGTTTGTATATCGATGTGTTTGTATATCGAAGTGTTTGTATATCGATGTGTTTAATATCGATGTGTTTGATGTCTTTGTATATCGATATGTTTGTATGTCGATGTGTTTGATGTGTTTTTATATCGATGTGTTTGTATAACGATGTGTTTGATGTGTTTGTATATCGATGTGTTTGTATATCGATGTGTTTGATGTGTTTGTATATCGATGTGTTAGTATATCGATGTGGTTGATGTGTTTGTATATCGATGCTTATGATATCGATGTGTTTGTATATCAATGTATTTGATGTGTTTGTATATCGATGTCGTTGTATATCAGTGTGTTTGTATATCGATGTGTTTGATGTGTTTGTATATCGATGTGTCTGATGTGTTTGTATATCGATGTGTTTGTATATCGATGTGTTTGATGTGTTTGTATATCGATGTGGTTGTATATCAGTGTGTTTGTATATCGATGTGTTTGATGTGTTTGTATATCGATGTGTTTGTATATCGATGTGTTTGTATATCGATGTGTTTGATGTGTTTGTATATCGATGTGTTTGTATATCAGTGTGTTTGTATATCGATGTGTTCGCTGTGTTTGTTTATCGATGTGTTTGCATATCGATGTGTTTGATGTGTTTGTATATCGATGTGTTTATATATCAGTGTGTTTGTATATCGATGTGTTTGATGTGTTTGTGTATTGATGTGGTTGTATATCAGTGTGTTTGTATATCGATGTGTTTGATGTGTTTGTATATCGATGTGTTTGTATATCGATGTGTTTGTATATCGATGTGTTCGTATATCGATGTGTTTGTATATTGATATGTTTGTATATCGATGTGTATGTATATCGATGCGTTTGATGTGTTTGTATATCGATGTGTTTGTGTATCAGTGTGTTTGAATATCGATGTGTTTGTATATCAATGTGTTTGTATATCGATATGTTTGATGTGTCTGTATATCGATGTGTTTGTATATCAATGTGTTTGTATATCAATGTGTTTGTATATCGATGTGTTTGTATATCGTTGTGTTTGTATATCGATGTGTTTGTATATCAATGTGTTTGTATATCGATGTGTTTGTATATCGTTGTGTTTGTATATCGATGTGTTTGTATATCGATGTGTTTGTATATCGATGTGTTTGTATATCGATGTGTTTGATGTGTTTGTATATCGATGTGTTTGTATATCGATGTGTTTGTATATCGATGTGTTTGTATATCGATGTGTTTGTATATCGATGTGTTCGATGTGTTTGTATATCGATGTGTTAGCATATCGATGTGGTTGATGTGTTTGTATATCGATGCTTATGATATCGATGTGTTTGTATATCGATGTATTTGATGTGTTTGTATATCGATGTTTATGTATATCGTTGTTTTTGTATATCGATGTGTTTGTATATCGATGTGTTTGTATATCGATGTGTTTGTATATCGATGTGTTTGATGTGCTTGTATATCGATTTGTTTGTATATCGATGTGTTTGTATATCGATTTGTTTAATATCGATGTGTTGAATGTGTTTGTATATCGATGTGTTTGTATATCGATGTGTTTGATGTGTTTGTATATCGATGTATTTGTATATCGATCTGTTTGATGTGTTTGCATATCGATGTGTTTGTATATCGATGTGTTTGGTGTGTTTGTATATCGATGTGTTTGTATATCGATGTGTTTGTATATCGATGTGTTTGTATATCGATGTGTTTGTATATCGTTGTGTTTGTATATCGATGTGTTTGTATATTGATGTGTTTGTATATCGATGTGTTTGTATGTCGATGTGTTAGTATGTCGATGTGGTTGTATATCGAAGTGGTTGCATATCGATGTGGTTGTATATCGATGTGGTTGTATATCGATGTGGTTATGTGTTTGAATATCGATGTGTTTGTATATCGATGTGCTTGTATATCGATGTGTTTGTATATCGATGTGGTTGTATATCGATGTGGTTGTATATCGATTGGTTATGTGTTTGTATATCGATGTGGTTGTATATCGATGTGGCTGTATATCGATGTGGTTGTATATCGATGTGGTTATGTGTTTGTATATCGATGTGTATGTATATCGATGTATATGTATATCGTTGTGTTTTATATCGATGTGTTTGTATATCGATGTGTTTGTATATCGATGTGTATGTATATCGATGTGTTTGTATATCGATGTGTATGTATATCGTTGTGTTTGTATATCGATGTGTTTGTATATCGATGTGTTTGTATATCGATGTGTTTGTATATCGATGTGTTTTTATATCGATGTGTTTGATGTGGTTGTATATCGATGTGTTTGATGTGGTTGTATATCGATGTGTTTGTATATCGAGGTGTTTGATGTGTTTTTATATCGATGTGTTTGTATATCGATGTGTTTGATGTGTTGGTATATCGATGTGTTTGTATATCGATGTGTTTGTATATCGATGTGTTTGTATATCGATGTGTTTGATGTGTTGGTATATCGATGTGTTAGTATATCGATGTGTTTGGTGTGTTTGTATATCGATGTGTTTGTATATCGATGTGGTTGATGTGTTTGTATATCGATGTGTTTGGTGTGTTTGTATATCGATGTGGTTGATGTGTTTGTATATCGATGTGTTTGTATATCGATGTGTTTGATGTCTTTGTATATCGATGTGTTAGTATATCGATGTCGTTGATGTGTTTGTATATCGATGCTTATGATATCGATGTGGTTGTATATCGATGTATTTGTATATCGAGTGTTTGATGTGTTTGTATTTCGATGTGTTAGTATATCGATGTGGTTGATGTGTTTGTATATCGATGTGTTTGATGTGTTTGTATATCGATGTGTTTGATGTGTTTGTATATCGATGTGTTAGTATATCGATGTGTTTGATGTGTTTGTATATCGATGTGTTAGTATATCGATGTGTTTGATGTGTTTGTATATCGATGTGTTAGTATATCGATGTGTTTGATGTGTTTGTATATCGATGTGGTTGTATATCGATGTGTTTGTATATCGATGTGTTTGTATATCGATGTATTTGATGTGTTTGTATATCGATGTGTTTGTATATCGATGTGTTTGTATAACGATGTGTTTGTATATCGATGTGGTTGTATATCGATGTGTTTGTATATCGATGTGTTTGTACATCGCCATCGAAATAAAAAAGTATCATGTCCGTTTCGGACACTGAGCGACCACTTTGGAATAGTGACAAACTCAACAGCTCAATTTCAAACTCTAATAATAAGTTCATGAATTATATACGTCCCCCATATTTGTAACTCTCTGACTGATCTAGTCTAGTCTCTAGAGCCGCTCTGCTATCTGAGAGATTACTCTATATATCTCTATATATTAAATAACTTCCCAGACACTCAATTACTTACTGAGTCCCCATCTAATCGGTGTTCCTTTGATTGTTTGTGGGGTTTTTTAGTTTATTTTCATTTTCTCAGGAAGCGGATTTGCAACAACATGAGATATTATAGTATGTAAGGGTGTGATATAACGTCACTTGGTATTCCCAGAGGTAGAATGAAGTCCGGTATCAGACGCCTATACTGGATAAACAATTATATATATATATATATATTATTACACTATTATAGTATGTACAACGATAGAGAGAACATTTGCATTTATCGTCATATTTGTTCCTAACTCAAGATTCAAAGTCGATAGCTCTGCATACTATATATACTATAGCTTTTACGCGTCTATGGAGAGGAAAAGGTCTCCATATGTCACCAAACCAAAGAATGTACCATGGTAACTTTTCTCAGATCTCAAACACGAGCTCACGAAATTTGATTGGTTAATTGCTCTTGGATCAACCAATCAGGAGCTCGAGACTGAGTTTGGGGTTGGAGAAAAGCATATCTCCTAGTTCATACTATCCAAATGCTTCGATATATCGACACTGCTCTATATGGTACAACCTACATTGTGGTATAAAGATATATCAATCCTGATAGGATCTTAACCGAAGTTTACTACGTTATAATAAATCGTGTAATTACATGTTTTGCAATCTGCATTACATGTAAATCACATGTACATACTATTAATCATTAATATGGTCACACATCAATAAACCATAGATTGCAGATACCATAGACTATTATATTGCTTGTGTGTATTTTACGTTTATTTATCGTCGCTACCGGTTGCCAATATGAGCGACGCCTGCTGAAGAGATTAGTCATTTTAGATGTTTGAAGGATAGTGCAACGATACAGACCAGACCCATTCCAGAGTATCATCTGGTTCTTTACGTGCACGGTGTACAGCACCGACACGAGACATCGGTTTTAAGTCCCATCTGAAATACTGTTAATATTATTAGGGTCAGATGGGGCATCGAACCTGCGATCCCTGGATTCGCAGTCAAACGTGTTAACCACTGGACTACTGGCAAAGACTAAGCTTTTCAACGATATATATACGTGTATATCAGTTGATGTGAGTACCAATATAAGGAACTTAAATGTATAATTATAAGCATTTTTATACAGATATCTGAAAACGGCATGGTAACGTTTGACAGGAATTTTTATGGTGGCAATTCGTTCCCACTCAGTAAGAAATGGATTGCACCGTTTGGTGGAGACATGCTTGGCTATTTCGGTGGATTGATGAAAGAAACCTTTGACGACGGGGCAGGCTCTACAGAGTTGACAATGGCTTCCGATTTAGTAGGTGAAATATACTCCGATGATAATTTTGTGGCCACATCAATATTTGTTGTCACGTGGTACAACGTGCAGATTGCCAGAGGAGGCAGTAACGTGAGTAATACGTTCATTAGTTCATATCAGTATTTAAGTCAGTTAGCAATGATATATAATAATAATAATAATAATAATAATAAAGACTTTCCTCATATACCGTCTTGTATTTAGCTCTCTTCTCACCATCTCACCCATGTTCAATACATTTATTTAAGAAATAATAAGTTTCGGCCTTCGTGATATATATCTACGCATAAGAACTTCAAACTCGGGTTATTCTGCGATATACCACGGTTGATACTTATTATTTCGATTCTAACACGACTTACTTCTAATAATTTTAGACGAGAATCAAAGGAGTATTTTCTTCAAACGCTGCATGGAGAAAATCTCAATAAGCTTTAAGCTTCCGATTTAATCCATTTTCGTTTTGTATACAATGTATATGTAATGTACATTAGCATCGAATAAATATGTTTAAACCAAACGCTGCATTTGGCTTTCGAATTTTCCTCCCGCGTAAGGGGTGATGACGTTATTTTTTATGGAAAATATCAGTCTAGTGCATAAATGAACAAAAGTTGTAACTGATCAATAATTTTATTTATTTTGTCAAATAAAACATTACAGAATAGTAACTGAAACGTTACTTAACAGAAAAACAAGACGGACAAGAGAGTATCTGATTCTAAAAATAGCTCACTTCCGCGAATTCCCACGGTAGTATTTACAAACATCACGTGACTTTCATTCATAAAACTTTACACGCATTGTATAAATGGAATAGCCAAAACACGGTGCGCGCGCAGCATAGTTCAAGGTAGGTATATCGCTTAATAACCCGAGGTAGATTTTACTCTACAAGTATTTATGTTATTAGCTAGGTCGTGTTAGAATTAAGTATAATATATACACAAGAAATAGAGTGATGTAATACTCAAAGGCGCCAATGCATTGGGGTTTTTAAAAAATCTTAGGCGAGAACCTCCAAATCCCATGTAAAGCGATGGAGGTCTAGCTACTGGCTCGTAATTGAACTCACCTATGAAACAAGTATGCACCCATATCGGACAGGTGGGTTTTCTCTTGGTTTCCTCCCACACGAATGACCACATTTACGCTTTCATCCGCATCAACGAGAGTGATTAGCTGTCCGACTAGCGCAATGGTTAGCGCTCTCGCTTCTCACCAATGCAACCCGGGTTCGATCCTAGGACCGGGAAGTATGTGGGATGGTACGGTGGTCGCCAGATCGGACAGGTGGGTTTTCTCCGGGTACTCCGGTTTCCTCCCATACGAATTACCACATTTACGCTTTCATCCGCGCCTACGAGAGTGATTAATATAAGTTGTTAAAGCTCGTTTCGCAATCATTGTAAAATAAATAAAGTTTAAACATAAAATTAAACTATTCAATTTGCATTGATCAGACGTTGTGTGTAAACTGTAAAGATATTGTTGAACTATGTTTGTTTGCGGATCGTATGGCAAATACAGACTCTATAATAGACTGATAAAGTTAGTTCATAACATTAGACAACATTTTCCACTGACAAATTTAAATAACTGTCATTGCCTTGACATATCTGCATCTATGTCACTCACTCTATGTATACATACTTGAACCCGTGTCATGAGAAAACCAACAATACATGTTCACTTTATTGTACACTGAAATGACTGGTATGCGCAACAAAAAGAATCAGCAGTAAGTACGCACAATTTATGCAACATAAATTATGCAAAATAACATCGTGGCAGGTAGCCCGCAATTTCAAACATGGTGGTATCATTCTAAAGCATGGCATATAGTTATGCTAACATTGCATTACTGTCAAACCTGTCTTAAACAGCCAGCCAAGGGAATCACAGAAAGTGGCTGCTTAGCACAGGTGGCTGTTTAATAGAGGTCAAATGTATAACAAATGAACAAATTGGGAATCTGGCAACTGGCTGCCTAATACAGGTTGGCTGCTTAATGGGGGTGACCACTAACACAGGTTTGACTGTAGTTACTTGTTCACAGGTTACGTGCTTTCACGACCACTATTCTGGGTTTCCTACGGCCTGCCTTGTCATGGCCTGCTCAGTCGTAGCAGCCTGGCCACTGCCATATATAGTTATGCTAACATTGCATAAGTTACTTGTTCACAGGTTACGTGCTTTCACGACCACTATTCTGGGTTTCCTACGGCCTGCCTTGTCATGGCCTGCTCAGTCGTAGCAGTCTGGCCACTGCTACTATTTATGTCGTGGGTCCTTTCGGATCCGCAGGACACTGAAAACAATATATCCAAGCTATATATATATATATATATATATATCGGCTGTCCGATTAGCGTAGTGGTTAGCGCGCTCGCTTCTCACCAATGCAACCCGGGTTCGATCCTCGGACCGGGAAGTATGTGAGATGGTACGGAGGTCGCCAGATCGGACAGGTGGGTTTTCGCCGGGTACTCCGGTTTCCTCCCACACGAATAACCACATATACGCTTCCATCCTTGCCAACGAGAGTGATTAATATAAGTTGCTAGAACTTGCTTCGCAATCGTTGTAAAATAAATAAAGTTTAAAACTATATATATATTTATTTGTAGAAGTTATCTAACTATACAATATGTATAACATGATGCACCAACATGGTGATGGCGAATGCAACGAAGCATCGCATTATTCTATAACATTTGTGTAGTAGATTACGGGGCACGGGTTAGTAAGATATTAATATAATGCGACGAAGCATTGCATTATTCTATAACATTTGTGTAGTAGATTACGGGGCACGGGTTAGTAAGATATTAATATAATGCGACGAAGCATCGCATTATTCTATAACATTTGTGTAGTAGATTACGGGGCACGAGTTAGTAAGATATTAATATAATGCGACGAAGCATTGCATTATTCTATAACATGTGTGTAGTAGATTACGGGGCACGAGTTAGTAAGATATTAATATAATGTATAACGGGACATGGACAGAGTATAGGTGAGGTGGTCAATTATGTATATGTGTTCGGTGTAACAGGACAATACTTGCTGGATTATTTCCCTTGGACTTTCAATACATGCATTAAAGGGCGGTTAATGAAGTGAAAAACAACATAAGGGGACATTGGCACAGCATAGGTCATGTTGTCAATTATGTATATGTGCTATGTGTCCTGTGTTACGTATATGTGTTCGAGCACCGCTGGAGCCGTTACGATTGTGCCCTTAGGCAAGGCATTTAAATTCCACGTTGCCGTCTCTTCTCTCCCTCGTGGCGATGGATTCCATCAGGAATGAGGTCTCGAGAGTGATTAATATAAGTTGAAATAACTTGTTTCGCAATCGAGCTAAAATAAATCTGTATAAGCTAAATGAAAAAACAACAAGCGTGATAATTTTATTATATTTATTAGTTAGTGAAATTAGTTATACACACATAATCAACATTACGTCAACTCTATTAACAATTAGCTGTTTTCTTTATTTGCAGAACAATACATTTCAATTAGCACTTGCAAGTGATGGGTATGAGAAGACGTATGCAATCTTTCTCTATGAAGAGATACAAGCATACCCAGTACAAGTAATCATTTTCTTATGTTCTATTGGTATGAACAAGTAGAGCAGGCAAACATAATCTATATCAAATAGAGCGGACCATTCTCCGGCTAACATATTTTGACGATTGATCTGTGTGTGTTTTACGTTTATTTATCGTCGCTACCGGTTGCCCATATGAGCGACGCCTCCTGAAGAGATTAGTTATTATAGATTTTGGAGGATAGTGCAATGATACATACAGAGACCCATTCCAGAGACTCCTCTGGTTCTTTTACATGCACGGTGTAAAGCACCGACACGAGACCTCGGTTTAACGTCCCATCTGAAAGACTGTTAATTTTATTAGGGTCAGACGGGGGATCGAACCTGCGATCCCTGGATTACCAGTCCAGCGTGTTACCACTGGACTACATATCCGTCTGTGACGATTGATTTGACTTATATGGACCTTTTATAGTAAATTAAGAAACCCAGCCCCTGGTAAAAATGCCGGCATTTTTTGCTAGGGGGCCAAATCCAAAATGGCTGCCGGTCCCATTTTGAAAAGTTAACTTTTGAAACAGAGCACCTAGAATTAAGTATAAATACATCTTTTCAACTAAATCAACCACAGGGATTCCGAGTCTGACCAAAATATATAATAAAGTGTCGCCCCTATTGAAAGAGCCAGCCATTTCTGACGCATGAGACCCCTCTTATAAACAGCATTCCTTCCTCAATCCTAGTACGGTACTGCATGCCAGGTACCAGGCTGACAATTATTTAACTAGCCGGCTACTCAACAAAAAAACAATATTAGAATGAACCCCAGACGAGGTTCGGACCGTCGGCCTCCTGGGCCGTAGGTTGACACCGTAACCACTAAGTATGTCCCACATATTCGTGAACCTCGTTTCTGAAGTCCAATTTGACTGTCCAGTGAGGTTAGATTCTCAACAATGCAACTTGGGTTTGATTCTCGGACAGGGAAGAAAGTGAGATAGTACGGTGGCCGCCATATCGGTCACGTGGTTTTCTCCGGGTACCCCGGGTTCCTCCCACACGAATGACCACATACGCCATTCCATCTGCGCCAACGTGATTGATTAATGAAGTTATTAAAACTTGTTTCACAATCTTTGTTATCTAAATCAAGTGAGAGTATTAAAAGTCCAGTTAGTAAATTGCTTTAAAACAATTATTATTGTATTCGGAAGAAAGAAATAAGAATGATATATCGAGAGGGGTTTAGCTAATAGTGCAAACACTTGTTTCGCACTCAAGCTAAAATAAATATGTACACACTAATGTAATGTATCAACCCTTCGGTGAATATTAATTGTTGTATACTAGAGGACATAGAAAACGCACACGTACATTATATACTAGAGGACATAGAAAACGCACACCTACATTATATACTAGAGGACATAGAAAACGCACACCTACATTATATACTAGAGGACATAGAAAACGCACACCTACATTATATACTAGAGGACATAGAAAACGCACACCTACATTATATACTAGAGGACATAGAAAACGCACACCTACATTATATACTAGAGGACATAGAAAACGCACACCTACATTATATACTAGAGGACATAGAAAACGCACACCTACATTATATACTAGAGGACATAGAAAACGCACACCTACATTATATACTAGAGGACATAGAAAACGCACACCTACATTATATACTAGAGGACATAGAAAACGCACACCTACATTATATACTAGAGGACATAGAAAACGCACACCTACATTATATACTAGAGGACATAGAAAACGCACACCTACATTATATACTAGAGGACATAGAAAACGCACACCTACATTATATACTAGAGGACATAGAAAACGCACACCTACATTATATACTAGAGGACATAGAAAACGCACACCTACATTATATACTAGAGGACATAGAAAACGCACACCTACATTATATACTAGAGGACATAGAAAACGCACACCTACATTATATACTAGAGGACATAGAAAACGCACACCTACATTATATACTAGAGGACATAGAAAACGCACACCTACATTATATACTAGAGGACATAGAAAACGCACACCTACATTATATACTAGAGGACATAGAAAACGCACACCTACATTATATACTAGAGGACATAGAAAACGCACACCTACATTATATACTAGAGGACATAGAAAACGCACACCTACATTATATACTAGAGGACATAGAAAACGCACACCTACATTATATACTAGAGGACATAGAAAACGCACACCTACATTATATACTAGAGGACATAGAAAACGCACACCTACATTATATACTAGAGGACATAGAAAACGCACACCTACATTATATACTAGAGGACATAGAAAACGCACACCTACATTATATACTAGAGGACATAGAAAACGCACACCTACATTATATACTAGAGGACATAGAAAACGCACACCTACATTATATACTAGAGGACATAGAAAACGCACACCTACATTATATACTAGAGGACATAGAAAACGCACACCTACATTATATACTAGAGGACATAGAAAACGCACACCTACATTATATACTAGAGGACATAGAAAACGCACACCTACATTATATACTAGAGGACATAGAAAACGCACACCTACATTATATACTAGAGGACATAGAAAACGCACACCTACATTATATACTAGAGGACATAGAAAACGCACACCTACATTATATACTAGAGGACATAGAAAACGCACACCTACATTATATACTAGAGGACATAGAAAACGCACACCTACATTATATACTAGAGGACATAGAAAACGCACACCTACATTATATACTAGAGGACATAGAAAACGCACACCTACATTATATACTAGAGGACATAGAAAACGCACACCTACATTATATACTAGAGGACATAGAAAACGCACACCTACATTATATACTAGAGGACATAGAAAACGCACACCTACATTATATACTAGAGGACATAGAAAACGCACACCTACATTATATACTAGAGGACATAGAAAACGCACACCTACATTATATACTAGAGGACATAGAAAACGCACACCTACATTATATACTAGAGGACATAGAAAACGCACACCTACATTATATACTAGAGGACATAGAAAACGCACACCTACATTATATACTAGAGGACATAGAAAACGCACACCTACATTATATACTAGAGGACATAGAAAACGCACACCTACATTATATACTAGAGGACATAGAAAACGCACACCTACATTATATACTAGAGGACATAGAAAACGCACACCTACATTATATACTAGAGGACATAGAAAACGCACACCTACATTATATACTAGAGGACATAGAAAACGCACACCTACATTATATACTAGAGGACATAGAAAACGCACACCTACATTATATACTAGAGGACATAGAAAACGCACACCTACATTATATACTAGAGGACATAGAAAACGCACACCTACATTATATACTAGAGGACATAGAAAACGCACACCTACATTATATACTAGAGGACATAGAAAACGCACACCTACATTATATACTAGAGGACATAGAAAACGCACACCTACATTATATACTAGAGGACATAGAAAACGCACACCTACATTATATACTAGAGGACATAGAAAACGCACACCTACATTATATACTAGAGGACATAGAAAACGCACACCTACATTATATACTAGAGGACATAGAAAACGCACACCTACATTATATACTAGAGGACATAGAAAACGCACACCTACATTATATACTAGAGGACATAGAAAACGCACACCTACATTATATACTAGAGGACATAGAAAACGCACACCTACATTATATACTAGAGGACATAGAAAACGCACACCTACATTATATACTAGAGGACATAGAAAACGCACACCTACATTATATACTAGAGGACATAGAAAACGCACACCTACATTATATACTAGAGGACATAGAAAACGCACACCTACATTATATACTAGAGGACATAGAAAACGCACACCTACATTATATACTAGAGGACATAGAAAACGCACACCTACATTATATACTAGAGGACATAGAAAACGCACACCTACATTATATACTAGAGGACATAGAAAACGCACACCTACATTATATACTAGAGGACATAGAAAACGCACACCTACATTATATACTAGAGGACATAGAAAACGCACACCTACATTATATACTAGAGGACATAGAAAACGCACACCTACATTATATACTAGAGGACATAGAAAACGCACACCTACATTATATACTAGAGGACATAGAAAACGCACACCTACATTATATACTAGAGGACATAGAAAACGCACACCTACATTATATACTAGAGGACATAGAAAACGCACACCTACATTATATACTAGAGGACATAGAAAACGCACACCTACATTATATACTAGAGGACATAGAAAACGCACACCTACATTATATACTAGAGGACATAGAAAACGCACACCTACATTATATACTAGAGGACATAGAAAACGCACACCTACATTATATACTAGAGGACATAGAAAACGCACACCTACATTATATACTAGAGGACATAGAAAACGCACACCTACATTATATACTAGAGGACATAGAAAACGCACACCTACATTATATACTAGAGGACATAGAAAACGCACACCTACATTATATACTAGAGGACATAGAAAACGCACAACATTATATACTAGAGGACATAGAAAACGCACACCTACATTATATACTAGAGGACATAGAAAACGCACACCTACATTATATACTAGAGGACATAGAAAACGCACACCTACATTATATACTAGAGGACATAGAAAACGCACACCTACATTATATACTAGAGGACATAGAAAACGCACACCTACATTATATACTAGAGGACATAGAAAACGCACACCTACATTATATACTAGAGGACATAGAAAACGCACACCTACATTATATACTAGAGGACATAGAAAACGCACACCTACATTATATACTAGAGGACATAGAAAACGCACACCTACATTATATACTAGAGGACATAGAAAACGCACACCTACATTATATACTAGAGGACATAGAAAACGCACACCTACATTATATACTAGAGGACATAGAAAACGCACACCTACATTATATACTAGAGGACATAGAAAACGCACACCTACATATATACTAGAGGACATAGAAAACGCACACCTACATTATATACTAGAGGACATAGAAAACGCACACCTACATTATATACTAGAGGACATAGAAAACGCACACCTACATTATATACTAGAGGACATAGAAAACGCACACCTACATTATATACTAGAGGACATAGAAAACGCACACCTACATTATATACTAGAGGACATAGAAAACGCACACCTACATTATATACTAGAGGACATAGAAAACGCACACCTACATTATATACTAGAGGACATAGAAAACGCACACCTACATTATATACTAGAGGACATAGAAAACGCACACCTACATTATATACTAGAGGACATAGAAAACGCACACCTACATTATATACTAGAGGACATAGAAAACGCACACCTACATTATATACTAGAGGACATAGAAAACGCACACCTACATTATATACTAGAGGACATAGAAAACGCACACCTACATTATATACTAGAGGACATAGAAAACGCACACCTACATTATATACTAGAGGACATAGAAAACGCACACCTACATTATATACTAGAGGACATAGAAAACGCACACCTACATAATATACTAGAGGACATAGAAAACGCACACCTACATTATATACTAGAGGACATAGAAAACGCACACCTACATTATATACTAGAGGACATAGAAAACGCACACCTACATTATATACTAGAGGACATAGAAAACGCACACCTACATTATATACTAGAGGACATAGAAAACGCACACCTACATTATATACTAGAGGACATGGAAAACGCACACCTACATTATATACTAGAGGACATAGAAAACGCACACTACATTATATACTAGAGGACATGAAAACGCACACCTACATTATATACTAGAGGATATAGAAAACGCACACCTACATTATATACTAGAGGACATAGAAAACGCACACCTACATTATATACTAGAGGACATAGAAAACGCACACCTACATTATATACTAGAGCACATAGAAAACGCACACCTACATTATATACTAGAGGACATAGAAAACGCACACCTACATTATATACTAGAGGACATAGAAAACGCACACCTACATTATATGATTATTATTACATGAAAACGAAATACGAAGGATTCCATCAAAGATATATCACATCTTTATTACAAAACACAAACTGAACAACTAAAAATATTCCAAAATGTTTTAAACTATGTGTTATTGTTTTTCATGTAAATCACACTTATCCGAAGTGTGCGTTTTCTATGTGCTCTAGTATATATGTATATTATATATAGATACGATCGTTGGGCTATAATTATTCATGTACATGTAGTTGAAATATTGGACTGGTGAACATGTGTTATATTTACACTGAACGACTTTAAAAACGCACCACCAATACACAATACAATATTACCACACTTTTTTTAATTTGTGGAATTTCATAAAATTTGGCACAGACTAAGACTAACTACTAATCTTGACGTCTCTATAATATTTATTTCGAAACACGTTACGGTACGAGCATGCTAGCTTTTAAAACGGGCCTTACGCCAAAAATATACCGACAGAACGGGTGCGTTTTTAAAGTCGATCAGTGTATTATTATTTCCATAAATGCTAAGACTAATGCTAACTGAAAATCTATATGTTTCACCTGGAATTGCATGTGACGAAGCTATGGAGCTTGCATGCGGAATGTCGTTGATGCTGCCCGGGAGTCCGTCGGCGTCCGTCGCCGTCCGTGCCTGAACTACTGTTTTAAGGGTCATACGGCGTCTTCCTCAATCAATCGGAGGCTGTCCGATTAGCGCAGTAGTTAGCGCGCTTCGCTTCTCACCAATGCACCCGGAAGTAAGTGAGATGGTACGGTGGTCGCCAGATCGGACAGGTGGGTTTTCTCCGGGTACTCTGGTTTCCTCCCACACGAATGACCACATATACGCTTTCATCCGCGCCAACGAGCGTGATTAATATAAGTTAAATCATAGCCGGAGATTCGCCATATAACCCAAACTGTTTGTACCACTTTAAACCTCCGAAACAGACAAATGCTTTACCTGGAAAATCCATTTCTAGATAAAACTATTGTTATTCCACAGGTCGGTGCTAGTGCTGGTGACTCGACCACTTATTCCCTAGTCTGTAACACAAACACGAACGGAGTAACCTTCTTGCCAAGAAAGTCAAACTCCCAGTGTGCAACACCTGGCGTGCTTGTCTTCAGAATTGACCAGAGCACCTGGAATCCTGGTTAGTATCATTACAACGGACACAATGAAACACAAAAACCGACTGAAACACGTGAATTTAGTCTTGCGATAGACCAGTAGATGTTCGTTGTACGTTGTATCGACGTACCACAGTGGAGCTAATATGTTTTCTCTAGATGTATAGGATGATCATATATAAGCACACGGAACAATGCATGTCTTGTCAAGATATTAAACTAAAACTATGCTGACTAAGCTAACACTAAGCACAACAGGCACGTATGTGGCAGTTTCTTACGGAGGTTGGTGCACCCAAGTACTGGTAAACCGCTGGAGCCTGCCCAGGAAAGGTGTTGTTAGGTAAACTGCCCGCCGGCGATATAGCCCAAAATGGTGCTGATGCAGGCGTAAAACCCGAAATATAACATATAACATATAGTTATTGTGTTTCATGTAAAAACACACTTATCCGAAGTGTGCGTTTTCTATGTCATCTAGTATATAACACAACAGATACGTACATTAGTTGTCTATACATAGATTAACCTCCACAGTGACCCTGCCGACGTGATATAGTGTATTGAAGTATAATTACGCCAAAAAGAAACTATACTTACACCAAAAAGAAACTGTACACTTGCCTTAGAGATAAAATTGATATCCTTAAAGGAAATAAATATTGGCAAATGTGGACGTCTACGCGCTTGAATATAAATTAGTGCAATGCGTGAAGGATTATTTTCTTCACTCATGATAGTAAATTCCATAATTCTAAAATTTGTAACGAAAAGGTAACGCTCAATATAAAAGTGCCCATTTTTATGGTGTCAGTATATTGGCAACTATATTGTGACTGTATTGATTGGGACCTTTTGGGGTTGTTGTAGTTGTTACGATATCATTCAATTGTCTACAGTCAGTTCACTATAGCTGTTGGCAAACCAGCCATGTGACGCTATATATATTAGGTATACCCACATATAGAGTGTATCTTCATACCCACATAACTATTAATATTGCATAGCTTTGCTTGTTTTCAGTGTAATACGATGATGATTGAGCTTATTTACCCTCGCCTCCACCTCCGTGTAATACAGTAATGTCATAAATTCGTATATGGCCACACGTTTAATAACGCCTGGAAGGATTCTGATTGGTCGCGGCATGACATTGACAGCTTGAAATACACATTCGAAATAAACATGTTGTTTGTGTCCATGTTTAATTGTTGAAAACCAACTGCTTAGATCAATAAAATGCTCAATATGCACTAGTGGTTAAAACTAGTGTGCCGATTATTTGCGTAATGTTGCTCGATTATCAGGGACTATTTACTATGGCGTACGGATGCAGCTTAGTGTAATAAGGCTCAACAATATGCTGGCAAATAGACGTATTCTGTCAACACATTTGTTGTTGTTGTTGTTGTTACAGTGGTAATGTGATATAAAGGATCTGTGTGTGTGTGTTTTACGTTTATTTATCGTCGCTACCGGTTGCCCATATGAGCGACGCCTCCTGAAGAGATTAGTCATTTTAGATTTTGGAGGGTAGTGCATGATACAGACAGAGACCCATTCCAGAGTCTCCTCTGGTTCTTTTACGTGCACGGTGTAAAGCACCGACACGAGACCTCGGTTTAACGTCCCATCTGAAAGACTGTTAATTGTATTAGGGTCAGACGGGGGATCGAACCTGCGATCCCTGGATTACCAGTCCAGCGTGTTACCACTGGACTACAGATCCGTCTGTATATAGGATCTTACACTCGTAAGATCCTATAAACGGTCGCCCAAATGCATGTATGCGGTGGCGACATTAAATAAATTCAATCAGTCAAGATCCTATATTTATAATTGGAGAGTCGGACGCACGCACGGTTACATTTAATTACATTTTCGTTTCTACTAATGTGTTTTAAATTACATATTACCACATCTTAGCATATCATTTGTAGTAATCCACGTTCGATAAATCGTGTCAAGTGATATGTGAACACTATCTGATCATATTTTTATTTAGTTTATTAATCATATATATATAATTACATTTTCCAGCTGGCTACACATGCACCCATGTTTATACACCTATCAGATGTACAGCAAAGCCAGGTAAATCATGTTTACAACGATTGTGAAACAAGCTTTAGCAATTGATAGTTATCACGTTCGTTGGAGCGGGTGAAAGTGTATATGTGGGAGGAAACAGGAGTACCCGGATAAAGAGAGAGGGAGAGAGAGTCGGACTGGTATTAATTGAAAATATTAATTAGGAAATAATCCTTGTCTTAGCTGATTTGTACCTGCAAACATTGAAACAATGTAGTTTGCAACTTACACACATCGGAACCAGATTGAGTGTAATAATAAGACGTTGTCGCGAATAAAAAATGGCCGTCTAAAAACAATACAACTTATTGATACATCTGCTCACAAACCATCGAGTGGGTGTTTGCAACATGTTGTAGAATGGTGTTGACTTTTTATCAACTATTATCAATTATTTCAATTCAATTTTTTTCAATTCAATTATTCTTTATTAACTCAGATCATTTACATGACATATGAGTATACATGTAATTAATTAACAGAAGTTGTGACACGGATTGATAAATAAATAATAAAGAGCATAGGAGAGAGAAGAGTCAAGTTTGGAGATGGGGAAAAAAGAGCGGGAAATTCAATTATTTTGTTTTGTTTTATTTACTTATTTGTTTGATTGTATTATGATTGATTTGAAACATACTATATATAGGTCAGGGAAATTGTTTCGTTTTCGATGGTTGTTTTGGTCACGTGTGTGTGTTATTAGCACTTCTATTTGCATTTCCAGTACATATTGTAAAGTTTATCATTAACAACCACGTATAATAGCATTTGTATTTAATGGCGAAAAACCCGATTAATCGTTAGTTAGTCAGAATCTTTCTCCGAGTAATCGTCTACACTTGTTCAGGCCGATACCATCACTAGTAATTTCCCAAACTTAGGACAGGAATAACACGAATCGAGTGCAACGGAATTCAGTTCCAATACAGTGTTGTCTGTGTGGAATCAGATATAGTATTCGTCAGCGATTTATGCATCACCCAAGATGGACGACCAGTTTATTATTCAACAAAGAGTGTCACTATTATGCAGTATGGTGCCCAATACTTAAATAGTACTTACAATGCGGACATACGGGTGGATTCTATCCAGGTATCGTTGATGTTATCATCTCTTTCAGAGTCTAAAATCGTGTCAATGATCAATAGGTCTAGCGCCATTTTTGCGTGAAGCTGTTCCTACTGAAACAAGCTGCTCGATTGTAATAACCGATGGAATTGCTGGAACTATATTCCGGGCTGTTCCACCTGGTCAATCGAGTACACCCATTGGAAAGCATAATGGAATTGTTCTTTCATTCTAGGAAACGCAGAAGAAAACAGAGATCAGAGATGCTCAGTCGGGTGACACAATATTATTCTGCTCCAATAATGATATAAACTGAATTAATGCCTTTTCACTGTCTATTTTAATACATGTATATCATATCATTATGTGTACAGTAAAACCTGTGTTAGTGGCCATCTCCATTCATTAATCAGCGAACCTGTATTAAGCAGCCAGTTTCCAGATTCCCAATATGCTGTTTTACTATACATTTGACCTCTATTAAGAAACCACCTGTGCTAAGCAGCCACTTTCTGCGATTCCCTTGGATGGCTGCTTAAGCCAGGTTTGACTGTATAGTCATTTCTTACATTGTGTTCATAATTAGAAACCTTGTTAAATATACACTCTATCTAGAGTGCTACCGAAATCGTTGCATGCACTGCTTCATGAATGACAAAAATTTAGTTCAATTGACAAATCACCACTGTGCAATATTATTACGCGTAATTAGGTTTAATGTTGTGCATCGGTTTATGTGGTATTGAATCATCGTAGACGACAGCAGATATAGTGTAAATATACTTTAATCATAGCGCCTAACATTTGGGTAGATCTAATATTTCCTTTGTTAGACTAAATTATTTTTATCAGAATATAATATAGAGTGGTGGAACCTTTGCTCGGAGTATTTTTTCCATTTACCTCCGTATTTAAAATATTTAAATAGTTTTAACCTATTTTCGCTGACAGAGGTGAAGCATGGTTCAATACCATTTCGTTGTGCGTACCGGTAGCATAATGCAACTGTCACCTGACTTGTTCAGTAGCAGAATATAAACAGACAACTTGTTGGGAGAATTTTGTCCACCGAAATGATGCGGTTTATGAGCATTTCAGGTAGCTATCCGAATTGGGGGGAAAATGTACAAATAACCAGAAAAAAGGTTTCGTATGAGTTGTAATATTGTTATTTATTGATGTTACTAAGTCAAAATAATATATTCAACATTTACCCGTGCATAAATAAATTCATGTACGCCGTACATATGTGCCCTAAAGTATCTAGTTCCCCATGGAAACAGGTGCCGTTGCGATAACTGTATTGAGGCGCATGGTCACATAATGAAGCTAAAAATTTCAACAACATTTTTTTGAAAGTTGTTTTCACGACTAAAGAAAATAATAATATACGGCAAGTGCATTTAACTTTTTTTTTAATAGTTTAATCATATTTTATTGCAAATCATTATTATATATGTCATGCATAAACAGATAAAATACATGCAAATGGTTTGGGCCACACGTTTTAACAACATTAGACAACGGCCCGCACCAGGAAGTCAAGATAACGTTTGAATAAACTAAATAGCTAAGTTTTTTTTAGAAAAGGAACCACAAAAAAGAATGAAAATAAAATGATTCAAAGGACTAAAGAAAAAGATGACAAACTTGTTACAAAATAAATTATAAAAATTGCTTAGATTGATACCTGCTTCACACGATTCCACCTATTGCTCCCCCACACAACGCCAAGACCCGAACCCAGACCCAAACTCGCAAGCTAATAACGTATATATAATCAAGAGAGCAGTGCCGAAAAACGACGAGAATTTTTTATGTATGTTTAATAGGCCATGATATGTAGGATTTACGGATTTTCCACCACTCTACATAGAATAGTATGTCTTAGCGATAGGAGCTCGTGGTTACGTTCACCGTTTCCAAGCACTAGTTTGTCATTTATCTCTGACTGAAGGTACACACTCTTGGAATTTGGTCTTGTTTCTCCTAAATTTGAATAATTGTAAATTGGAGAAACGCCCGTTTGGCTACGCGGTTATTGCACCAATAAGCCGGTTCCCAGGCAATATCGAGTGTGTTTTACGTTTATTTATCGTCGCTACCGGTTGCCCATATGAGCGACGCCTCCTGAAGATATTAGTCATTTTAGATTTTGGAGGATAGTGCATGATACAAACAGAGACCCATTCCAGAGTCTCCTCTGGTTCTTTTACGTGCACGGTGTAAAGCACCGACACCAGACCTCGGTTTAAATTCCCATCTGAAAGACTGTTAATATAATTAGGGTCAGACGGGGGCAATATCGAACCGGTAAACAACTCTATATGTACATATTATGGCGGTAATTACGATGTTCGTAATAGTTTCTGACTAAATTTCAAATTAAACTTAGATTGTATAAATCGAAAGAAATGTTAAACATCACTAATATTTTTATGATGTTGACATCTGCATACCTGTAATAAATCAGAATGTGTGTAAGCAATACATCAATGCATTGTATACCTGTCAGTTTGATTACATCACGGGATAGAGAGTGATGACTAAATTATACATCGTGTTTACGGTATGCGCAATAGCGACGCTTCTTTTTAGTAAATGATTTCAATCAAACCTGGCACCAGGCGCGTCAAGTACGCACGTGCGTACGCTTTATTGAATATGACCCCAAAAAACCACAACCTGGAAAACCATAATAAACTGTAGTGCGTGTTATTACATGTTTACAACATAAACCTATATCTAGTGTGAATAAGGCAAAGTCCCAACGCTCGCTCAAGTATATATATAGTGTTATACTTCCTCCAACATCACATATGTCTCGAAGTTCATTTATGTAAAGTTAAGGTCTACCTCCAATTAGTTGTTTCTAGAATGACCCGTCATTCCAAACATCCACAACCATTGTAAAGGAACACAAACAATTGAATAGGAATGAAAATGTCTGTCTCCAATATGGAAACAGACGATTTATTTTGAAACAAGATAAACTGATAAGCAAAAGGTGCAAATGAATGCACCGTAACAATGTTCAAAATACATAAAGTTGGACATAAAATCCACCATAATAGGTGTAATTGAATTCCACATCGATAGGTGCAATTGAATTCACCTTAACAATATTGTATACACATGAAAATGGGTTAAAAATACAATAATAAGTAGTTCGCACTGGGTGTCAAGAACAGGAGGGAGGTTGGGGCGGAAAGGGTTAAACTGGAAAACATTATTAATGATACAAGGTATACTCAGAATTCCAGAAGATAACGGAGAGAAAAACTCTGCTTCCACGGAAAAGATGGCGATGTTCCCAGATGAAGCCATACACGTGACAAGAACGATTGTGATTGGTTAACACTAGGCTTCTGTAGTGCGCGTTATGCAAATGTATCATCGCTAAAAACCGGTGTCCGGCTGAGCGTATATACTGACACCCCGTGCGAACAGTAGTTATTACTCTTTAAGCATTGTAGAAATTATAAACAAATTTACATTATACTATTGTAAATTGCGTTTATATGGAGTAGCCATAGCGTCTATATCTATATTTCGGGTTTTACGCACCATTTCGGGCTATATCGCCGGCGGGCAGTTTACCTAACAACACCTTTCCTGGGCAGGCTCCAGCGGTTAACCAGTACTTGGGTGCACCAACCTCCGTAAGAAACTGCCAACTTATTCATATAAATGAGACACGGTCTGAGCGGGGTTCGAACCCGTGACCATCAGTGATGATAGGTTACAGTCGTATACAAGTCAGCGAATACAACGTATCTAAATAATATGAAAAAGTATAGGCGGAAAATATATACATTCCCACGAGGGATTTGATATCTAAGGAAGATAGAGTGAGCACAACGATTAGGCGTTTCTTGTAGACGTCATGGTTTGCAGGTGCGCGTGTGTGGGTTGCTAAGCGCTATGCATATAGAATTTTTAAAAAGGCTCTTTCAAATGCGATCATTGAATATAAACTATTTCCAACATTCGTTCAATTGGCATGTCTTGTATTTGCCGAAACATGTTTACATTGTAGATATTATGCTACAAACTGAGCCCAAACCATAATCACCCGCATATATTCGATTAGGGAAACACCACTGCCACGTTTTTATTTATTTGCGTCAGTGATTCTATCCTGTACATCCATGTACATTGTAGCTCTTTCCGGCAATCCAAACTTCCGGTAAGCAACAAAAATCAATATCGACACACACATTCTCAACTAGCGTTACCGTGAAAATTGCGTAGAGCTCGCTATGAATTCCTGCTCAATTTACACATAACCATAGTGTACATGTACTAGTATACGCTAACTAATACGTGACTCTATCAAAATAATAAATGCATCCACGTCTTGAAATCCGTAAGAGAAAGAGTTAATACTGAGAAGAGAAATGTTCAAATGGAAAACCAGAATTATTTCTAAAAATTGCTTCCAAAAATAGAATAGTTCAATCGCATCCGACTATGATCTTGAAGCATACCATTGAGAATGAAAGAGCTTGTTAAATTGTATTATTTCATAGAGCGTCTATATGTTGTGATCAACGGATGTCGTGAACAAGTCCAAACGGTGACATCGTGTAATGTATATCAACTGTGAGAAGATGTCGGTCTTATTTTCTATTATTATAGATTCGGATAATTGATTTGTAAGTGTTAAGTTATTTTTCATGTATATTGTGTGTACACATGTCTGGTAAATGTTATCTATAGGTGACACAAGCCTGACCCGGCCTTCGGCCCACTCAGCTTTTCCCGTATAATATATGTTGTTATGATACATGTGTGTTTTGATCTCCATCATAAGGAGGAATACAAAGAGCTACCGTATCATAAATAAAGTGTATGCCTCATAAAATGAGTTATATGCCACACTACCAGGGGTACCCCTGTCATGCATACGGCGGTTGTCCGCTACATGGATCCGCATACTACATTTCGTTTGCCGTATGGTAAGCATTGCATATTAATTATCAAAACACAGAACAGAACAGTTGTTTATTTACAAGACTTGTACATAGTACATCGTCGAAAGACACAATATATGTAACATAATTACTGGTCATGTGATATATCGTATCATAATTGTTAACAATATTCATATAATTTCAATCAGTTAACAAGAAAGTTGCTATCAGTATATTACTGATTACAAATTAGGGTAAAGAGGATGAACATATAATATACTAAATACGCATTTGGTTATTCAGCAATGTGTTTCTTAAAGATAATGCTTCTTTGACATAAATTATTTGGACAAGTTACATAACACATTCTTATCAGTTGGTTTTAGCAATTCTAAAAGCTTACACATTGATGGCTTAGAAAGGCAATATTCATGTATATACATTTTGTGTAAATTTAATTACTAAATTACTAATACATGAACATATACATATAAAATGATATTCGTCTTCTATGTCTAATTTGTTACAGCAGTTACAGTATCGTTGATCTCTCGGTGTTCTATTTGTTGCATAACGTCCATTTTGAATTTTAAACAATGAACTGATAATATCAACATACTAAAAACAGCCAACGGTTCCGTGGCAGAAAGTCTAGATAACTCTCATAACATAATTTATTTTTAAATTAATCTATAATTATCCAGGCCTGGACTTCTATCTAAATTCCAAAACCATCCCCGGGTAAATGTATCAATGGTACGATGTTTGGATATAATATTATAGTACTGGTATAGTACTGGTATTGCATTATCATCGAGGAAAAACACATTACATACCCATTGTTACCTCTAATAAAATGCCTAGGCTAAACCGCAATCAGAGAATGCGTGCCATTGGCATGATTGACGGCGGTTTACGTCAGCGTGACGTCACAAATCGACTCGGGGTTACGCGGATCACGATAACACGTCTACTTCAACGTTATCGAACACATGGATCGGTGGACGACCATCCAAGAAAATGCCTTCATATCAGTAACGTTATTATTACAAAACACATTAGGAAATCCACAGTTATCCAGTTTTTACAACCTCTATTGCAATCATACAATACGTGTTGGTATAATGTTCTGATTAGTATTTTGTCGGAAGGATAACGACCGAGTTCGCCATATTCTCCGACTATACATGTATTTAATCTAACAGTCAATATACGTTTACAGAACTTCAAATGCATCCTTTCGATTTCCTTGGACTTGGTGTAGCCTTATATCTATGCAGAGTAGTAGTATAGTTCCAGCAAATGCATCCTTTCGATTTCCTTGGACTTGGTGTAGCCTTATATCTATGCAGAGTAGTAGTATAGTTCCAGCTAAGGCATCCTTTCGATTTCCTTGGACTTGGTGTAGCCTTATATCTATGCAGAGTAGTAGTATAGTTCCAGCTAAGGCATCCTTTCGATTTCCTTGGACTTGGTGTAGCCTTATATCTATGCAGAGTAGTAGTATAGTTCCAGCTAAGGCATCCTTTCGATTTCCTTGGACTTGGTGTAGCCTTATATCTATGCAGAGTAGTAGTATAGTTCCAGCTAAGGCATCCTTTCGATTTCCTTGGACTTGGTGTAGCCTTATATCTATGCAGAGTAGTAGTATAGTTCCAGCTAAGGCATCAAATAAGTGGCATAATATGTTCGGCTTTAAATCAAGCGTTTGTTATTACATAATGTGTTCAAAGCTTTTAAACCATGTAAATGTTCATGGTTCAAAGCAAAGTTGTCGGTAAAATTGAATACCAAATAATTAAAGTCATTGACAACCTCGATGTTATGGCCACTGTAACTACAAAAGTCATTTGGCAACAAGCCGTCTTTTTTGCGAAAACGACAATTTTAGTTTTGGAGATGTTAACATTTAATCCCCATGTATCACAATAAGTTTTCAGAAGATTTAAATGATGTTGTAATTCATCAGGTATTTTAGTTAATATGGCCATACCATCTGCAAACAATAGGACTATTGGGACTATGTCGTCAATCCTGACGTGACATCATTTTGTAAATAAAGTTCTAAATCTTCAACAAAGAGAGATAATAACACATGGGGAAATTACCTCAAAATACAAACGCAAACGATTTCTCAAACCCCACATCCCACAGTGCAGTAAACATAGACTATATTTGATGAATCGTTATTGTGTGGTTAGGTTAGTTCCATGTTCATTATCATTATTAGAATATTTGTTTATTTTCGTATTCATGGCGGCACTTCATTTCCCCCAGGATATTTTGGAATTTCTGGACACTTCTTGTCGCCCAGATATTTAGATATTTATAATAAATGTTTATGAAATTATTGTTTCAATCGGAAATGTGTGAGTTGTGTATAACTGTTAATTGTATGTCTTATATTAAAGCACGTGTGTCAAAGCTGTCTGTGTTTGGGTTACTGTAAACCTAGAGAATTGCGCGGCTACTATATTTCGTGGACACTATGTTTCGCCATTTTAGTGTTCTGTAAGATTTCACGGCTAAAAAGGATTGGCGATATTAAGCCACCATTAAGTTTAAACTTTATTTATTTTACAACGATTGCGAAGCAAGTTCTAACAACTTATATTAATCACTCTCGTTGGCGCGGGTGAAAGCGTAAATGTGGTAATTCGTGTGGGAGGAAACCGGAGTACACGGAGAAAACCCACTTGTCCGATCTGGCGACCACCGTACCATCTCACATACTTCCCGGTCCGAGGATCGAACCCGGGTTAAGCCACCTGCGAACAGTGTGGATTCTAAGTCGCTTTGGTAAGTACAATATCAAGGTCATGTATCGGGTCAAGTATCGGCTGAATCTATGAAATTCAGTGCAATAAAACTTGATCATTTTAAATCGTTTAACAGTGTATATATGATTGGCAGTCAAGCATGATGATTAACCCTTAACCTTACGAAGGAATGTGCAAATAACATAGATCAAGGTCAGCCGCGGGGTAACGCTGCATCTGATCAGGATCTATGTTGGTTGCTATTCAGACACGTGTTTTAGCTCCACTATGCGAATAGCAAACAGAATAGAGCCTGAACAAACAACATGATCTGGCTTTATGCTATTTGCAAATGCGACTTTAGTTGTGAATGGCATGTTACGGTTTAGAGGCATTGGATGGTGTTTACTGAGTGTATTTAATGACCTTTTCCTAGACTGCATACACATATTTACATGTAAACTGTTAATACCGAGCACCAAATAGCAGGAGAAAATGTTAGGAAGTTCAAATATATAAAGAGAGGGACACCAATAGGTATTAAATCGACACTACATCTAATCAGTGAAAACACAAATTTCTACAGAATGTATTTTCCTATTATATGATATAATTTATTTCCAAATATTTGCCTCAAATACTGAGTATTTTAACTAATAAACAAACGTCGTATAAACGCGGTTTTTTGACATAACAAAATAATGTAAAGATTCATGCGTAATACAACTAGTGTATCCTGAATAACACGATTTATGGATCAGATTTAGCGCATTTGTGCCTATATATTTGTACACTATTCTTAGCTAAATTATCTCTAAACGACATTATCTCGTGCTTAGTATTGACTTCGATGACAAACAAACATCATTTCAGGAGCGTGGATGACCGTTATATGAAACCATACTTTCAATCCACAAACACACTGTTCACTGATTCAATGTTAGTGTTCGAATGTATTCGGAAGAATTTGTAGTAGCAATGCATTCATATATGAAAAATATGCATTTTATTTACTTTGTGTGATGTAATGTCGCTTTAAAGTAAAACGAAATATGTTTATTTTATAATGAACATATTATAATAAACATTGTATTCTAAGATTATTGAGGTCGAATGTTTATTATGAAAATAAGAATCAAATGAATAAACCAAGAACACGTCACAGGATGAGAATAATGTACAACCAGTGACCGTTCGCTTCCAGGGTAAACGCTCTACAAACTGAACTGACCGTTCGCTTCCAGGGTAAACGCTCTAAAAACTGAGCTGACCGTTCGCTTCCAGGGTAAACGCTCTACAAACTGAACTGACCTTTCGCTTCCAGGGTAAACGCTCTAAAAACTGAGCTGACCGTTCGCTTCCAGGGTAAACGCTCTACAAACTGAGCTGACCGTTCGCTTACATGGTAAACGCTCTATAAACTGAGCTGACCGTTCGCTTCCAGGGTAAACGCTCTACAAACTGAGCTGACCGTTCGCTTACAGGGTAAACGCTCTACAAACTGAGCTGACCGTTCGCTTCCAGGGTAAACGCTCTACAAACTGAGCTGACCGTTCGCTTACAGGGTAAACGCTCTACAAACTGAACTGACCGTTCGCTTCCAGGGTAAACGCTCTAAAACTGAGCTGACCGTTCGCTTCCAGGGTAAACGCTCTACAAACTGAACTGACCGTTCGCTTCCAGGGTAAACGCTCTACAAACTGAGCTGACCGTTCGCTTCCAGGGTAAACGCTCTACAAACTGAGCTGACCGTTCGCTTACATGGTAAACGCTCTATAAACTGAGCTGACCGTTCGCTTCCAGGGTAAACGCTCTACAAACTGAGCTGACCGTTCGCTTACATGGTAAACGCTCTACAAACTGAGCTGACCGTTCGCTTCCAGAGTAAACGCTCTACAAACTGAGCTGACCGTTCGCTTACAGGGTAAACGCTCTACTAACTGAGCTGACCGTTCGCTTACAGGGTAAACGCTCTACAAACTGAGCTGACCGTTCGCTTACAGGGTAAACGCTCTACAAACTAAGCTGACCGTTCGCTCACAGGGTAAATGCTCTACAAACTAAGCTGACCGTTCGTTTACAGGGTAAACGTTCTACAAACTGAGCTGACCGTTCGCTTACAGGGTAAACGCTCTACAAAGTGAGCTGACCGTTCGCTTACAGGGTAAACGCTCTACAAAGTGAGCTGACCGTTCGCTTACAGGGTAAACGCTCAACAAAATGAGCTGACCGTTCCCTTACAGGGTAAACGCTCTAAAACGTGAGCTGACCGTTCGCTTACAGGGTAAACGCTCTACAAACTGAGCTGACCGATCGCTTACAGGGTAAATGCTCTACAAACTGAGCTGACCGTTCGCTTACAGGGTAAACGCTCTACAAACTGAGCTGACCGTTCGCTTACATGGTAAACGCTCTACAAACTAAGCTGACCGTTCGCTTACAGGGTAAACGCTCTACAAACTGAGCGGACCGTTCGCTCACAGCGTAAACGCTCTACAAACTAAGCTGACCGTTCGCTTACAGGGTAAACGCTCTACAAACTAAGCTGACCGTTCGCTTACAGGGTAAACGCTCTACAAACTAAGCTGACCGTTCGCTTACAGGGTAAACGCTCTACAAACTGAGCTGACCGTTTGCTTACAGGGTAAACGCTCTACAAACTGAGCTGACCGTTCGCTGACAGGGTAAACGCTCTACAAACTGAGCTGACCGTTCGCTTACCGGGTAAACGCTCTACAAACTGAGCTGACCGTTCGCTTACAGGGTAAACGCTCTACAAACTGAGCTGACCGTTCGCTTACAGGGTAAACGCTCTACAAACTGAGCTGACCGTTCGCTTACAGGGTAAACGCTCTACAAACTGAGCTGACCGTTCGCTTACAGGGTAAATGCTCTACAAACTGAGCTGACCGTTCGCTTACAGGGTAAACGCTCTACAAACTAAGCTGACCGTTCGTTTACAAGGTAAACGCTCTACAAACTGAGCTGACCGTTCGCTTACAGGGTAAACGCTCTACAAACTGAGCTGACCGTTCCCTTACAGGGTAAACGCTCTACAAACTGAGCTGACCGTTCGCTTACAGGGTAAACGCTCTACAAACTGAGCTGACCGTTCGCTTACAGGGTAAACGCTCTACAAACTGAGCTGACCGTTCGCTTACAGGGTAAACGCTCTACAAACTGAGCTGACCGTTCGCTTACAGGGTAAACACTCTACAAACTGAGCAGAACCGTTCGCTTACACGGTAAAAACTCTACAAACTGGGCTGACCGTTCCCTTACAGGACACACGCTCTACAAACTGAGCTGACCGTTCGCTTACAGGGTAAACGCTCTACAAACTGAGCTGACCGTTTGCTTACAGGGTAAACGCTCTAAAAACTGAGCTGACCGTTCGCTGACAGGGTAAACGCTCTACAAACTGAGCTGACCGTTCGCTTACCGGGTAAACGCTCTACAAACTGAGCTGACCGTTCGCTTACAGGGTAAACGCTCTACAAACTGAGCTGACCGTTCGCTTACAGGGTAAACGCTCTACAAACTGAGCTGACCGTTCGCTTACAGGGTAAACGCTCTACAAACTGAGCTGACCGTTCGCTTACAGGGTAAATGCTCTACAAACTGAGCTGACCGTTCGCTTACAGGGTAAACGCTCTACAAACTAAGCTGACCGTTCGTTTACAAGGTAAACGCTCTACAAACTGAGTTGACCGTTCTCTTACAGGGTAAACGCTCTACAAACTGAGCTGACCGTTCCCTTATAGGGTAAACGCTCTACAAACTGAGCTGACCGTTCGCTTACAGGGTAAACGCTCTACAAACTGAGCTGACCGTTCGCTTACAGGGTAAACGCTCTACAAACTGAGCTGACCGTTCGCTTACAGGGTAAACGCTCTACAAACTGAGCTGACCGTTCGCTTACAGGGTAAACACTCTACAAACTGAGCAGAACCGTTCGCTTACAGGGTAACAACTCTACAAACTGGGCTGACCGTTCCCTTACAGGACACACGCTCTACAAACTGAGCTGACCGTTCGCTTACAGGGTAATCGCTCTACAAACTGAGCTGACCGTTCGCTTACAGAGTAAACACTCTACAAACTGAGCTGGCCGTTCCCTTACAGGATACACGCTCTACAAACTGAGCTGACCGTTCGCTTACAGGGTAAACGCTCTACAAACTGAGCTGACGGTTCGCTTACAGGGTAAACGCTCTACAAACTGAGCTGACCGTTCGCTTACAGGGTAAACGCTCTACAAACTGAGCTGACCGTTCGCTTACAGGGTAAACGCTCTACAAACTGTGCTGACCGTTCGCTTACAGGGTAAACGCTCAACAAACTGAGCTGACCGTTCGCTTACAGGGTAAACGCTCTGCAAAGTGAGCTGACCGTTCGCTTACAGGGTAAACACTCTACACACTGAGCTGACCGTTCGCTTCCAGGGTAAACGATCTACAAACTGAGCTGACCGTTCGCTTACAGGGTAAACGCTCTACAAACTAAGCTGACCGTTCGCTTACAGGGTAAACGCTCTACAAACTGAGCTGACCGTTCGCTTACAGGGTACACGCTCTACAAAGTGAGCTGACCGTTCGCTTACAGGGTAAACGCTCTACAAAGTGAGCTGACCGTTCGCTTACAGGGTAAACGCTCAACAAAATGAGCTGACCGTTCCCTTACAGGGTAAACGCTCTAAAACGTGAGCTGACCGTTCGCTTACAGGGTAAACGCTCTACAAACTGAGCTGACCGATCGCTTACAGGGTAAATGCTCTACAAACTGAGCTGACCGTTCCCTTACAGGGTAAACGCTCTACAAACTGAGCTGACCGTTCGCTTACATGGTAAACGCTCTACAAACTAAGCTGACCGTTCGCTTACAGGGTAAACGCTCTACAAACTGAGCGGACCGTTCGCTCACAGCGTAAACGCTCTACAAACTAAGCTGACCGTTCGCTTACAGGGTAAACGCTCTACAAACTAAGCTGACCGTTCGCTTACAGGGTAAACGCTCTACAAACTGAGCTGACCGTTCGCTTACAGGGTAAACGCTCTACAAACTGAGCTGACCGTTCGCTTACAGGGTAAACGCTCTACAAACTGAGCTGACCGTTCGCTTACAGGGTAAACGCTCTACAAACTGAGCTGACCGTTCGCTTACAGGGTAAACGCTCTACAAACTGAGCTGACCGTTCGCTTACAGGGTAAACGCTCTACAAACTGAGCTGACCGTTCGCTTACAGGGTAAACGCTCTACAAACTGAGCTGACCGTTCGCTTACAGGGTAAACGCTCTACAAACTGAGCTGACCGTTCGCTTACAGGGTAAACGCTCTACAAACTGAGCTGACCGTTCGCTTACAGGGTAAATTTGCTGACCGTTCGCTTACAGGGTAAACGCTCTACAAACTGAGCTGACCGTTGCTTACAGGGTAACGCTCTACAAACTGAGCTGACCGTTCGCTTACAGGGTAAACGCTCTACAAACTGAGCTGACCGTTCGCTTACGGGTAAACGCTCTACAAACTGAGCTGACCGTTCGCTTACAGGGTAAACGCTCTACAAACTGAGCTGACCGTTCGCTTACAGGGTAAACGCTCTACAAACTGAGCTGACCGTTCGCTTACAGGGTAAACGCTCTACAAACTGAGCTGACCGTTCGCTTACAGGGTAAAGCTCTACAAACTGAGCTGACCGTTCGCTTACAGGGTAAACGCTCTACAAACTGAGCTGACCGTTCGCTTACAGGGTAAACGCTCTACAAACTGAGCTGACCGTTCGCTTACAGGGTAAACGCTCTACAAACTGAGCTGACCGTTCGCTTACAGGGTAAACGCTCTACAAACTGAGCTGACCGTTCGCTTACAGGGTAAACGCTCTACAAACTGAGCTGACCGTTCGCTTACAGGGTAAACGCTCTACAAACTGAGCTGACCGTTCGCTTACAGGGTAAACGCTCTACAAACTGAGCTGACCGTTCGCTTACAGGGTAAACGCTCTACAAACTGAGCTGACCGTTCGCTTACAGGGTAAACGCTCTACAAACTGAGCTGACCGTTCGCTTACAGGGTAAACGCTCTACAAACTGAGCTGACCGTTCGCTTACAGGGTAAACGCTCTACAAACTGAGCTGACCGTTCGCTTACAGGGTAAACGCTCTACAAACTGAGCTGACCGTTCGCTTACAGGGTAAACGCTCTACAAACTGAGCTGACCGTTCGCTTACAGGGTAAACGCTCTACAAACTGAGCTGACCGTTCGCTTACAGGGTAAACGCTCTACAAACTGAGCTGACCGTTCGCTTACAGGGTAAACGCTCTACAAACTGAGCTGACCGTTCGCTTACAGGGTAAACGCTCTACAAACTGAGCTGACCGTTCGCTTACAGGGTAAACGCTCTACAAACTGAGCTGACCGTTCGCTTACAGGGTAAACGCTCTACAAACTGAGCTGACCGTTCGCTTACAGGGTAAACGCTCTACAAACTGAGCTGACCGTTCGCTTACAGGGTAAACGCTCTACAAACTGAGCTGACCGTTCGCTTACGGGTAAACGCTCTACAAACTGAGCTGACCGTTCGCTTACAGGGTAAACGCTCTACAAACTGAGCTGACCGTTCGCTTACAGGGTAAACGCTCTACAAACTGAGCTGACCGTTCGCTTACAGGGTAAACGCTCTACAAACTGAGCTGACCGTTCGCTTACAGGGTAAATGCTCTACAAACTGAGCTGACCGTTCGCTTACAGGGTAAACGCTCTACAAACTAAGCTGACCGTTCGTTTACAAGGCAAACGCTCTACAAACTGAGCTGACCGTTCGCTTACAGGGTAAACGCTCTACAAACTGAGCTGACCGTTCCCTTACAGGGTAACCGCTCTACAAACTGAGCTGACCGTTCGCTTACAGGGTAAATGCTCTACAAACTGAGCTGACCGTTCGCTTACAGGGTAAACGCTCTACAAACTGAGGTGACCGTTCGCTTACAGGGTAAACGCTCTACAACTGAGCTGACCGTTCGCTTACAGGGTAAACGCTCTACAAACTGTGCTGACCGTTCGCTTACAGGGTAACTCACAACTGAGCTGACCGTTCGCTTACAGGGTAAACGCTCTACAAACTGTGCTGACCGTTCGCTTACAGGGTAAACGCTCTGCAAAGTGAGCTGACCGTTCGCTTACAGGGTAAACACTCAACACTGAGCTGACCGTTCGCTTCCAGGGTAAACGCTCTACAAACTGAGCTGACCGTTCGCTTACAGGGTAAACGCTCTACAAACTGTGCTGACCGTTCGCTTACAGGGTAAACGCTCTGCAAAGTGAGCTGACCGTTCGCTTACAGGGTAAACACTCTACACACTGAGCTGACCGTTCGCTTCCAGGGTAAACGCTCTACAAACTGAGCTGACCGTTCGCTTACAGGGTAAACGCTCTACAAACTAAGCTGACCGTTCGCTTACAGGGTAAATGCTCTACAAACTGAGCTGACCGTTCACTTACAGGGTAAACGCTCTACACACTGTGCTGACCGTTCGCTTACAGGGTAAACGCTCTACAAACTGAGCTGACCGTTCCCTTACAGGGTAAACGCTCTACAAACTGAGCTGACCGTTCGCGTACAGGGTAAACGCTCTACAAACTGAGCGAGCCCGGCCGATTACACATAATCTCCCAATGAAGTGATATGTAGCTTTAATTCACGTACCATGATATATTGTTATTTAAAAAACACATCTATTTTAAAAGTAGAAATACGAAATATATCAAGAAACATAGACACAAAACTAGGCGTATGTAGAAAAAACATATTTAAATGCTTCATAATGTACGACAGTTCTGATCAATTTATTATATGTCATATTATAGCAGCTGTACTAAGTGATCCCTGATCTAGGATCTATGGGAGAGACATGTATACAACATTATAAAAGCAACGCACAAAACGAAAATCAGTAGTAATCATTTAAAACAATATTAACTATTAAGTAAATCTGTTTAGATATTGATAAATAATCTACGACGTTCGAATGCTTCAAAAACGTATAAAGATAAACTCCGAACTGCATTTTCATTTTCTAATTGCATTAACTTAACAAATTTAACCATATTAGGTATATGACAATAAGATATATGTACATCACTCCCCCAGCTAAATGGAGCTAATTAGTTTAATACTGAATATTGTGTGTGTCCATATGAGCGACGCCTCCTGAAGAGATTAGTCATTTTAGATTGTTGGAGGATAGTGCAATGATACAGACAGAGACCCATTCCAGAGTCTCCTCTGGTTCTTTTACGTGCA
This sequence comes from Archivesica marissinica, assembly GCA_014843695.1. Classification (NCBI taxonomy): domain Eukaryota; kingdom Metazoa; phylum Mollusca; class Bivalvia; order Venerida; family Vesicomyidae; genus Archivesica; species Archivesica marissinica. The sequence continues at coordinate 58,663,080 of CM026404.1, read as the reverse complement.
CGGTGTACAGCACCGACACGAGACCTCGGTTTAAAGTCCCATCTGAAAGACTGTTAATTTTATTAGGATCAAACGGGGGATCGAACATGCTATCCCTGAATTACGAGTCCAACGTGTTACCACTGGACTACATATCCGTCTGTCTGGATAGAGTGAATATCATAACATGGATATAGCGTCATAGACAGTACCCGAACGGGTCTTATCAGTGATTGGCCACAGTATCAACTACGGACCTTGGTTATAATATAATTAATACATAGATGAATTCTTTGTAAACGTCCATGGGATAATCTCCTGAGTATAATATGATTTGGTGTGCGTGATTATATATCTTCAATTTGGAATGTTCTTCTTTTTCCTGTTCTGAAAATCATACGACTGTCCCTTCATAATGAATTTTTGAGCACATATGGATGCAATGAAGAACAACACGCAGGCAATTCCAGACACAATAATCCACCATAGCAATACACCAATAGATAGCTTGTCTTTGCTGTATAGGAGACATACACCCGAGGATCCACATATGTCGCCGGACCACATCTTGCATGCACCATCAATCACTGAGCCAATTAGTATCGGACCAGGGATCGAACCCAGCAAACGAAGTAAAATCCAACCAATACCGAGCGCTAGAGGTCTCAGTTCATCGTCAACGCATCTGTAATTAAGTTGAACTATATAATTATGCATGCTATAGTTTCTCTACCAGTCATGCTCGCCCACATGGTTCGCCAGCGGCGAGAGTAAATAAGCCCAGTCATCAGCTCTACTAATCGGAGCTATAGTCAGGGTGAATAAGTAGCATAGTAGAGTATTCCGATGTGTTACTGACATAATTCTGTCTATAATTACTTCAACTGGCATCTACTCTGAAACAGCATGGTAAATTTTGACGAAATTTGGCACGGAGGATCACACTAATCTGCACTAGATCCTAGCCAATTGTATAGATGACCACTATCGTTGCTATCTTAAAATATAGTGTTGGTTTCTCCAACTAGTGAATCGAAATTAGATGAAACAGAGTCGCTGTGGCTGGAACTCGAATATCTATTTTCGACTTCTCTCGAAATTTAACAATTAGACAGCAATAAGCACATTTTCTATGTTGTATATTTGGGGTGCGTCGAGTGAGAGGAACAAGGGATAATCTGGGGAAAGCCAATCTCCCCAATATGGCGACCCCACACCGTCTCATATTCTTCCACTGCCGAAGAAATATAGCAACACTGATGGAGAATTGCGTATGTGCTCTACAGGACGTAAAATTGCCATCAACGGCAGGATTAGAATATGTGAATTTGTTAAATCAAGAATTAACAAGAACCCACTACTGGGCTGGATTTGCTGCACAAGTATTCAACGAGAGACATCTCAAATGGTCTATTACCTCCCTTGGCAGATACAATCTGATTTATTCTAAATGTGAATAGGTCCTTTTAGTTAGAATCCTTTGTTTTTACTGTTGTTCCCTAACCATATGTTGTGGTATGATAAATGTGATTGTATCCAAATCGTGTTAATTAACTGATAACATTCTTTTACAAATAAGTACCCATTGTATATACTGAATGAGATCTGTCGAGATATAGTAATTTAATAATCATCTTAATTGCGATGGTGGAATAAAATTGTTAGCATGTTGTGCAAAGGAAACAACGATAAAAACAGAGGAAACGACTTAATATGACCTATCTACTTTTACTATGTACGCTGATTTTATTCATTTTCGTATGAGGGTTTCCAACTAATGATATGCAGCTGGCATGCGCACTCGACGTTACGGGAATGCGCATTCACAGTGTTAGGCAACGTTCGTCGCGAAAAAAGGTATTGTTACAGATTACGCAGTTCCAGGGATGATCTATTTACCTGTTCCGGCAAATTTAGACGAAAAGCATTTTAAATGCAATGTGTGCTATATTTTCTTATTGTGTAATTGAAAAGAATAATTAATGCAAATATAAGTAATGCATCGCTTTTTAATAGTTTCCATCGGGATATGAACTACATTGGGGGTGTTTAAAGTTAGCGTGGATGCCTTCGGCCTCTAGAATCTAGGGATCCCAGGTTCGATCCTCCTTCTGACCATAATAACAGTATTTCTAATGGAACTATTAACCGAGTTCTCCGGTGCTATACACTGGGCATGTAAATGAACCAGGGATGCTTCTGAAAAAGCATCTTCTGTATAGTGCACTATTCTCCAAAAAATAAATTGATATACTTATGGAGGCGTAGCCCCCCCCCCCCCGAGTAACCAGGGGGCGACTATAAAGTGTAAAACAAAAAAGGTTAGCCGTTTATGTTAGTGTGTGTAGTATAGTTACCTTAATGTTGCCATTGACGCCGGCGTCGTAGCTGTAAGAATTGACATCATCATAAGAAAAAGGCAAGGTGCTAATATATTGACGTTAGTACATCCGTCATCACATCGGCCTGGACTTGCCTTGGTATCCAAACTCACCACGCTTGATGCTACACAACTGCAGTTAGTGTACGGTTCCTGTAAGTGTAAGTATGATCGGTGAGTCAGTCAGTTATTGCCCCTGAATACTCATTACAATGGAGATAATCTCAATAAGCTTTAAGCTTTCGATTAAATCCATTTTTATAATAATTATATTAATAAATATCGACAGATATCCTAGAGCATATCCAATGAAATACTGTACTGTAGGAAACTGGATATCAATTAATTAAGGTTAAGGAACAACAGTAAAAACAAAGGATTCCGACTAATATGACCGATATATATTTCGGGATAAATCGGATTTTATCTGTCAAGGGAGGTAATAGAAAAACCAGTATATATCTCATTGTTCTTGTATTTGCTAATTTCTTTGCATCGACATAGACTAGGCATGCGGTTTCGACTCACGTGTCATATAATGCACGTGACAATACAAAGTCAGCAGACTTGCTGGGGAAATGAAGTAGTATCAGCTAAGACCGAGAACAAAAGAGCACACTTGATCACAAGTCACCTGTCAATTTATTAATCAGCCAAAGTGTCCTTTGATGCAGTATAATAATAAGAATCATTTCCATCATAATCATTTCCATCATAAGAATCATTTCCATCACTCAAATTGTATCAAACTTTTATTAGTGGAAACCTTAATATCATTAACGACTGATATTTAAAATCGATACTGTTGCATTTATTGAGATATCTCTGCCCTTTCAACCTGACCGATATTGTTCTGAGGTTTGGGGTTTCGTGGAGAGGCAGTCAAGCAGCTTATTAGGGAAGCCCAGTCCATTTGCACTTTGAAAATGTCCGCCTCCGTGGTCGAGTGGTTAAGGTCGCTGACTTGTATACCACTGTAACCTATCATCACTGATGGTCACGGGTTCGAGCCCCGCTCAGGCCGTGTCTCATTTATATGAGAAAGTTGGCAGTTTCTTACGGAGGTTGGTGCACCCAAGTACTGGTTAACCGCTGGAGCCTGCCCAGGAAAGGTATTGTTAGGTAAACTGCCCGCCGGCGATATAGCCCGAAATGGTGCTGATGCAGGCGTAAAACCCGAAATATAACATAACATAACTTTGAAAATGTCGTATATATATATATATATATATATATATGTATACGGATATTATCAGGTTTTATGTATGTTATTAGTGACAGTAATGTTATTGTGATTTGTAAATTGTTTCTGCATTATGGAAAAAGTTACAATAAAATATTATTAAATTGTAATGCAGTATAATTATTGAAATTCATCTTAAATTCGTAAACATCAATCTTTAAAACAGAGATATTGACAACGAAACATGGTCTGGAAGCTATATAACGTGTTCCAAATCGCAAGCTTAGCATCAACATTTCTGATTGGTTGAACAAACATTAAGTCTTATACTCAACCTATCAAATCACTTCAGCTTGAGTTAAGTTGTATAACTTCCGATACTGGTTAAAAGCTGTACATATCTGAATCAACAATGAATGTGAAGCATGCTATGACTATTTGACTAAACTATTTATAAACTAAGCACAAACACATTTATTCAACTGATACATACGTATTCTATCTTATATATTCATTCAAGCTGTTAAAAGTTGTCGCCCATATGGTTCGCCGGAGGCGAGAGTAAATAAGCTCAATCATCATCATCAAACTCGTGGCACACAAACCATTTGTATGTCCATGCTATGTATTGTATCTTTAAGTGTATGGCATATGTACTATTGATTTGCAATACAAACATGGTTAAATAAAAACAAATTCAACCTGACAGAAATCAAGCGAATTATTTGAATCAATAATAGGTCCGAAATGGTGGTCATTTTGAAATCCAAGTGGAAATTTGGCAACAGCAATTACTTTTATTTTATGTTATACTGTATATAGAGTGATTTAAGCCTGGTTGCCAAGAATCAAGCAAAACGGTCCACACACTTTGATTAACCAACATGCCCGTGTAGTACACCTTTTATTGGTCGATTCAATTTACATATAGAAGCTATATGTGAACACAAAACATGACAATTTAAAGAAAACCAAACGCGTCAGGCCAGAACATACACATATATAGCAATTGAAACAAATAAAACATAGGAAAGAACAGTAGTTGGAAAAACATTGCAGCATATATGCCCGTCACAGTATTTACCTTTGGTGCAGCAGGGGGTCCAGAGCAGCCAGCATGGCACGCCGAATAATACACGACACCATCATCGCCACACACAGGGTTAAACATCATGTCATCACATGCACACTGTGCATTACAACCGACAGTGTAGCCGTCTATGATACTGTACATATATGTTATCAAATAACTGTGCTTGTATTCAGTGTAATAAAGCTATTACATATTTTCTTATATGACCACACGTGTAATAACACCTGGAAGGAATCTGATTGGTCGCGGCATGACATTGATAGCTTCCAATGCAAATTCGACATATACAAATCGTTTGTATTCATGCCTTACTTGAAGAAAATCAAGCGCTTAGATCAATAAAATGCTAAATATGTACTAGGGGAAATACAGCGATATAATTGCGTGATATTGTTTGATTATCAGGGACTATTTACTATGGCGTAGGGATGCACCTTAATGCAATAAGGCTAAATAATATACTGGCAAGAAGATAAGCATACCTAATGCTTAATACATATTTATGTTAGATGTTCTATTCTTATTACTAGGTTGTCCGATTAACGCAGTGGTTAGCGCGCTCGCTTCTCACCAATGCAACCCGGGTTCGATCCTCGGACCGGGACGTATGTGAGATGGTACGTTGATCGCCAGATCGAACAGGTAGGTTTTCTCCGGGTACTCCGGTTTCCTCCCACACGAAAGACAACATATACGCTTTCATCCGCGCCAACGAAAGTGATTAAAATAAATAAAGTTTAAAGTTTATTACTAGGCATATGTGGTATGTTAAATGTCTTCAGATTTACGGTTGTCGTTTCTGTGGTAAAGTGATAACAGGGAGCTTACAATTCTGGTAATTTCTTACCATATTTTATGAAACTGGTCGATAGCAAAATATTTTATGAAACTCGTTTTGGAATTCTGCTATTAAAAGGTTCGATTAATAGCAAAATTCCAAAACTCTTTTCATAAAAAATGGTATGAAATCACGACTCAGGTAAGATCGTATATTTACAAGACTATAATATACCAGTACATCGCAGAGCAATATATTCACAGCACTCAGTAGTTTACATAGAAATAGTGTGCAGCTACTCCAACATTATATACAAGTCGTCCGCCTTCGTGGTCACTGATGGTCGCGAGTTCGAGCCCCGCTCAGGCCGTGTCTCATTTATATGAAAAAGTTGGAAGTTTCTTACGGAGGTTGGTGCACCCAAGTACTGGTAAACCTGCCCAGGAAAGGTGTTGTTAGGTAAACTGCCCGCCGGCGATATAGCCCAAAATGGTGCTGATGCAGGGGTAAAACCCGAAATATAACATAATATATAAATATAACATATATACAAGTCTCTCATATTGATTATGAATTATTGTATGTTAATAGAGAAATGGAATAAAAAAGGTGTACCATATATCATGACATTTACAACCATTACTATTTACATCGCTATTTGCATTTTGTTCGATGAACGTATATGCCTTGTTTGTATCTAGTTTCGTGTGAATTTCCTCGCTAATGATATGCAGCTGACATGCGTACTCGAAGATACGGGTATGCGCATGCGTAGTTTTGGCAGCGGTTCTTTGGAATTCTTTGAATAATTAATGTGAATATATGTAGTGAATCTCGGGTTAAGATTTTCCATCGGGGTATGAACTACATTTGGAGTGTTTAACGTGTGTGGAGGCAGACCTTCGATATATTGGTCTATATTTACAACGATCAATAAATTATAACTGCTGCATACATGGGGTATTATTATGAAATCTTGTAAAACTATTAGAATACTATATATCACTATATGCAGTACGATATAGTCTATGCTTTATCTTACGTTTCGCCCGGATATGATACCTCCATTCCCGCAAGTTGTGTCTCTGGGCATGTAGCTAGATATGCTAGGCCCAACACGCACGCTGTCAATGTCGCTACAACATTCATTCTCAACATGCCAACAATCTCCAGATGAAAGATTCGTATTAAAAGTCCACCGAGGAACATTCCAAGCGAACCAATTAATATCATGGCACCTAAAGATTATAATGAACATTATAAGTGATTCGATTTAAAATCCAAGCAGGTATAAACAAAACATTTAATAACGAACATTATACAGACGGATCTGTAGCCCAGTGGTAAAACGCTGGACTGGTAATCCAAGGATCGGATGTTCGATCCCCCGTCTGACACTAATAAAATTAACAGTCGTTCAGATGGGACGTTAAACCGAGGTCTCGTGTCGGTGCTATACACCGTGCAAGTAAAAGAACCAGAGGAGACTCTGGAATGGGTCTCTGTCTGTATCATTGCACTATCCTCCACAATATAAAATTACTAATCTCTCCAGGTGGCGTCGCTCATATGGGCAACCGGTAGCGACGATAAATAAACGTAAAACACACAACGAACATTATATACGTGATTCGACAAATATCAACACACATATTAAAAAACAAAACATTAAAGTTTAAACTTTATTTATTTTACAACGATTGCGAAGCAAGTTCTAACAACTTATATTAATCGTGTGGAAGGAAACTTGAGTACCCGGAGAAAACCCACCTGTCCAACCCGGCGACCACCGTACCATCTGACATACTTCCCGGTCCGAGGATCGAACCCGGGTTGCATTGATGAGAAGCGAGCACCCACTGCGCTAATCAGTAATATGATTTCACTGATATGAATTTCTATATGTCACTGGAAATCATAAAATAACAGTTGTTATTGTACATTGAAAAGTAGAATGTCGTATGCAGTTAGGGTACAAAATGGAGTAGTTTATTTTCTTAATATTAATAAAGACCGTCTCCGTCGCCTAGTGATTAAGGCGTCCGCCTACGGAGCGGGAGGTCGAAGGTTCGAATCTCGTCAGGGGTTCGTTCTGATATGGCCGGTTGGTGAGCCGCCAGCTAGTTAAATAATGGTTACCGATTGCCTACCAGCCTGGCGCCTGACATATAAGCATAGGATTCGGGAAGTACTGATGTTCATAAAAAGAGGTGTCTCGTAAGTTAGAAACGGCTGGCCCTTTAAATATGGGTGACACTATAATAAACAAACTCTTTACTTTACTTTTACTTTAATATCTAAGGTCTACAAACATGACCATAAAAGTATTAAAACAATAAATACAAAACATCAAGATTATCATATTTACCCTCATTATCAATATTTTTCTTAACAAAGTACGTACCTAAAAGTAGTCCAACTTTATCGAAGGCCATGCTATACATCTCGGCAAGATATTTAAAGGCAAATGCACTCACACCAAATATAATAAGGGCTTCGGCACAGCCAGCGAGGGAGATGAATATAAATGTCGGATTCTTCGCCTGAAACAAGGCGTTCTTGTTGTAATACTGTTAAAGTCCCATTATGTGCTTTCCTAGAAAGTGTTTCATACAAAGTTTAATAATGTAATAAGTGGATTATTTGAAATAATGTTTATGTAACAAATTGTATTTATTTTTCAATGCTAATTTCATTCAGATTGCAGTCAAATCAGGAATGTCTTCAAATGAACTGGCTTTCATGAAATTATTATTTATAACTTACCTCCCTTTATTGATATGTATTTACAAATGTATTAATAACATTGTAAATAGTCGGTTACTTAAGCTATCACTTGAATAAATTTATTAATAATAAAAACACTGATGTGCCGTCCATGTAAAGCGTGTTTGGCTTGTGGGTGTTTAAATTCGCACAATAGCTTAGGTCACTTGGCCACCCTCCAGCTATGAGTGTTGGAGGAAGACCCTGGATGCCCTCAGAGCAGTATTTATAGCACGGGCATGCGCCCGGGTAGAACCACCGACCTTCCATAAGCCAGCTAGATTGGATCACAAAATGAAAGATATCAACACCTGTCCTCCAGTGGGATTTCAAACATAACGCGGTGATGGCAAGTGGCTTGAAGACAACGGCGTTGCCGAGTCAGCCGCGTGTACGTAGGCCCATTCATGCAACGTAAGGTTGGTAATAATGACTTACAAGTTTGAGACATGCTATGAGGAAGGATTTGAGTATACCCTTGACCAGTGTTCCGCAGCTAACGTCGTTATCCTTCTGCAGAGCTGCTTCCGTTTCTACCGCCTTTGTGTTACCTAAGGTAGTATAGGCTGACATTGTACACATATACACGAAGTGGATTATACAGCTTGTAGGTTTGTTCAGAAAAACGACGCTTTATCCAGTAAAAACGACGCTTTATCCAGTAAAAACGATGCTTTATCCAGTAAAAACGACGTTTTATCCTACCTTTATGCAAAGCAACGTACAAAAACGGACTGCCTAAACAACTATGCCTTATTAGGCAGTGACGTCATATCTTCATGCAAAACAACGTACAAAAACGGACTGCCTAAAATAACTATGCCTTATTAGGCAGTGACGTCATATATTCATGCAGAACAACGTACAAAAACGGACTGCCTAAACAACTATGCCTTATTAGGCAGTGACGTCATATCTTCATGCACAACAACGTACAAAATCGGACTGCCTAAAATAACTATGCCTTATTAGGAGACAGTGACGTCATATCTTCATGCAAAACAACGTACAAAAACGGACTGCCTAAACAACTATGCCTTATTAGACAGTGACGTCATATCTTCATGCACAACCACGTACAAAAACCGACTGCCTAAACAACTATGCCTTATTAGGCAGTGACGTCATATCTTCATGCACAACAACGTACAAATACCGACTGCCTAAACAACTATGCCTTATTAGGCAGTGACGAAGATATGATAAACTTCAGGTCATGAATATTCGGTAGTGTTTCCTAGCTCTGTAAAGCTTTTTCTTTATCTGAATATAGGGTAAATAGAATATTAGGTCTTCGAAAATAAAATACAAGGCTCGGCAAATATATATATATGTGTATATATTGTATAGGTGCATTAAAATGTCATATGTTAAAATATTTTATTAAGTCTATTTTAATCAATTCAAATGATTATAAACATTGAAATACATATATATATACGTCAAACAAAAGATCTATTTGGATTGGAAAACAAGCAAAATCAGAGGCGTGGCTAACGATTTTGACATTGAAGGCCCGACTAATCAATTGAGCGCCAACGGGTGAGAGTTTGTACAGGGTTCTAAGGGCATGCTCCCTCGGGACAATTGGGAATCCTAGAACGTCAATGGTGTACTGTGACGCTTGAAATGTACGTCTTGGATGTTCAAATGTCAATATTTTCAGAGATACGAATGTGATTGTTTATGTTTGTGCAGAATGCACGTGACATCCAAGTTGACAACCGGACTCTTCATCATACCCACCACCGCCACCCACTACAGTTTTATAGCATTTGTGAGGTTTTAAAAAAATTATTTTATGACACAATATGCAGGCCCAGGCATTCAGTGCCTTATAGTAGATACGTGCCTGAAAATAATGGTGTGTGATTTACGTTTATTTATCGTCGCTACCGGCTATCCTGAAGATATTAGTCATTTTAGATTTTTGGAGGATAGTGCAATGATACAGACAGAGACCCATTCCAGAATCTCCTCTGGTTCTTTTACGTGCACGGTGTAAAGCACCGACACGAGACCTCGGTTTAACGTCCCATCTGAAAGACTGTTAATTTCATTAGGGTCAGACGGGGGATCGCACCTGCGATCCCTGGATTACCAGTCCAGCGTGTTACAACTGGACTACAGATCGCCAGAGTGGCGTCCGTGGTCCAGTGGTAGAGCGTCGGGTTCAATACTCGGTCAGGCCACGTATGTAGTGTCATTGAACAAGGCACCCACACACATTGCTTAGTACCGGCTAACCACTTAGGTCGGCTAAGCCTGCCCAGGAAAACATGTCTAGGTCCCCGCAAGGGGTTTGACATTAATGGAACATACATACATACTATATACATCCGTCTTTGTTTTTTTTTATCGTGTGGTAAAAAACAGCACTAATATCCAGTCCCTCGTAAAAACAGATAGTGCACTATTGTAGAACATGGATTAGTTAGATCGGTGTTGAACAGCCAGCGGATACAATCAACCCGTGCTTGCGTGCCAGACATTGTAATTATAATATTACCTAGAACAATAACTGGACATGTGAGAATGCATGTCTCAAATATCGGCAGACTTCTTGACAACATCATTAATATATAAGATAGGGTTACAACATTCCAGCCAACATTGATTACTTGTAACCTCTATTTTATGTCCCTTGTTCGCGGAACTCTCACTTGCTATGCTTGTCAATCTATTTAGTTGCATGCTTTACGTGAATTTATTTTTAATATTGAGGCCCCTTTCGGGTCACCCCCTTTATTTTTATTTTGTCTGTACATACAATGCAGTTAATTAAACAATGACATTTTATGTCATTAATATTAAAAAACTTATATAAATATTGCATTCCATGTATATAGAAAACAGGTTTGTGGAGTGTTTTCCCCAGTTTAAGAAATTAGATTTTTGGAGGATAGTGCAATGATACAGACAGATACCCATTCCAGAGTCTCCTCTGGTTCGTTTACGTGCACGGTGTAAATCACCGACACGAGTTCGTTTTTCGCCGACGGTAAAGAATCGATGACTCGCGGTGCATTAAGGGTAAACATGTGCCGTATAATCTGTATGATTTGATTTATTGGATTCAGGAGGCTGAACAATTCTTAGATATTTCTAGGCGTTGTAGTGCGTATGTACGGTGACAGGTTGCCGATGCCTGTGATGAGTAGGTGTGTAATGTTTAACCGGCTAACTATCCGAACACGTACTGCTACTGCTACCATCCGATGTTACCAGTGCATCCCTCGTCATCTCTTCAGCAAAGACTAGAGCGGTTGAGTAACTTGTGTGTGTTTTACGTTTATGTATCGTCGCTACCGGTTGCCCATATGAGCGACGACTCCTGAAGAGATTAGTCATTTTAGATTTGTGGAGGAAATGCAATGATACAGACAGAGACTCATTCCAGAGTCTCCTCTGGTTCTTTTACGTGCACGGTGTAAAGCACCGACACGAGACCTCGGATTAACGTCCAATCTGAAAGACTGTTAATGTTAATATGGTCAGACGGGGGATCGAACCTGCGATCCCTGGATTACCAATCCAGCGTATTACCACTGGACTACAGATCCGTATGTAAGCATACTGCAATAATAACACTAGCAATAGCATGGTGACGACACACGGTGGATATGTCCAAGAAAAGATGGGTGTAAATCATGGAGAGATAATTTAAAGCAACATTCATAGAACACGTACTGTGTATGATCCATGTGCCGGTTTCATGAAACTACCATAGCTAAGATATACTGCAAATCAGAAGCAACGAGATGTCCTAGTAAACATCTAGTGTAAAAATCAACAATATCGACCAATTAAAACGCCAAACGATGTGTCCTGGTGGGTGTCTATTATTAAGAATCAACAATATAGCGACACATTAAAACGCAATCCGCTATGTAAGTCATATCGGGTGTCTATTTTTAAGAATCAACAATATCGACCAATAACAGCCATACACTATGTCGTATTGGATGTCTATTTTAAGAACCAACAATATCGACCAATAAAACGTCATACACTATGTCGTATTGGATGTCTATTTTAAGAATCAACAATATCGACCAATAAAACGTCATACACTATGTCGTATTGGATGTCTATTTTAAGAATCAACAATATCGACCAATAAAATGTCATACACTATGTCGTATTGGATGTCTATTTTAAGAATCAACAATATCGACCAATAAAAGCCATACGGTGTCGTATTGGATGTCTATTTTAAGAATCAACAATATCGACCAATAAAACGTCATACACTATGTCGTATTGGATGTCTATTTTAAGAATCAACAATATCGACCAATAAAAGCCATACGCTGTGTCGTATTGGATGTCTATTTTAAGAATCAACAATATCGACCAATAAAACGTCATACACTATGTCCTATTGGATGTCTATTTTAAGAATCAACAATATCGACCAATAAAAGCCATACGCTGTGTCGTATTGGATGTCTATTTTAAGAATCAACAATATCGACCAATAAAACGTCATACACTATGTCGTATTGGATGTCTATTTTAAGAATCAACAATATCGACCATTAAACGTCTATGTCGTAGTGGATGTCTATTTTAAGAATCAACAATATCGACCAATAAAACGTCATACACTATGTCGTATTGGATGTCTATTTTAAGAATCAACAATATCGACCAATAAAACGTCATACACTATGTCGTATTGGATGTCTATTTTAAGAATCAACAATATCGACCAATAAAACGTCATACACTATGTCGTATTGGATGTCTATTTTAAGAATCAACAATATCGACCAATAAAACGTCATACACTATGTCGTATTGGATGTCTATTTTAAGAATCAACAATATCGACCAATAAAACGTCATACACTATGTCGTATTGGATGTCTATTTTAAGAATCAACAATATCGACCATTAAACGTCTATGTCGTAGTGGATGTCTATTTTAAGAATCAACAATATCGACCAATAAAACGTCATACACTATGTCGTATTGGATGTCTATTTTAAGAATCAACAATATCGACCAATAAAACGTCATACACTATGTCGTATTGGGTGTCTATTTTAAGAATCAATAATATCGACCAATAAAACGTCATACACTATGTCGTATTGGATGCCTATTTTAAGAATCAACAATATCGACAAATAAAACGTCATACACTATGTCGTATTGGATGTCTATTTTAAGAATCAACAATATCGACCAATAAAACGTCATACACTATGTCGTATTGGATGTCTATTTTAAGAATCAACAATATCGACCAATAAAACGTCATACACTATGTCGTATTGGATGCCTATTTTAAGAATCAACAATATCGACCAATAAAACGTCATACACTATGTCGTATTGGATGCCTATTTTAAGAATCAACAATATCGACCATTAAAACGTCATACACTATGTCGTAGTGGATGTCTATTTTAAGAATCAACAATATCGACCAATAAAACGTCATACACTATGTCGTATTGGATGTCTATTTTAAGAATCAACAATATCGACCAATAAAACGTCATACACTATGTCGTATTGGATGTCTATTTTAAGAATCAACAATATCGACCAATAAAACGTCATACACTATGTCGTATTGGATGTCTATTTTAAGAATCAACAATATCGACCAATAAAACGTCATACACTATGTCGTATTGGATGTCTATTTTAAGAATCAACAATATCGACCAATAAAACGTCATACACTATGTCGTATTGGATGTCTATTTTAAGAATCAACAATATCGACCAATAAAACGTCATACACTATGTCGTATTGGATGTCTATTTTAAGAATCAACAATATCGACCAATAAAACGTCATACACTATGTCGTATTGGATGTCTATTTTAAGAATCAACAATATCGACCAATAAAACGTCATACACTATGTCGTATTGGATGTCTATTTTAAGAATCAACAATATCGACCAATAAAACGTCATACACTATGTCGTATTGGATGTCTATTTTAAGAATCAACAATATCGACCAATAAAACGTCATACACTATGTCGTATTGGATGTCTATTTTAAGAATCAACAATATCGACCAATAAAACGTCATACACTATGTCGTATTGGATGTCTATTTTAAGAATCAACAATATCGACCAATAAAACGTCATACACTATGTCGTATTGGATGTCTATTTTAAGAATCAACAATATCGACCAATAAAACGTCATACACTATGTCGTATTGGATGTCTATTTTAAGAATCAACAATATCGACCAATAAAACGTCATACACTATGTCGTATTGGATGTCTATTTTAAGAATCAACAATATCGACCAATAAAACGTCATACACTATGTCGTATTGGATGTCTATTTTAAGAATCAACAATATCGACCAATAAAACGTCATACACTATGTCGTATTGGATGTCTATTTTAAGAATCAACAATATCGACCAATAAAACGTCATACACTATGTCGTATTGGATGTCTATTTTAAGAATCAACAATATCGACCAATAAAACGTCATACACTATGTCGTATTGGATGTCTATTTTAAGAATCAACAATATCGACCAATAAAACGTCATACACTATGTCGTATTGGATGTCTATTTTAAGAATCAACAATATCGACCAATAAAACGTCATACACTATGTCGTATTGGATGCCTATTTTAAGAATCAACAATATCGACCAATAAAACGTCATACACTATGTCGTATTGGATGTCTATTTTAAGAATCAACAATATCGACCAATAAAACGTCATACACTATGTCGTATTGGATGTCTATTTTAAGAATCAACAATATCGACCAATAAAACGTCATACACTATGTCGTATTGGATGTCTATTTTAAGAATCAACAATATCGACCAATAAAACGTCATACACTATGTCGTATTGGATGTCTATTTTAAGAATCAACAATATCGACCAATAAAACGTCATACACTATGTCGTATTGGATGTCTATTTTAAGAATCAACAATATCGACCAATAAAACGTCATACACTATGTCGTATTGGATGTCTATTTTAAGAATCAACAATATCGACCAATAAAACGTCATACACTATGTCGTATTGGATGTCTATTTTAAGAATCAACAATATCGACCAATAAAAGTCATACTGTCGTATTGGATGTCTATTTTAGAATCAACAATATCGACCAATAAAACGTCATACACTATGTCGTATTGGATGTCTATTTTAAGAATCAACAATATCGACCAATAAAACGTCATACACTATGTCGTATTGGATGCCTATTTTAAGAATCAACAATATCGACCAATAAAACGTCATACACTATGTCGTATTGGATGTCTATTTTAAGAATCAACAATATCGACCAATAAAACGTCATACACTATGTCGTATTGGATGCCTATTTTAAGAATCAACAATATCGACCAATAAAACGTCATACACTATGTCGTATTGGATGCCTATTTTAAGAATCAACAATATCGACCAATAAAACGTCATACACTATGTCGTATTGGATGCCTATTTTAAGAATCAACAATATCGACCAATAAAACGTCATACACTATGTCATATTGGATGTCTATTTTAAGAATCAACAATATCGACCAATAAAAACGCCATACGCTATGTACGTCCTAGTGGGTGTCTATTTTTAAGAATCAACACTATCGAACAATATCAACGGCATACGCTATGTATCAGCTATCAGCTACAAGCTGGTCATGAAATAGGCCCCTGTTTTATTGATACGTACTAGGCATATATTTAGGGAATCCAAAAAGTGGTATGGCAACAACAGCAAACAAGATGCACGTGAACACGAAACCAAGCCACCATGCTCCAACCCAGCGGGTGTCCATCGCGTCGAACTCGAGTCTAAAGAATAATAAACAATGCTGTAATGCATACTACACTGAGTTCCTTCCACATGGTATTTTTTGGGATCGATTTAATAACTTTCGATTTTATTCTTACGCCAGCACACATTTTATACATATACTTCGTGGATCAGAGATCCTGTGAATCCCCCCCCCACCACCACCTCACTCACAATGGGTTACAGTATCTATCCCCTCGCGCACACAATTCTAAAATGACTAATACAACAGTGTATTTCTGAAACTTTATACCGAGGTCTCTTGTCTGTAATATATAGATTATTGTGATAGCGCAGTGGAAGGGGTTCGCTTCGGGAGCGAAAGGCCCTGAGTTCGTGCCCCGCTGTTGCCGTTACGATTGTACCCTTAGGCAAGGCATTTAAATTCCACATTGCCTCTTCTCTCTCTTTCATGGCGATGGATTCCATCAGGAATGAGATCTCGAGTGTGACTAATATAAGTTGAAAGAACTTATTTCGCAATCGAGCTAAAATAAATGTGTATAAACTAAATAGATTAGTCATACTTCTAATAACTGAAAGAAAGTTCAGATAAAATGCATATCCTGTTTTTTAAACTTACGCGTCTTGATCCACTCTGTCAAATTCCACAAACCAGTTCTGCATAAACTGGCCCCCGATAAAGAATCCACATGATACGCCCACAGCAGTAGCTGTATAGCATATACCTAGAAATAGTATTAACAATGATTAAAACACTGTCGTGACGTCATACCATTGTATTGGCAGTCCATTATTATTAAGCATACCCATACTAATACTTAAATTATAACATAGTCATGTGTTTGTTTGTTGTTTGTGTGTTTGTTTGTTTGTTTGTTTTTTTGTTTGATTCAAAGTCGCAACAACAGCTTTGGTCATACGGCAACTCGCCAGCTATAATTGGTGGAAGAAGACCCCGGGTGTCCCTCCGAGCAGTATTTCAGGCACGGACGGGCACCAGGGTAGAACCACCGACCTACAGCAAGCCCATGTGAGATTCACTATAGACGTGAAATAGTGCAGTTTCTTGCTTCACAATTCATGATTTTATGTTTTCACTGTCATATAGAAAACGCACACTTCGGATAAGTGTGTTTTTACATGAATAACAATAAGTATATAAATACAGTTATAAACATTTTGGCATATTTTTAGTTGTTCGGTTAGTGTTTTGTAATAAAGATATGAAATATCTTTGATGGAATTCGTTTTCATGTAATAATAATCATATAATGTTTTCTATGTCCTCTAGTATATAATGTAGGTGTGCGTTTTCTATGTCCTCTAGTATATAATGTAGGTGTGCATTTTCTATGTCCTCTAGTATATAATGTAGGTGTGCGTTTTCTATGTGCTCTAGTATATAATGTAGGTGTGCGTTTTCTATGTTCTCTAGTATATAATGTAGGTGTGCGTTTTCTATGTCCTCTAGTATATAATGTAGGTGTGCGTTTTCTATGTCCTCTAGTATATAATGTAGGTGTGCGTTTTCTATGTCCTCTAGTATATAATGTAGGTGTGCGTTTTCTATGTCCTCTAGTATATAATGTAGGTGTGCGTTTTCTATGTCCTCTAGTATATAATGTAGGTGTGCGTTTTCTATGTCCTCTAGTATATAATGTAGGTGTGCGTTTTCTATGTCCTCTAGTATATAATGTAGGTGTGCGTTTTCTATGTCCTCTAGTATATAATGTAGTGTGCGTTTTCTATGTCCTCTAGTATATAATGTAAGTGTGCGTTTTCTATGTCCTCTAGTATATAATGTAGGTGTGCGTTTTCTATGTCCTCTAGTATATAATGTATGTGTGCGTTTTCTATGTCCTCTAGTATATAATGTAAGTGTGCGTTTTCTATGTCCTCTAGTATATAATGTAAGTGTGCGTTTTCCATGTCCTCTAGTATATAATGTAAGTGTGCGTTTTCTATGTCCTCTAGTATATATATGAGATGTGATATAGTGAAGACACAGCCCGGAGTTCGTACATACCCACACACAATGCTGCCGTTCCTTGGTTGGTGTTTTCATCTAAATACACAGTGCCGAGTGTGAACATAGGAGTAAAGCCGATACCGTGTACTACCTGCGCCAGGGCCAGCACCCATACCCACTTCTCTCCTTCGCTCTCACAAGACGGTGGACTTCCAGGTCCATCCCCACCGCATGTGTCGGTAGGACCAGATGACCCCTCAGAACCTGGTAATGTGCAGAAATGGAATTGAACTCAGTGGTATATTGTGCAAGCATTTATGATTAGTCAGAAACACAACTGTTGTATCGCACTATTGCAGCTTTTAAAAAAAGTTTCAACTTTATTTATTTCACAACGATTGCGAAGCAAGTTCTAACAACTTATATTAATCACTTTCGTTGGCTCGGATGAAAGCGTATATGTAGTCATTCGTGTGGCAGGAAACCGGAGTACCCTGAGAAAACGACTTGTACGAGCTGGCGACCACCGTACCATCTCACATAATTCCAGGTCCGAGGATCGAACCCGGTTTGCATTGCAGCTTTTATTGTTGGAGGAATGTGATATGTGGCAATCCGGGTATGAATCAGACACGGTCACAACGCTACGTTCCATTTCAGAACCACAAACTTCCCTACCTCCATAATATATGTCGACAGGCATCATACATATGTAATGCAGAGGGATATGTAGTCCAGTGATCCCCCGTCTGACCTTAATACAATTAACAATATTTCAAATGGGACTTTAAACCGAGGTCTCGTGTCGGTGCTTTACACTGTGCACGTAAAAGAACCAGAGGAGACTCTGGAATGGGTCTCTGTCGATATCATTTCACTATCCTCCAATAATCTAAAATGACTAACCTCTTCAGGAGGCGTCGCTCATACGAGCAACCGGTAGCGACGATAAATAAACGTAAAACACACACTACATATATGACGGACAATTAATTTGATGTCATATACACGCAAATTCCTACACGAGAATGTGGAATACCATGGCTATGTGTTTGTGTTGCATAGCGCTTACCTTCGTAGTTATATCTCTCGGCAATGTGAGGGATAGTGAAGATGAAGGAGCCTATCGCCATGATGACGGAGCCAGTCGCGATCCAAGAAATCTTGTTATATCTCCCGCCGATAAAACTCACAAACAAGACCAGAATCAGCGCACCTGGAAGTCATGAATTATTCCGTATATTTTTTTTAATACAATTTTATTTTAGCTCGATTGCGAAACAAGTTCTTTAAACTTATACTACTCACTCTCGAGACCTCATTCCTGATGGAATCCATCGCCATGAAGGAGCGAGAAGAGGCAATGTGGAATTTAAATGCCTTGCTTCCTAAGGGTACAATCGTAACGGCTCCAGCGGGGCTCGAACGCCGGACCTTTCGCACCTGAATCGAACGCGCATTCACAGCGCTATCACGACTTCCACTTCGACTCATTCTGTAAACAGGTGCCCGGTAAACTCAACATGTATGGTTATTCTCTGATGATGCTTGTATCATATACACAGTCTAGCTTCAGATTAGCTCAATTGTGAAAGGTTTTTACAATATTAGAGTAATCGATCTCGAGACCTCATTCTTAAACTTTAGTGGAAGTCGTGATAGCGCAGTGGATGAGCGTTCGCTTCAGGTGCGAAAGGTCCGGAGTTCGAGCCCCGCTGGAGCCGTTACGATTATGCCCTTAGGCAAGGCATTTAAATTCCACGTTGCCTCTTCTCTCTCCCTCGTGGCGATGGATTCCATCAGGAATGAGGTCTCGAGAGTGATTTATATAAGTTGAAATAACTTGTTTCGCAATCGAGCTAAAAACTAAAATTTAAACTTTATTTATTTTACAACGATTGCGAAGCAAGTTTTAACAACTTATATATTAATCACTTGGCGCTGATGAAAGCGTATATGTGGGAGGAAACTTGAGTACCCGGAGATAACCAACCTGTCCGATCTGGCGACCACCATACCATCTCACATACTTCCCGGTCCGAGGATCGAACCGGGTTACATTGGTGAGAAGCGAGCGCGCTAACCACTGCGCCAATCGGACAGCCATATCATATACAGAGAAATATGCACGAGAAAACCAGCCATAGCATATACATAGAAATATGCACGAGAAAACCAGCTATATCATATACATAGAAATATGCACGAGGAAACCAGCTATATCATATACATAGAAATATGCACGAGGAAACCAGCTATATCATATACATAGAAATATGCACGAGAAAACCAGCCATAGCATATACATAGAAATATGCACGAGAAAACCAGCCATAGCATATACATAGAAATATGCACGAGAAAACCAGCCATAGCATATACATAGAAATATGCACGAGAAAACCAGCCATAGCATATACATAGAAATATGCACGAGAAAACCAGCTATATCATATACATAGAAATATGCACGAGAAAACCAGCTATATCATATACATAGAAATATGCACGAGAAAACCAGCTATATCATATACATAGAAATATGCACGAGAAAACCAGCTATATCATATACATAGAAATATGCACGAGAAAACCAGCTATATCATATACATAGAACTATGCACGAGAAAACAGTTGGAATATTATGATGTACTCCGTACACTGAGAAGCAACACATGGGAACTAAATAAGCATAAAATTGAAATTGAGACAACATAGATTATGTACGAAATAAATGGCAATCTGTATGAAAACATTTCGCAAATTAATATTTGTATCGAAAGACTGTTGTATTATATATATGTGACTACCACGTCTGCTCAACTAAATTATTTACCGATGTCTTGCGAAGCGGGTATAATTGACGATTTGGAGCTTGTAAGTTTGAACTGGCGTTCAATGGCTGGGATTCCAGCATTTGCTATGCCATTGATTGCAAAGCCCTCCAAGAAGCAGAAAAAGGTAAGACACAGCAAAAGGAATGGTAACTTGTTGACACTCTGAATACATCTGGAAATAGAGCAATGTAATTATAAATGCTGTGTGCTTTACGTTTATTTATCGTAGCTACCGGTTGCCCATATGAGCGACGCTCCCTGCACCGACACGACACTAATCTATAAGGAAACGCGACATGCGGTACAGACGAGCTGTAGTATAGACGACCTGTGGTACAGACGACCTGTAGTACAGACGACCTGTGGTACAGACGACCTGTGGTACAGACGACCTGTGGTACAGACGACCTGTGGTGCAGACGACATGTAGTACAGACGACATGTAGTACAGACGACCTGAGGTACAGACGACATGTGGTACAGACGACCTGTGGTACAGACGACATGTAGTACAGACGACCTGAGGTACAGACGACCTGTAGTACAGACGACCTGTGGTACAGACGACATGTAGTACAGACGACATGTAGTACAGACGACCTGAGGTACAGACGACATGTGGTACAGACGACCTGTGGTACAGACGACATGTAGTACAGACGACATGTAGTACAGACGACTTGAGGTACAGACGACATGTAGTACAGACGACCTGAGGTACAGACGACATGTAGTACAGACGACATGTAGTACAGACGACCTGAGGTACAGACGACATGTGGTACAGACGACATGTAGTACAGACGACCTGTGGTACAGACGACCTGTGGTACAGACGACTTGTAGTACAGACGACCTGTGGTACAGACGACCTGTGGTACAGACGACATGTGGTACAGACGACCTGAGGTACAGACGACCTGTGGTACAGACGACCTGTGGTACAGACGACCTGAGGTACAGACGACCTGTAGTACATACGACCTGTGGTACAGACGACATGTAGTACAGACGACCTGAGGTACAGACGACCTGTGGTACAGACGACATGTGGTACAGACGACCTGAGGTACAGACGACCTGTGGTACAGACGACCTGTGGTACAGACGACATGTGGTACAGACGACCTGAGGTACAGACGACCTGTGGTACAGACGACCTGTGGTACAGACGACCTGTGGTACAGACGACCTGAGGTACAGACGACCTGTGGTACAGACGACCTGTAGTACAGACGACCTGTGGTACAGACGACCTGTATTACAGACGACCTGTGGTACAGACGTCCTGTGGTACAGGCGACCTGTAGTACAGACGACCTATGGTACAGACGACCTGTAGTACAGACGACCTGTGGTACAGACGACCTGTAGTACAGACGACCTATGGTAAGACGACCTGTAGTACAGACCACCTGTGGTACAGACGACCTGTAGTACAGACGATCTGTGGTACAGACGACCTGTGGTGCAGACGACCTGTGGTACAGACGACATGTGGTACAGACGACCTGTGGTACAGACGACCTGAGGTACAGTCGAGCTGTAGTATAGACGAGCTGTAGTACAGACAACCTGTGGTACAGACGACCTGTAGTACAGACTACATGTAGTACAGACGACCTGTAGTACAGACGACCTGTAGTACAGACGAGCTGTAGTATAGACGACCTGTGGTGCAGACGACCTGTGGTACAGACGACCTGTGGACAGACGACCTGTAGTACAGACGACCTGTGGTACAGACGTCCTGTGGTACAGACGACATGTAGTACAGACGACCTGTAGTACAGACGACATGTGGTACAGACGACTTGTAGTACAGACGACCTGTGGTACAGACGACCTGTAGTATAGACGAACTGTGGTACAGACGACCTGTGGTACAGACGACCTGTAGTACAGACGACCTGTGGTACAGACGACCTGTGGTACAGACGACTTGTGGTACAGACGACCTGTAGTACAGACGACCTGAGGTACAGACGACGTGTAGTACAGACGACCTGAGGTACAGACGACATGTAGTACAGACGACCTGTGGTACAGACGACCTGTAGTACAGACGACCTGTGGTACAGACGTCCTGTGGTACAGACGACCTGTAGTACAGACGACCTGTAGTACAGACGACCTGTAGTACAGACGACCTGTAGTACAGACGAGCTGTAGTATAGACGACCTGTGGTGCAGACGACCTGTGGTACAGACGACCTGTGGTACAGACGACCTGTGGTACAGACGACCTGTAGTACAGACGACCTGTGGTACAGACGTCCTGTGGTACATACGACCTGTAGTACAGACGACCTGTGGTACAGACGACCTGTAGTACAGATGACCTGTGGTACAGACGACCTGTAGTACAGACGACCTGTGGTACAGACGACCTGTAGTACAGACGACCTGTGGTGTAGACGACCTGTGGTACAGACGACCTGTGGTGCAGACGGCCTGTAGTACAGAAGACCTGTGGTACAGACGACCTGTAGTACAGACGACCTGTGGTACAGACGACCTGTAGTACAGACGACCTGAGGTACAGACGACTTGTAGTACAGACGACCTGAGGTACAGACGACATGTAGTACAGACGACCTGTGGTACAGACGACATGAGGTACAGACGACCTGTGGTGCAGACGACATGTAGTACAGACGACCTGTGGTACAGACGACCTGTGGTGCAGACGACATGTGGTACAGACGACATTATACACGTTTACCCATGCTGCTACTACATGTGTATTGCAACATGGGTAAACGTGTTGGTCATCATAGAATACAACAACAATAATTCTCAATTCCTAAGCTGTAAAATAAGTAAAAAGTACAAAGTAATGACCAAATATTTCGTATTCTCTCGCAAGTGTGTAAATAACAATACAGAAACATGAGAAAGCAGTCATATATACCTCGGCTTACACGGTCCATATCCGAATCTAGTGTCGACCTGGATCGCAGGGGTGTCTTGATTCGGGGGTTTCTGAGAATAGTATATGGATTGTATTTTATATAATTGTTGAGTATAATGGCGGCGGCATCATTTCGATGTATGGTGTACAACTATTTACTCCAAATACTATTTACTACAAATAAATAGAACACATGTGTTCACAAAGTGTCCGTCGAGTGCTTGACATTCATTATAGGAAGACCTACAGCTCTTATTTACTTAGTTTATACAACTTTATTTTAGCTCGATTGCGAAACAAGTTCTTATAACTTATAGTAATCACTCTCGAGACCTCATTCCTGATGGAATCCATCGCCACGAGGGAGAAGGAAGAGGCAATGTGGAATTTAAATGCCTTGTCTAAGGGCATAATCGTAACGGCTCCAGCGGGGCTCGAACTCCGGACCTTTCGCATCTGAAGCGAACTAGCATCGACTGCGCTATCACGACTTCTTATTTACTTGAATGACATACTCATAATATATACGGACGAATCAGATGGCATTGTTTTTGTTGTGTCTGTTTTGGAGAATTGCAGTCGTACCAACAGCATAGGAGGTCATAGTAGTGATGTAGGAAGACCTCGGGTACCCCTCCGAGCAAGAACTGATACCCGGGTAAAACCACAAAGCTAGATAGCTTTCTCACATGGAAAAGTCCATATGTTGGTGCGACCTTATATCCACAAACAACAAACAAATCATTGCAAAGCACTGTGTTCTCATATGTTCCGTGTCTCGTGTTATATGCATGGTTCGCTGGTGGAAGATTTTCATCATAGCAAAATGACATTATCAGATACGTGTGTTGATCCATTTGAGTGGATGCCAGGAACACGAATAACCAATAGAAATAACAGTTATTAAAGTCTATAAATCTATTTTTAACTACATCTTCAATATGTTGAAGTATATTCGATAATAAATACGTAAGAGACGGATCTGTAGTGGTTAACACGCTGAACTTGTAACCCAGGGATCGCAGGTTCGATCCCCCGTCTGACCCTAATAAAATTAACAGTCTTTCAGATGGGACGTTAAACCGAGGTCTCGTGTCTGTGCTTTACACTGTGCACGTAAAAGAACCAGAGGGGATACTGGAATGGGTCTCTCTCTGTATCATTGCACTATCCTCCAAAAATCTAAGATGACTAATCTCTTCAGGAGGCGTCGTTCAAATGGGCAACCGGTAGCGACGATTAATAAACGTAAACAACACACACATAAATACGTAGTTAACACATTGAGCTGGTCCAGGGCATATGTAATTATTCCCGTTTCAAATTAATAATAATATTAATTTAGTATTTGTGTGAGGCTATACAGCGAGGTGAGATGTATCGATGCTATACACCAGACATGTAAAGTAGGCACTATTAACGTCAATGCATCTCACAACTCATAAGTCGCTGTCTTAATCCGACAACAACTCGCTCGTCGTACTGATCGCTACCGTAATACACGATATAACTAAAAACTCCACTCTGGAAAGGAATTAATATAAGTTGTTAAAACTTGTTTTCCAATCCAATACTTACAGTATGTAATTTGTGTATATTATATATACGTATTTGTAAAATGTATACTTTAATAAATAAAGTTTAAACTAACGTTGCAAGTTTTCATTATTCTATACTACAGTCAAACCTGTGTTAAGCAGTCAGCCAAGGGAATCACAGAAAGTGGCTGCGTAGCACAGGTGGTTGCTTAATAGAAGTACAATTTATAATAAGACAACATATTGGGAATTTGGAAACTGGCTGCTTAATACAGGTTCGTTGCTTAATAGTGGTGACCACTAACGCAGGTTTGACTGTATAATTGAGGTGACCACTAACGCAGGTTTGACTGCATACTAGAGGTGACCACTAACGCATGTTTGGCTGTATAATAGAGGTGCTCATTAACGCAGGTTTGACTGTATAATAGAGGTGACCACTAACGCAGGTTTGACTGTATAATAGAGGTGCTCATTAACGCAGGTTTGACTGTATAATAGAGGTGACCACTAACGCAGGTTTGACTGTATAATAGAGGTGACCACAAACGTAGGTTTGACTGTATAATAGAGGTGACAACAAATGCAGGTTTGACTGTATAATAGAGGTGCACACTAACGCAATTTTGGATGTCGTGATAGCGCAGTGGATGCGCGTTCGCTTCAGGTGCGAAAGGTCCGGAGTTCGAGCCCCGCTGGAGCCGTTACGATTGTGCCCTTAGGCAAGGCATTTAAATTCCATGTTGCCTCTTCTCTCTCCCTCGTTGCGATGGATTCCACCAGGAATGAGTTCTCGAGAGTGATTAATATAAGTTGTAAGAACTTGTTTCACAATCGAGCTAAAATAAATTTGTATAAACTATAACGCAATTTTGACTGTATAATAGAGGTGACCACTAACACAGGTTTGACTGTATAATAGAGGTGACCACTAACACAGGTGTGACTGTATAATAGAGGTGACCACTAACGCAGGTTTGGCTGTATAATAGAGGTTACCACTAACGCAGGTTTGGCTGTATAATAGAGGTTACCACTAACGCAGGTTTGACTGTATAATAGAGGTGACCACTAACGCAGGTTTGACTGTATAATAGAGGTGACCACTAACGCATGTTTGACTGTATAATAGAGGTGACCACTAACGCAGGTTTGACTGTATAATAGAGGTGACCACAAACGCAGGTTTGACTGTATAATAGAGATGCCCTCAAACGCAGGTTTGACTGTATAATAGAGGTGACAACTAACGCAGGTTTGACTGTATAATAGAGGTGCCCACTAACGCAGGTTTGACTGTATAATAGAGGTGCCCACTAACGCAGGTTTGACTGTATAATAGAGGTGACACTAACGCAGGTTTGACTGTATACTATAGGTGACAACTAACGCAGGTTTGACTGTATAATATAGGTGTCCACTAACTCAGGTTTGACTGTATAATATATGTCCCCACTAACGCAAAACTGTCATAATAAACACTCACTTAACCCATTTCATTCTGGATACATTTAAAGGCCTTTGCAAACAACATAGATCCAGATCAGGATCTATGTTGTTTGCTACATAGCCAAGTGTCTTAGCTAGATCATCGGAATAGCAAACAGCATAGAGCGTGATCAGACGGAAGGTTCTATGGCAGCTGATCTGGCTCTTGTGTTCTTTGCAAATACTGTTTGAACGGTATCCAGAATCAAATGGTTTAATAACAAATAAAATGCAACAGATCAGTTCAACCTGCAATCCTACCTGTGCATCTATTACGCTGCCATAGCCGGGGGTAACAGCAACGTGTATGTCGTCTGCGGAAGTGGTGTAAGCTACATTGTCATACGTCTGCTTCTCAGTCTGTATTCAAAAATAAAATAAACCATACAATAAGTTACATGAATAAGTACTTATTAGATTAGCCATACATTTGTACTTGCAGTCCATTATTATTAATGTTGGACTGCTGTCAAAAGGCCAGAGTATTATATTAAATCCTACGTGTACATGTACGAAATTATCAATTTTAATTAGTAGGATCTTGTTATATAGGTGTGTGTTTTATGTAAGATATATGCCTCACACTCACCCTACGCGCCTCACTCAGTCCAATATTTTACATATTGGATCGTTTTCGGCTTATATCTTATACATATACATGTATATGTCAATATCACCAGTTTAGAGTGATGGATGGGTGGATGACTGGTTTAACTGATGAATGGTTGAATTGCTGGCGGGATTGGTGGATGGATAAATCGAATGTGATAAGATAAATTTAAGATAAGATAAATTTAAGATAAGATAAATTTTATTGTGAGTCGGCAAGATAGCAACAGTACAACACAAGCTCTGAGTGAGCTTTTGAACCGACGATATAACATAAAATAATGGTAAGAGCTATAAAATTATAATCACTGATATTCCAAATATTTGCCTCAAACATTGAGTATTTCAACTAATAAACAAGCGTCGTATACGCGGTTTGTTGACATAGCAAAATACTGTAAACAGGGTCGACATACATGCGTAATACAACCTGTGTATTCCGAAAAACGAGATTTATATATCACATTTCATGATTTGTGCATATGCATATTTATTTGTAGACTAATCTTAGTTAAATTTATTATCTCTAAGCGACAGTATCACGCGTTTAGTATTGACTACAATGACAAAGAAGTGTCAATTCAGGAGCGTGGATGACCGGTACATGAAATACTACATTCACTTTTGAATGTTTGTAGACCACAATCACCGTTTATTGATTAAATATTTGTTTTCGAATGTATTCGGAAGAATGTGTAGTAGCAATGCATTTTATACGTGAACAATGTATTGTTTGGCTTTTTGCGATGTAATGTCGCTTTAACACGCTATGGCTATTTAAACTCAACCAAAGCAATTGTTCTTTAGCACAAAATTAATTTCAAGTCACGACTTTCTTATGTTTATGTGAATAACCTATGCGCATAGATCAAACAGCGCTTTATATTACATATTCCAATTATCTTTTTGGTCGTTAGAACATTTGTGTGCTTGTTATTTAATGGAGTTTAAAACATTGGACAAAGAATGCTCTATCTGTATTTCGAAAGTCGTGTAAGCGCTGTGGTAGCGCGTTCGTTCACTTCCGGTGCGAAAGGTCCGGAGTTCGCGCCCAGCTGTAGCCGTTACGCTTGCGCCACTATGCAAGACATTTAAATTCCATAGTGCGTCTTCTCTCTCTCCATCATGGCGATGGATTCCATCATGAATGAGGTCTTGAGAGCGATTAATCTAAGGTTTTAAAAACTTGTTTCGCAATCGAGCGAAGATAAATTTGTATAAACTAAACCAATTGTCTTCTTTTTTTGTTAGTTTACGTGTATCGTTTTGATTAAATACTGCTCTATCAAACACGAACATTATTTTACTTTTATGGTTTGCTTGCATCGCTGTTATCAAAGACTATCTATCAGACAGTAATGTTTTACTTCTATAGCTTTCAATATCTCGTTGTTGTCAGGCAATAATATGTTATAGTATTCTGAACACCAGCACCAAATACCAGCATTAGCGGAACAGTAAACAATGACACTAGACACGGAAGCCCAATTTCAATATATATAGTTTAATTTACACTGTATATAAATATTTCGCTCGCTTATCACCAATGCAACCCGGGGTCGATCCTCGGACTGGGAAGTATGTGAGATGGTACGGTGGTCGCCAGATCGGACAGATGTGTTTTTTCCGGGTACTCATGTTTCCTCCCACATGAATGACCATATTTACGCTTTCATCCGCCTCGCAATCGTTGTAAAAGAAATAATGTTTAAAAATATACAATATTTGTGTGGTATTTATCCGTTGCATTCGCTGCCAGGGACACGTTATAAATGATTATATATGTATGTGAGATAGTTGTCAATCACAAGCGTGTGCTGAAGAGTTGAATACTGGCTGTACCATGGACATGTGGGTAGTGTTCCCTACAACACGACCTCCTGACCTCAGAGTTATGATCAGAAACTTGAATGCTTAACAGTTGGACGAGTTGAATACTGGCTTTACCATGGAAATGTGGGTTGTCTTCCCTTCAACATAACCTCCTGACCTCAGAGTTATAATCAGAAACTTGAATGCTTAACAGTTTGACGAGTTGAATACTGGCTGTACCATGGACATGTGGGTAGTGTTCCCTACAACACTACCTCCTGACCTCAGAGTTATGATCAGAAACTTGAATGCTTACAGTATGACGAGTTGAATACTGGCTGTACTATGGGAATGTGGGAGGACTTCCCTACAACATAACCTCCTGACCTCAGAGTTATAATCAGAAACTTGAATGCTTAACAGTTTGACAAGAAGGAGAATTGATTGCACGTTATATATATTAATGCGTTCGTTCCCGATGGCCATATTTTAATGGTTATCCAAATTGCAAAGCTAGTTCCTAGTTTTATGTGAATGTGTCAACATAATTTGTTTTAAGCATTCAATATTTACATCGCAATGACACATCTTTCCGCCTCCACAAACGTTAAACACGCCCAGTGTACATGTAGTTCATTGTCCGACGGACATTAGTGACCCGTGATTCATTCCTTAATTAAGCATTTTGAACGCTGAATCATAGTTCTGCATGGGCATGGACTCCCTTCTCATACTGGTCATTGCGATACATGGTTACGTATGCTGAATGTACCTGCATGTCAAATTGGTTAAATAAGTTAAACAGTTTTAAATAAGTGTTACTGTACTTTGTTGCGGTTTATAAAATCACAGCGCGCATTACTAAAATCTGTATTCTTTTTTTATTATTTAAATTTATTTAACGTCGCTACCGGTTGCCCATTTGAGCGACGGACAGTTTACCTAACAGCACCTTTCCTGTGCAGGCTCAAGCGGTTAACCAGTACTTGGTGCATCGACCTCTGTTAGAAACTGCCAACGTGTTCATATACATGAGAAACGGCCTGAGAGGGACTCGAACCAGTGACCATCAGTGATGATAGGTTACAGTGGTACAGAGGGTACAATGTACTCACAGCCTCATTTCAAGAAAGACCGACTCGGAACTACAGTCGAGGGCCTGGTCTCAGGGCCCACAAACGAGCGCCTTACCGAAGCAGGAACCATAAGATCCAGTCACTGCCCGAAAGAAATATATACCCATACACCGACAACCGATGACCAATACATGGCACGCTATGATCAACGCAAGCGCATCCGAGGAACAATTTACTTTATATCGAGTTATGGTTAATGTATATTTCGAATTGCTATATTTCGTATATCGTATTGCTTAGAAAAAAGTTATTTCATCACCTGAAGTTGTGTGTAAGTAATGTGTATGTGTGTTTTACGTTTATTTATCGTCGCTACCGGTTATGTAGAAAGAAAAACTCGTTCATTGAAAGCAGCATGGATGGAGAATGCGTGTGTGTGTTTTACGTTTATGTATCGTCGCTACCGGTTGCCCATATGAGCGACGCCTCCTACAGAGATTAGTCACTTTAGATTGTTGGAGGATAGTGCAACGATACAGACAGAGACCCATTCCAGAGCCTCCTCTGGTTCTTTTACGTACACGGTGTACAGCACCGACACGATTCCTCGGTTTAAAGTCCCATCTGAAAGACTGTTAATTTTATTAGGGTCAGACGGGGGATCGAACCTGCAATCCCTGGATTACCACTGGACTACATATCCGTATGTGTGTGTAAGTAAGTAAGTACGTTCATTATTTATAGAGGGTAACCCAATTGGTTGTAGTACCCTTCTTCCATAGGGTCCTCTTTTAAAGGGACATATACTATTTACACAAACATAAATATTATACTAGAGGACATAGAAAACGCACACCCACATTATATGATTATTATTACATGAAAACGAAATACGAAGGATTCCATCAAAGATATATCACATCTTTATTACAAAACACAAACTGAACAATTAAAAATATTCCAAAATGTTTATAATTATGTATTTATATAGTTATTGATTTTCATGTAAAAACTCACTTATCCGAAGTGTGCGTTTTCTATGTACTCTAGTATATATAATGACTTAAATTAAAACGAGTTGCTAGTAGAGGATGGAGACCTTATATCCAGCACGTAGTGCAGCTCCAACCCACCCAGAATGCACATGTTTATTATAAACGATTGACAAAACAATGTATTTTTGAAATTAAGTTTATTTAACGTCGCTACCGGTTGCCCATTTGAGCGATGGGCAGTTTACCTAACAACACCTTTCCTGGGTAGGTTCCAACTTGGTGCACACACCTCCGTAAGAAACTTCCAACTGTTTCCATATAAAGAGACACGGTATGAGCGGAGCTCGAACCCGTGACAATCAGTGATCAATGGTTACAGTGGTGTATAAGTCAGCGACCGTAACCACTCGACAACGGAGGCGGGCAACACTATCACATGTGTGTGTGTGTGTTTTACGTTTATTTATCGTCGCTATCGGTTACCCATATGGGCGACGCCTCCTGAAGCGATTAGTCATTTTAGATTGTTGGAGGATAGTGCAATGATACAGACAGAAACCCATTCCAGAGCCTCCGCTGGTTCTTTTACGTGCACGGTGTAAGCACCGATACGAGACCTCGGTTTTTAAAGCCACGTCTGAAAGACTGTTAATTTTATTATTTATTATAATTTGTTACCATTGGACTACAGATCCGTCTGTATACACACTATCATATAGCCAACATCTCCTTTTAACATAGGCATATCTACGGGTCCGGCCGTATTTCGAACATTTCGAGAATAATATATACACTGCCTGACGTATAGAAAGTCAAACGAGACGCATACAGACTTGGGAAACGGAACCCGACTGTAGTAGGGCTATATCAAACTTTTTTTTCAATTGCACTTCCATAAATTTACGTTGGCCGTAAGAAGTAAACGCGAAAATTCAGCAGCTGTGCAGGTCGTAAAAATAAGCGCCGGGACCTCGAGGACAACAACAACAACAACAACAACAACAAAAACAGAATCGTGATGTCTGCTAAACGCAGAATAACGGACTATTTCAAGTACTTTCCCATTTCTAAGTGAATACAGAGTGATTCAGTAATACGACGACAGTTTTTATTGAAAGAGTTAGAATTATGTCAACTTTGTAATCCTTTGAAATATAAGTTTAAATCAAATAGTGGTGACGGAGGCACGCTGGATGAAAATCATGAAATATCCTTTGCGCTAATAAGGCACACCACCCATGTCAAAATCTATTTTTCGTGAAACGAAGCCCACAAGGTCTTTGTAAACATATTAGTTCCTTTTTTAATTTTTTGTTTTTATTTTGAATGTGGGTACGTTTTGACTTCTCACAGGGTACGTTTTGACTTTTTTTAGTGGGTACGTTTTGACTTCTCAGAGGGTACGTTTTGACTTTTTTTAGTGGGTACGTTTTGACTTGGGTACGTTTTGACCAGCACCCTTGCATTTTTCTCTGTCTATTCTTATGTTCATAACTTCTGAAGTTCAGTAACTTACTAATTAATGCCAGCAAACTTCATCAGCACCTTATCACGTCCAAGTTTTATTGTCTCGCCTGTGAAATATTTTTTTATGCTCACCTAAAACAAGAATTACATAGGGTAGGCCGGAGGCCCTGGCCAAATTTTCAATTTTGTTCAAAATACATTGAAAATATGGGTCTCGTGCAAGTTGTAGGACAACATTTTTGATGAAGATATAATTATCTCTGTGTCTGCTGGTCCCACTTCCACCAAACTTCAACTGTACCTTACTGCCATTGAGTACTTACCGTCCCACGTGTTTCGGGTGGCCTTGACCTACCGTGTCCGAACTATAATAAAATATGCTGAGAATTCAGGAAATTACGTTTCATACCAGAATCATACCCTTCTTATCCCACCATGCCAATGGTTATGTTCTACGAAAAAAACATCAACTTTCTGCTCTGCTCAACGCCTTCTCATATATTTCACAGGTGTGCATCACAGACTAGCATCACATTTCCCAACTCGTATAACTGAATATGCTTTTGTTCCCTTGCAGAGAATCTGAAGCGTCAACTTCTGACCTTAATACCGCTGATGCATCTTCAAGTGTTGACATTCAGACAAGTTCTGTTGAAGCTAATATTCCAAGTAGCACGGAAACGGCATCGCTGCCTGAAATTGGATATAAACCGCACCAACCGCAAATAGCATTTCCCAAAAGAACATTTGGACTAAAAAATCCAGTGACAAGATCATTTCAGTCTGAGTGGTTTAGAAAGTGGGGTTGGATTCACTATGACGAAGAAAATGATTCCGCATTTTGTTACATTTGTTCCACGGCATATAAAGATAAAAAACTATCTTCTCAGGCAATCGACCAGTCTTTTATTTGACGTGGATATACAAATTGGAAAGACGGGTGTCGCAAGAGAGGGGGGTTTCATGCACATGAACTAAGTGACAGTCATAAAGAAGCACTAGAGCGGTCTATCAAACCATCCCTTGACGTGGGTGAAGAATTATCTTCCATCCACAAACAGGAAAAAATCACAAATCGAAAAAACTTTTTGAAAATAGTATCGTGTCTTCGGTTCTTATGCAGACAAGGACTTGCTCTTCGCGGCCATGATGAAGGTGAATCAAATGTTGTTCAATTGTGCCAGCTGTTAGCAGATGATGATCCTCAGTTTGCCTCTTGGCTTCAGAAAAAGCGAAACAATTATGCCAGTCCTATAATTCAGAATGAGATTTTGCGAATCTTCGGAAATGATCTGTTGCGAGAGATTGCGAGTAACATCAGATCCAGTGAATTCTTCGGTATTCTTGCGGATGAGTGTACAGACTTATCAAACCTTGAACAATTGGTTACGTGTATTCGGTGGGTTGACGATGATCTGGAAGCTCACGAAGACTACATTGGATTGGTTGATATTCCATGTGCAAACGTGGTGACCATAACTCACACACTCAAAGATATCCTTATGAGACTTGGTTTGCCAATTGAAAAAGCGCGGAGTCAATGTTATGACGGATGCAGTACCATGAGTGGTGAGAAGAGCGGTGTTGCGAAGCGGATCAAAGACGACGAACCACGTTGCTTATACAGTCACTGCTACGGCCACGCATTAAGTCTAGCGTGTGCAGACTCAATTAAGAACAATAAACTCATGAAAGATGCACTGGAAATCACACACGAGATAACTAAGTTGATTAAAAAATCACCCAAACGCGATGCCCATCTGACAAAAATCAAATCAGGAATGACAGAAGACGACCGTACTGCAAACATACGCATTCTTTGTCCGACTAGATAGACCGTTAGGGCCAATGCCCTTAAAAGCATTATTGATAATTACCCACAATTGCGAGAACTATGGGAATGGTCACTTGACAATACTTCCGACACAGAAATGAAAGCGCGAATCCGTGATGTTGATACTTACATGTCGAGGTTCGACTTTTATTTTGGTCTGCATCTGGGACACTTTCTCCTCCGTCATGCGGATAATTTGAGTGCTACACTGCAAACGAGAAAACTGTCTGCTGCCGAGGGACAATCTGTAGCTGCAATGACCATCAACACCTTGAAAGGACTAAGAACAGAGCGCGAGTTCGCGTTGTGTTGGTCCCTTGTAACCAAACGTGCTGCTGACAACGACGTTGATGAACCACGGTTACCTCGACGACGGAAAGCACCCCGTCGGTTTGAGGAGGGTAGCGCAGATCCAACATACCCAGAAACTTCCGAAGCATACTATCGGCCTATATACTTTGAAGCGTTGGATTTCATTGTGTCTGCCATAACTGATCGATTCGATCAACGAGATTATCGGATATACGCCAAAAGCGAACAGCTGCTCTTGAAAGCTTCAAATGGTGATGACTTTACTGACGAGTTGGAGGTTGTTTCACAGTTCTATGGGGCTGACTTTGAACCAGACACGCTGAAGATGCAACTGACAACCCTTCAGTTCAATGTTCCGAAGGACTCTAGCTCCTCACTCTCGGACATCGTATCCTATCTGCGATCATTGTCACATGTCCAAAAAGATCTGATTGGCCAGGTTATGAAGCTCGCGAAGTTAATCCTAGTTATGCCGGCAACTAATGCGACGAATGAACGTTCATTCAGTGCTCTGAGGCGGGTCAAAACGTACCTGCGTACTACCATGTCACAGAACAGGTTAAATCATCTGATGATGGTGTACACCCACAAATATCAGGCAGGTGAGCTGGACATGTTAGACATCGCGAACGAGTTCGTATCCGGCAACGAACAGCACCGTTTGGAAGTATTTGGCCGATTTGTACGGTCAGATCTTTCACGGACACTGGTCTCCATGAAAGACGTAAAAACACAAACTAATCCATAAATTGACATTCCGTGGATTAACTTCGCGAGTTGTCTAATATCGCAGTAAAGTCTAAATACTGATTTACAATAGCGCATTTCACACGCTACATGTACAATGTATATTGAAAGTGTCGTAATCTACATGTAACACCAACCGACCTCCAATAAATTGTAGCGGGCATTCAAAT
The DNA here is from genome assembly GCA_014843695.1 of Archivesica marissinica. NCBI lineage: Eukaryota > Metazoa > Mollusca > Bivalvia > Venerida > Vesicomyidae > Archivesica > Archivesica marissinica. The sequence continues at coordinate 58,627,329 of CM026404.1, read as the reverse complement.
GCCGCTACTAACTACTACCACTATACCGTTAATGACTTAAATGAGCATCGGTCCCTACAGATAATGAATATATCTTGTAATATAGGCCAAAATACATGAACACCAATATTATAGCATAACTTTCTGTTTCGCTGAATTTGTCAGTGTGTGTTTTGGGGTCTGGTTGTATATTAAAGCTATTTGAATCAGAAACGGGCATCACTTTTTATTCGGACTCAAATTTTAGGTTCCCTTTTCCGATGATGCCACACAATACTGACAAAAAAAAACTTCCAAAAATACTCACCAGAATACAGGAGAACGCGTTTCAGAGCACCTAAGTATCAAAAAGATTTCGGGGGGGCATACCCCCGGACCCCCCTAGCGACTCGGGCCCTTCGGGCCCTTGTGCCCTGCGGGCCCTGGCGAAGATAGTAATTTGGCCGGACCACTTTCCAGAACCATCATACGCCTCTGCTTTATATAGATTATTTAGCATGATAGTATGCCTTAGGCGTGCAGTTAAGCATGCATAGATGTATATATTATACACCAAACTATACAACAAACAGTACGTGTTCATTCATGCGGATTCCGACATAAATCGATACACCCAGTTCGACACTAACAATATACATGTGCTGCTTATATCGTATTTAACTATTAGTAGTATAGGGTGGCACTATGGGGCATGTCTATGGCACTATGGGGCATTTTACCGAGGTGGGTGGCAGTATGGGGCATTTTTTTTATGGCACTGGGGCATTTATACACATGCACATGTTTGACATGTCCCCATAGTGCCACCCCTAGTGACTACTAAAAATAACATAAATAAAATAATTTTTTTAATAAATAAAATAAAAATTTTAATAAAATTTTTAATAAAATAAAATTAATTTTTTAATAAAAAAAATAAAAATTTTAATAAATAAAATAATTTTTTTAATAAATAAAATAAAAATTTTAATAAAATTTTTAATAAAATAAAATTAATTTTTTAATAAAAAAAATAAAAATTTTAATAAATAAATAGAGGATACAAACAAATTTTCTTTTTATTTTATGATAATTGTTGAAAAACACACAAAATGAAGAAATTAAAATAGCTGGCCGCCGTGTTTTTGCGCGGATGAATACATTAACGACTATACGTCGTGAGTCGAAAGAAACACAAATCTGCCGCCATCTTGAATTTAAAGTTGAATCGATGAAAAATACATGAACAATCGCCAATCGCCAGCCTCGCCAATGGCTACAATATTGCAAAATTGGCTAATAAAAACTCAGTTTAATGGCTACAATATTGCAAAATTGGCTAATAAAAACTGTTTGGCGAAAATTATAAAAACGGCGAAAATCTAAAATATCCGAAAATTGGAAATTCCCCCGAGACTATTTTTGGAAAATTACTCGGGTCAAGGTGAAATAGAGTCGCGCGTGACTAATATCTCGGACTGGAGATCATGGAATGTATGGAATCATACAAGCGTGTTGTTTGTTTATTTAATGGGGCGTAATGTTTGATTAGTGTGCAAACACGGGACACACTATGAATGCTTATTATATTGAGCAGGGCAGCATTACATTGTTGCCCAAATCCTTTGTAGACGAAAATTATGCTACCAAATTGAAAAGCTTTACACGACTGTTAGACGCACACTTTTGTTGGTGTATGGTGCCTGTGGTTAGACGTAAGTGTGTCGGCAACTTTTGTTTTGTTTTTGTTGTCGTTAATTGTGTATGTTAATTTGAATATCTCAAAGGAAAGCAGTATGTAACCCTTACCTCATTAATTGTTTATATATTATTATTCAATAGCAGACGGTTGATTTGTTGTTTGTTGTTGTATATGCATTTAAAGGGAGAGTAATAGTGCAAGAATAGTGTATTGGAAAGGGAGATAATAACAAAGTAGTCCGGCAGTGAGATATAATCCATATCTCACCGATGAGATATGGATTATATCTCACTGATAGAACACTGTATTTCATCAATTAGCATAAAATAAAATAATTTTTTTAATAAATAAAATAAAAAATTTAATAAAAATAATAAAAAAATTTAATAAAATAAAATAATTTTTTTAATAAAAATAAAATTTTAATAAATAAAATGATTTTTTCAAAATAATATTTTTGGCACTATGGGGCACTTTTTAATAATTTATAGGGCACTTTTGCTGTGGGTGGCAGTATGGGCCGTTTTGCTGTGGGTGGCACTATGGGCCGTTTTGGGTTACATGGCCCATAGTTCCACCCTAGTGACTACTAAATATAACATAGCATATAATAAATTTCAATATAATTTTTTTATTTTCTAATAATAACTAATAATTAACTAAGATACAACTAACAATTTTTATTCCTAATAAAATATCTAATATGCAATAATATTTCTCCAAATTGATTCTGACCCTTCCAATTAGCTTGCACTGTCGCATTTTTATTCCACATATTTAAACCAATACCCCAAATACAGTCTCTGGGGTTAGCCTCTGCAAGAACTTTATTATTTGTATTTAATAAAATTCTCTTTAAGTGTTCATTTTGGTTATATTTTAACCAATTTGGCACTATGAACCGTTTTACCGAGGTGGGTGGCAGTATGGACCGTTTTTTTTATGGCGCTATAGACCGTTTTACCGAGGTGGGTGGCAGTATGGACCGTTTTTTTTTTATGGCGCTATGGGCTTTTTTTTTGGGGTTACCATGGCCCATAGTTCCACCCCTGCTAAAAATAACATAACACATAATAAATTTCAATATCATTTTTTTATTTACTAATAACTAATTAACTAATAACTAAAACATTAGTAACATACATGTTATATTAATTTGAATACATGTTAATTTAAAGTTTTTTCACATTTACAACATTGGTTATAATTAACATAAACAGTGTCTAGTTCCTTCATCAATATACCATGTTTATATAATTTTCCATAATGTTTATCAAACCAAGTTTTAATAATAATATCATTTTTATACAAATATTCATTATTTGTATAGAACATATTTTTTAGTAATTGTTTTAAATCAATACCTCTAACTAACATATCAAGTGCAAATAAACAAAATACACCACACATAACACTATATGTGCTTTGAATTCTAATACAATTTTTTGTCCATTTTTTACAATTTTTGTTCATAAAGTTCACAATTTCTTCTTTTATATGTTGTGTATTTCCATAAGATTCGAAATAAAATCCAATGTCCTCCATGAAATATATTAACACCCAATGTTTTCCTGGTTGGTTTGAATCATCTGTGTTCACAATATATGTTTTTTTTGTATATTGTTCCATAGCTAGTTCATCTTTTGCGCACACAATTCCATTTAAATGTTTTAATATAGTAGATTTGCCCAATAAATATTGTAGTGAATATGTATCCATTGTTAATAATCTGTAATCACTTCTCTGATACTGTTAATTTCTATTTGATTATCATATTCAGCATATATAATAACGTTTATAGGATTTGCTAGTGCTTCACTAAAACCCAATTCAATTCGTAGGTTGCCTGTTTTTATAGGGTGTAGATGTCCTTCTTCACTTCCTTGATCGGCTGTTAAATCAAATCCCCACAAGGTATGTCCATTTTCATATTCTTTTAGTGGAAATCCAAATGAATCATCATGCATATTAGCTCCCATAGCATTCAATAGTGTGAAATATGATTGTAAAGTTTTTTTATTTGTAACACTAGTAAAATCAGGTTCTAGTGTTTTATTATGAATACTTTTACCATCTAAACTAATATCTATTTTAGATATTTTAAAATGTTGAAAATTAAATGGGTTTGTGGTTGGATTTCCATTCATATCAGAATTTTTAACCATTCCTATAAAAATTCGTTTAGGCATTTGACCTAAAGGTATAATCATCAATTTTAGATTGTAAACCTGCTGTAATTGTAAATGTTTTTATTACAGCTCTTCTAATTGGTATTTTCATATTACTTTTGTGAATATTTTGATATAAATTATTAGCTACAGTAG
>CM026404.1:58548757-58622345 GCA_014843695.1 Archivesica marissinica | reverse complement strand
AACTACTAACCCTCATGGTTATTTATTATTAGATTTTCATCCATCAACTCCAGAACAATTTAGAATTAGGACTGACATTTTTCATCATTGGCAAACAGGGGATGATAGAGGAGCTATAATATATACACATTAGATGTTATTTTTTCATTTACATGTTAGCAATCATGGAGACTACTCCAATTTCATTAATTAGAGCGCTAACAAATTTGGGGGCTGAAAGAAATCATGAAAATAGAATTATTTTATTAAATAAGGGTTTATCCCAAATGATGAAATGGTTTATATTAGCTTCAAAAAATATTTTAGATAAAAAAATTATATTACCTAAACCTATCCAAAAATTTATGGATAAAAATAAACATATTCTTGAACAAATTGTTGATGATAATGTAAGTTTAGATAAAAAGAGAGAATTAATTTTAACTCCTGGAGGTATGGGTTTTTTGGGTGGTGGTTTAATAAAAACACTAATAAAATGGGATGGTAAAAAAATGATTAGAAGTTTTAAATCTCCTAAAAATTCTCCTAATAGAAATGCTAGTAAAAAAAAACAACCTAGAAAACAATCATCTGGTAAACAAAAACAAGTAGTTAAAAAACAACCTAGGAAACAAACTAAAAAATCGCCAGTGACAAAAAAACCAATAGGTAAAAATATGAATCTTTTAAGAAAAACCATTTTAAATAGCGATCGTCAAGCAAATTTAAAACTAAGATTAAAAAATAAAATATTAAATAAACAAAACCCTACTAGTTATCCAGAACTTAGAAAAATATTAGGAACTCCGGTTATAAATATAAACCATCAAAATCAAACAAAAAATTTATCAGATTTAATATCTGAAAATTCATTTATTTTTGATAATCAAAATTTAAAATCTAGAACTCCATCACCTATATTACCTTCATTATCCCCAAATAATGTATCAAAAATATTATCATCCATAGAAAAAAACAATCTCCCTGATAGCGATACATTTATTAATAACAGTATTAATAATAGTATTAATAGTAGTCCAATACATTTACCTTTAGCACCACATTATCAACTTGTTGGAGAGACCCCATCTATAAATAATTTACAAAACAATGATATTTCAAATATATCACATATATCTGGGTTATATATGGATAATAATGACACTAGTACATTTCCATTTACAGCTACAAAAGTAGATCCAAAAGCTTTATTAGGAAGTCCTGAAATATCGGATGATTTATCCTTTTTTCATCCAAGTAGAACTTCAACCCCAAATAGTGATATGTCGTTTGTATATGATGATCCTACATCTCCTACCCCTATAATATCACGTTTTCAACCTTTAAACACAACACCAAAAAAGAAAGAAAAATCATTTGTAATCCCAAATAAAAAAATGAGTAAAAAAACATTAAAATTTAAAACAAAAACGGAAAAAACCCATAAAAAAACAAAAAATTGATTAAAAAGTATATTAATAAAACGGTATAAATACATTGGATTTTTGTTATATCAAATCAGTTACACTTAAACTACTGAAAGGTATGGCTGGAAGAAAATCGAGAAGAGTTAAAAGAAGAGGAAGACGTAATAATATTACTATCAAAAGAGTACAAAGAGGTGGTGGTAGAGGTCGTAGACGTAGTAGAAGAGGGCGAAATCAAAGTGGGGGTGGTGCTGCTATGCCATTGTTGATTCTAGGTTCAATGTTAGCTCCAGTTATAGAAAAATCACTTGGAGGTTTAATTAATAAAATTTAGTTTTATAATGGTTAAATCTAATAAAGTACCATTAATTAAAAAAAATGGTGAAATGTTAATAGCATTGTCAAATTCACCTCAGAAATTTAGAAGAAATATAATTGTACATGCACCAAATGAACTTATTAATAGTATATGTGAATGTTGTAAAAATGTTTTAAAGGGTAATGTAGCCATGTCAAATGGTCATACATCTCAGTTGAAAGCTCATAGTAAACACATACGGAAATTAGCTGACCATAAAATAAGTATTAAACAAAAGAAAAAAATATTAAATAATAAAAATAATAGTGATTTACTTTCATTATTAGGAACTATTATTAAACCTATTTTAAAAGAAATATGAAAAAAATGGTTATTGTTCCGATGAAAACAGAAGAAATGAATCAATGGAAAACTCAGCATAGACCTACTTTACCAGTTAATCCTGATATTAGTAAAACATCAAATTTACAATCTGAAATGGGGGATATTTTAAAACGAGATGATTTAAATGAATCAGATAAATCAAGATTATTTGGTGAAACATTACATAAATTTAAATTATCCCATACTAAAGTTATATCATCATCACCACAGACCAATATTTCTGAAAATACTAAACCAAAACATGTACATGGAATTAATGATGCTATTATTGAAAGTATTCCTAAAACTATGCAACATAAAGGTACATTATTATTAGAACGTTTAAAACAAGATCCAAATATAAAATGGGATGAAAAAGGTGTTTTAGAAATTAATGGTAAAACAATTGCAGGTTCAAATATAATAGATTTAGTTAATGATGTAATTAGACAAAGAAAACAATCATACAAACCCCCTACTGGTTGGAATTATTTTTCTAAAATTTTAAAAGATATTAATATAACAAAAGAATATATAGGCAACAAACAACGCTGGGCATCAATGCAAAAAGGTTTTGATAGTGATGATGATGATGAATTTTTTGACACAAGTAATATAGTAGATTCAAGTTTTTCTTTTCCACCTACACCATCAACACCTTCAACATCAGGTATAAATAAAAAGTAGAAATAAAAAAGGGAAACAAAAATGGGAAAACTATTAAAAGCAGGGTTATTAAATAAAATTGAATATACTTTAAAAAGTATCTATTATAATCCTAAACACCCCTCAAGTTTTTCAGGTATAACTAAATTATATCAAACAATTAAAAAATATAAAACTATAGGTAAATATGTTTCGTTAAATATAGTAAAGAATTGGTTACAAAAACAAAATACTTATACATTACATAAACCTATAATAAGAAAATTTAAAAGAAGAAAAACCATATCAGGAGGTATTGATTATCAATGGCAAGCTGATTTAGCAGATTTACAAAAATATAGTAAATTTAATAATAATTTTAGATATCTATTATGTGTTATAGATGTTTTTTCAAAATATGCATGGGTAATACCAATTAAAAATAAAAGTGGAGATACAATGATTAAAGCATTTCAAACTATTTTAAATAAATCTAACAGAACCCCTAAATCATTACAAACAGATAAAGGTTCAGAATTTAAAAATAAAATATTTCAAACATTTTTAAAAAATAATAATATTTATTTCTTTACAACTGAAAACCCAGAAACAAAGGCTAGTATTGTCGAACGTTTTCAGCGTACTTTAAAAAATAGAATGTGGAAATTTTTTACACATAATAAAACTAGAAAATATATAAATAAATTAAATGATATAGTTTATGCTTATAATCATAGTTTTCATAGAAGTATTCAAACATCTCCTATACTTGTTACAGAAAAAAATGAAGCAGAAATAACCGATATCTTATATGGGGATAATATTAAAAGAAATAAAACAAATAAAATACAAATTGATGATTTAGTTAGAATTAATAAAACTAAAAAAACATTTGATAAAGGTTATTTACCTAATTGGACAATAGAATTATTTAAAGTTTATAAAATTAATAATTCAAATCCTGTATCAGTGAAAATAAAGGATTTAAATAATGATATAATAAAAGGATCATTTTATTTACAAGAAATTCAAACTATAAAAGACAATAAAATTTATGATATTGACTCAGTTGTTGGAAAACGTACACGGGTAATAAACGGTAAGAAAATAAAAGAAATAAATGTACATTGGAAAGGATATCCAAAAACATTTAATTCTTGGATTCTAGAAACAAATTTAGTATAATGTCGTCCGATGAATCAAATATTACAATACCATTTTGTGACAGAAAACCAAAAAATACATTAATATTTATTTCCCAAATCATTGTGATTTATTTCATTATTATAGCAGCTATCAACCAATTAAGTCTACAAAATACAAACAAAGATTTATGGATAATATTATTAAGTAGTTCATTAGGATATATATTACCATCTCCAAATTTAAAATTCGATAAGAAAAAATGAATTCTTTTTATGTAACTTTACTTAGTGATTCTTCATATGAAACATTTCCAAATAATACATTACATAATTTTACAACAAAATTACCTAAATCAATAAATATAAAAAAAGAAAATTGGGAAGTAGCTTTAGTTGAATTAATTCATCCGTCACAAATTATAAACATAAATAAAGAAGATTCGGTTTTTCACTATGTTACTACTAGTGATATATTAGGAAACTTTATATTCGTAGTTACTAGTTCTACTTATACATATGATAATGGACTTCATAAAATGAAATGTAGTATAAAACCAGGTGTATATTCAGGAATTGGTCATGTTGTATATGAAATTAATAATTCTTTACAAAAATGTTTAAAATATAGTATTCCTCATAATGAAGCAAGTTTATCTATATCATTATCAAAATCTAGTAAAAGACCTGAAATTAATTATATTGTAAATGTTAAGGATACAACTCTAGGTAATATAGGTCTTTTATTTTCAGATTCTTTATTTTAAAAAATAGGTGGAGATAAAAACAATAATCGTATTATTTATGATAATAATGATCTAGATTCTTTTCCTTTTGCATCTGATTTAAATATAGGTTCAAATCAATTATTTATTTATTCCGATATAATAGATTATAGTTTATTAGGAGGTCTAGAAAGTCCTATTTTAAGAATAGTACCATTTGAAAATAAAAGAAAATCATTTCAGGTGCATAGAGAATTTGTACACAAACATTATTTATCAATATCAAAATCTATTTTTGATGAAATAAAAATATATATAACAGGAGAATCAGGCGCCTCTATTAACTTTGTTAGTGGTAAGACAATATTAACATTACATTTTAGACAAAGGAAACAAATATGAATACTGCAAATTCTTTTTATGTAACATTATTAAGTGATAAAGCCGAACGTTCAACAAATAAAAGTGATTTTACAACTAAATTAGCTAAAACAATTAATTTTAAAAAAGAAGAATGGAAAGTTGCATTAGTTGAACTAATTATACCATCACATGTAATTAACATAAATGCCACAAATGATTCTTTTTATTTAGCAGTAAGAAATATTAAAACAAAATCAATTAATTATAAACATGAAACTGTCTGACTAGAGGATACAATTCGTCCTGATTTTCAATATGTATCTTTAATGGAAAAAGCACTAAATAAAACAAGCATGCGTGTATATTTGAAGGATCGAGAACCATTTTTGGGTAAATATTCTAATAATATTTTTTCATTTAATTGTAGTATACCCCATGACGGTTATACACATATCGACCATTTATTAGAGGTAATTAATAGTCAAATAGACAAATATTTCGCAAAGGCTTTATTAACTTTAGATTATGATGTTTATAAAACTACTAAAACAGGTGTTATTATAAAATTAGTTTATGATCATACTACAAAAAGAATATTTTTTAAATCGAATGATAATAATCATATTGGATTAATTTTTCATAAAGACATCATTGCAAAATTTGGTGGAAGTTTAGATAATCTTAATGTAAAAAACTACGGTATTTTTTTTTAAAATAATAGAGGATATTTTTAAATATAATGTAGACTTAAATATAAATTTTAATAATTTGTTTATTTATAGTGATATAGTAGAACACACAATAGTAGGCCATACAGAAAGTCAATTATTAAGAATTATTGAATATCAAACATCTATTGTTAATAATAATAATCATTTAGAATTTAAAAATTACCTGTAAGTAAATCTAATTTTGATGAACTTACTATATTAATAAGAGGCGACACTGGTGAAGAGGTTCATTTTATGAAAGGTCTTACAATTGTAAAGCTGCATTTTAAAAAATTCTAATGTTGCCTGTATATAGAGGTCGAGGTAAACAATATGGATATGGAGTAGGAAGTATAATAAAAGGTATAACCAAAAAACAATACCTCTATTAGAACCAATAGGTAAAAATATTTTAAATACACTTAAACATGATGGGGTAGATGAAAGTATTGGAGCATTTACAGATATTATTCATGGAAAAAATGTAAAGCAGGTTGTAGGGGATAGAGGGTTACAAACAATTAAAAAAATAAGTAGAAATCTATTATCTGGTTTAGATAATTCTATTCAAGGAAGAAAAACAAACAAAAAATCATCTAAGAAAAAAACTATAAAATCAAATGGACATAAGAAAAAATTTCATTTGAAAAAAAAGATACGAAGAAGTAAGGTTAATAAAAGAGCATTAGATATATTTGATTAAATATGATGGAACATGGTTCATGTGGTTGTAGTAAGAGTGAATTAGATGTTAATAGTGTACCTCCTATCATGGCTTCTATGGTAGAAGGACAATGGACAGAACATTATCCAATTGTTAACCCTAGAAATAATGACGGTCCTATAGAATTTATGATTCCTGCACAAACACAAAAATGGACTGATGTTAATCAGTCATATTTAAGATTAAGATTAAAAATTACAAAAGAGGATGGGTCTGATATTGAGGATGATACTAATTTATCTACAATTAACAATTTTTTCATAGTTTATTCAGCAGTATTGATTTATACTTGAATAATAAATTAATTCCATGTACAGATAAATATGGGTACAAAGCTTATTTTGAAAATTTACTAGGGACATCAGCTCAAAATAAAATTAGCATATTAAATGATTTAGAATTGTTTAGATTAGACAGAGCAGGCGATGTTACAAAAAATACAAAAGCTAATGGAGGTGGGGGTTGGTTAGATAGAAAACTAAAAATTACTAAGAAAAATTTAGAAATGTGTGGGAAAATACATCTTGATTTATTTTTACAAGAAAAATATCTCCCTAATGGAATAGATATAAGACTTAAACTAAATAGAGCTACTACCGATTTTTGTTTGATGGGGTCAGATGCTAAGGGTAAAATAGATATCCTAGAAGCTGCTTATAATGTTAGAACTGTTACACTAGCTCCTACTGTAGCTAATAATTTATATCAAAATATTCACAAAAGTAATATGAAATTACCAATTAGAAGAGCTGTAATAAAAATATTTACAATTACAGCAGGTTTACAATCTAAAATTGATGATTATACCTTTTTAGGTCAAATGCCTAAACGAATTTTTATAGAAATGGTTAAAAATTCTGATATGAATGGAAATCCAACCACAAACCCATTTAATTTTCAACATTTTAAAATATCTAAAATAGATATTAGTTTAGATGGTAAAAGTATTCATAATAAAACACTAGAACCTGATTTTACTAGTGTTACAAATAAAAAAACTTTACAATCATATTTCACACTATTGAATGCTATGGGAGCTAATATGCATGATGATTCATTTGGATTTCCACTAAAAGAATATGAAAATGGACATACATTGTGGGGATTTGATTTAACAGCCGATCAAGGAAGTGAAGAAGGACATCTACACCCTATAAAAACAGGCAACCTACGAATTGAATTGGGTTTTAGTGAAGCACTAGCAAATCCTATGAACGTTATTATATATGCTGAATATGATAATCAAATAGAAATTAACAGTATCAGAGAAGTGATTACAGATTATTAACAATGGATACATATTCACTACAATATTTATTGGACAAATCTACTATATTAAAACATTTAAAATGGAATTGTGTGCGCAAAAGATGAACTAGCTATGGAACAATATACAAAAAAAACATATATTGTGAACACAGATGATTCAAACCAACCAGGAAAACATTGGGTGTTAATATATTTCATGGAGGATATTGGATTTTATTTCGATTCTTATGGAAATACACAACATATAAAAGTAGAAATTGTGAACTTTATGAACAAAAATTGTAAAAAATGGACAAAAAATTGTATTAGAATTCAAAGCACATATAGTGTTATGTGTGGTGTATTTTGTTTATTTGCACTTGATATGTTAGTTAGAGGTATTGATTTAAAACAATTACTAAAAAATATGTTCTATACAAATAATGAATATTTGTATAAAAATGACATTATTATTAAAACTTGGTTTGATAAACATTATGGAAAATTATATAAACATGGTATATTGATGAAGGAACTAGGCACTGTTTATGTTAATTATAACCAATGTTGTAAATGTGAAAAAACTTTAAATTAACATGTATTCAAATTAATATAACATGTATGTTACTAATGTTTTAGTTATTAGTTAATTAGTTATTAGTAAATAAAAAAATGATATTGAAATTTATTATGTGTTATGTTATTTTTAGCAGGGGTGGAACTATGGGCCATGGTAACCCCAAAAAAAAAGCCCATAGCGCCATAAAAAAAAAACGGTCCATACTGCCACCCACCTCGGTAAAACGGTCTATAGCGCCATAAAAAAAACGGTCCATACTGCCACCCACCTCGGTAAAACGGTTCATAGTGCCAAATTGGTTAAAATATAACCAAAATGAACACTTAAAGAGAATTTTATTAAATACAAATAATAAAGTTCTTGCAGAGGCTAACCCCAGAGATTGTATTTGGGGTATTGGTTTAAATATGTGGAATAAAAATGCGACAGTGCAAGCTAATTGGAAGGGTCAGAATCAATTTGGAGAAATATTATTGCATATTAGATATTTTATTAGGAATAAAAATTGTTAGTTGTATCTTAGTTAATTATTAGTTATTATTAGAAAATAAAAAAATTATATTGAAATTTATTATATGCTATGTTATATTTAGTAGTCACTAGGGTGGAACTATGGGCCATGTAACCCAAAACGGCCCATAGTGCCACCCACAGCAAAACGGCCCATACTGCCACCCACAGCAAAAGTGCCCTATAAATTATTAAAAAGTGCCCCATAGTGCCAAAAATATTATTTTGAAAAAAAAAATTATTATTTTTATTAAATTTTTTATTTTATTTATTAAAAAAATTATTTTATTTTATGCTAATTGATGAAATACAGTGTTCTATCAGTGAGATATAATCCATATCTCATCGGTGAGATATGGATTATATCTCACTGCCGGACTACTTTGTTATTATCTCCCTTTCCAATACACTATTCTTGCACTATTACTCTCCCTTTAAATGCATAGACAACAACAAACAACAAATCAACCGTCTGCTATTGAATAATAATATATAAACAATTAATGAGGTAAGGGTTACATACTGCTTTCCTTTGAGATATTCAAATTAACATACACAATTAACGACAACAAAAACAAAACAAAAGTTGCCGACACACTTACGTCTAACCACAGGCACCATACACCAACAAAAGTGTGCGTCTAACAGTCGTGTAAAGCTTTTCAATTTGGTAGCATAATTTTCGTCTACAAAGGATTTGGGCAACAATGTAATGCTGCCCTGCTCAATATAATAAGCATTCATAGTGTGTCCCGGGTTGAACACTAATCCAAACATTACGGCCCATTACATATAAACAAACAAACAAACGCTTGAGATTCCATACATTCCAGGAAATCCAGTCCGAGATATTAGTCACGCGCACGACTTATTTCACCTGACCCACGAGTAATTTGTCCAAAAATAGTCTCGGGAGGGGAATTTCCACAAAGTTTTGGAAGATTTTAGGATTTTCGCCGGATTTTTATAATTTCGCAAACAGTTTTTAGTAGCAATTTGCAATAGTGTAGCCATTAAACTGAGGTCTGTATTAGCAATTTTGCAATAATGTCAGCACCATTGGCGAGGGGGCGATTGGCGATAGGTTCATTAGATTTCCTCACGATGAAACTTTAAATTCAAGATGGCGGCAGATTTGTGTTTCTTTCGACTCACGACGTATAGTCGTTAATGTATTCATCCGCGCAAAAGGACAAACCCGGCGGCAAAGCGATGATTACTTTAGCCGTTTCTATAATTGTGGTGTTTGTTTGTATCAATACAATTATCATAAAATAAAAAGAAAATTTGTTTGTATCCTCTATTTGATTTTAAAAAGAAATTATTTGTCAGGTGATTAAAATTCTTTATTGTGTTTTATTACAGAATAATTAACGTTTTATTTTATTGACAAAAATATGTATTAAAATTTTTAATTTTAATTTATATAAAACAAAATTATTTGTATTTATTTAAAATTTTTATTTTTTTTATTAAAAAAATTAATTTGATTTATTAAAATTTATTAAAAAATGTAATAAAACTTTTTAAATGAAAATAACAATAATTTTTTTATAAAAAAAAATAATGTTGTTTTATACATAAAAATAAAGATGTAGCAGAAACAAAGTTTTCTATATTATTTTAGTGATAATTGGTTGAAACAAGCGAAACACACAAATACAGAGATGAAGACAGCGAGGAAAGAATTAAAATAGCTGGCCGCCGTGTTTTTGCGCGGATGAATACATTAACGACTATACGTCGTGAGTCGAAAGAAACACAAATCTGCCGCCATCTTGAATTTAAAGTTGAATCGAGGAAAAATATTAAAATTTTTATTTTATTTATTAAAAAAATTATTTTATTTATGTTATTTTTAGTAGTCACTAGGGGTGGCACTATGGGGACATGTCAAACATGTGCATGTGTATAAATGCCCCATAGTGCCATAAAAAAAATGCCCCATACTGCCACCCACCTCGGTAAAATGCCCCATAGTGCCATAGACATGCCCCATAGTGCCACCCTATACTAACTATTAATTCTTTATTTTTTATTAAAGCGACATTACAACGCAAAAAAACAAATAAAATGCTTTTATTTTCACGTATAAATGCATTGCTACTACAACTTCTTTTGAACCAATCTAACAATGTGTTGTGGTATACAAGCTATCAATCGTGGTAGTAGGATTTCATATAACGGTCAGCCAGGCTCCTGAATTGACGTTTGTTGTCACTGAAGTCAGTATTAAACACGCGATACTTTCGTTTAGAGATAATGTAATTAAGATTAGTCTACAAATAAATATGCACTGGCACTCATGTGAGATATCACGGTAAATATGTAGCATAACAGGATAAACGCTTTGTATTACGCCTGCATGTCGACCATATTTACATGATTTTGTTATGTCAACAAACCGCTTATACGACGTTTGTTTACTTGTTGAAATACTCAGTTTTTGAGGCAAAATTGAGGGGGAATTATACAATATAATAGCAAATTACATTCTGCAGACATTTGCGTTTTCACCGATGTAGTGTCGCTTTAAGTAACGTAAACATAACATGTTCTTGTCACATGATCAAATATATTAGCATATACTTTACCAACATGACTGACTCAATGTGTTGTTTTTTTAGTTTTATGATATTATATACAGTATAAACATGACATTTGATCGTACAGACAGGTAATATACTGCATAATTTTTATACAACCTAAACAGGGAACACAAACACATGCATGAACACGACTGGGTATTTAATTTTAAAGTTCGGATAAATGTAAAGTTAGGATAAATGTGTAACGTTCGGATAAATGTAAAGTTCGGATAAATGTAACGTTCGGAACAAACCAATGACATAATTATATACATAGAACAGAACATGTATACATATAGTACATAGTCATAATTATCTACATAGCATACATATTAATGTAGGTTTCTCATTTTGTTTAAAAGTTCACAAAGTCATCTTTAAAAATATTCTAAGTACAATGTACATGGTATTACCAACTTGTGAATATTTACAATTATCAGATGTATTCCAATACCATCACTTCGGTATCACCATTGGGTGGTTTGTTATCATAAACGTATCTTCAATCCAGAAGATCTTATCCAAACTAATTAATATAATTTAAGCTTTATTGACCTTATAATGATTGCGAAACAAGCTTCAACAGCCGTCTGACCCTAATAAGATTAACAGTCTTTCAGATGGGATGTTAAACCGAGGTCTCGTGTCGGTGCTTTACACCGTGCACGTAAAAGAACCAGAGGAGATTCTGGAATGGGTCTCTGTCTGTATCATGCACTATCCTCCAAAATCTAAAATAACTAATCTCTTCAGGAGGCGTCGCTCATATGGGCAACCGGTAGCGACGATAAATAAACGTAAAACACACACTTCAACAGCGTATAGAGAGATTGGTTTAAGCATATTTATTCCACTATATACATTCACAACATGTATACAAAATCAAAAGAGTAAGTATATGGGAAAGGATTAAAACGGAAACAGAGCTTATATTGTTTCTCTCCTTTCACTACAGAGGTTGAACTGAAGATCGATGTCGTGGATGAAAGACCATTTATATGTTTATACAAATGTAGTTTAGCTCGATTGCGAAACAAGTTCTTTCAACTTATATTAATCACTCTCGAGACCTCATTCCTGATAGAATCCATCGCCACGAGGGAGAGAGAAGAGGCAACGTGGAATTTAAATGCCTTGCCTAAGGGCACAGTAGTAACGGCTCCAGTGGGGCTCGAATTACTTATATGTAATGAGTCGTATAGTTGAAAACTAGTATTGAATAAACATGACAACAAGACAAAACTGATACCTTGTCCTTATTCAATTCCATTGTGTCTCTCTTTAATAACTCTTATAAAAGCGTAGCTACACTAGAAACGTGTATCCTTATGCAGGAAGACAAACAGACGTAGCTTTGGTACAAAACACACGTCGCGTATATGTTGATGATTTGAGCTCCTCAGACAGAATGTAATGTATTCAATGTGTGTCTATCCAATGCTCAATTTATCAGTGTTTAAAAGTAAGGAATACTTGATAATATTTAACATGAAACCACAGAACATGCATATAAATAACAATTGTCGTTTGCTCTACTTATAGAAGCACATTGGAGTATGTCGAACTCAAATATTGACATAGAGTACATTCTCATTTTATGTTATAACAGATGTATATCATGAAGCGTATTAACGTGTTAATGGTCTAACGCATAAGACACGTATCGCAAGGCAGGGTATAAATGTAATCAGACACGAACATTTAATATAGCTTTAATACGTTCATAAACTATCATTTAAAGTGTCTGGATTCAAGGCCACTCTCTTCAACAATGAACACGTTATTGAGTATAAAACTGTATGGGTAGTTGTACAACGGATCTGTAGTCCAGTGGTAACACGCTGGACTGGTAATCCAGGGATCGCAGGTTCGATCCCCTGTCTGACCCTAATAAAATTAACAGTCTTTCAGATGGGACGTTAAACCGAGGTCTCGTGTCGGTGCTTTACACCGTGCACGTAAAAGAACCAGAGGAGACTCTGGAATGGGTCTCTCTCTGTATCATTGCACTATCCTCCACAAATCTAAAATAACTAATCTCTTCAGGAGGCGTCGCTCATATGGGCAACCGGTAGCGACGGTAAATAAACGTAAAACACATTCAACGTACCGTGCGAAATTCATTATTGATGATAAGACTGCATGCTCACTGAATGATGGCAAGGGCTGTAAATAGTGTTGTCACAACTTGTAGCCCAACGCATTTGCTTCCCCCCCCCAGATTAAATTGTATACAGAAATAATTATAAATCCTAATATAATTTCATATTGTTTTCTACGTATTTCATTGTGTGTATAATTGTTATGTAATGTATCAAAACAATACAATAAAATATTATTAATGAAGTTTAAACTTTATTTATTTTACAACGATTGTGAAAGATGCTGTAACAACTTATATTAATCACTCTCGTTGGCGCGGATGAAAGCGTAAATGTGGTCATTCGTGTGGGAGGAAACCGGAGTACCCGGCCACCACCGTACCATCTCACATACTTCCCGGTCCGAGGATCGAACCCGGGTTGCATTAGGGAGAAGCGAGCGCGCTAACCACTGCGCTAACCGGACATCCGATTATTATTAATAAAAGTAATGCTCACGGAATGTGATGTCCGGAGGCGAAGGTTTACCGTTCTCAGTGAAAGTCATCGACATCAACAACTGCAATGAACAGCGCAACACACTACAGCATTCTATTACAATCAGATACTAGTTTCTGATGAATCGAGGTTCGGTCTATTCGCTTCTGACCATCTGGTGGTCTGCTACGAGTTTATCGTCAGCATAATGAACGTTTCGTAGGCCAGCACGAATGCTACGGTGGTGGATGTAAACGTTATGACGTAGAGTGAAATTCTCACTAAATAAAGATTGTACTGACTTGCTCATTTTACTTAGCGAGCAATACCTCAATGCTAATGACTATACGCAAACCACTAAATTCAACATACTGTTACACCAATGGTCCTGTACAACAACACAACCTACCCATGCCCGCATACACTGACCCCCTCCGGGTTACTACACCACAGGACCATGTTACAACCCGAAATACACTATAATGTCTAGTCTAGTCCGAAACATATTTATGAAAATCAATTGTGTAGTAACCCGCGGTGTTCAGGGTATGCGCCGGATGCATGTGCCCATGTTCACTCAAGACAAGGTGCCGCAGCACAGAGCCAGACACACGGTGGACATGCGCACACTACTCCAGCACAGAGCCAGACACACGGTGGACATGCACACACTACTCCAGCGCATAGCCAGACACACGGTGGACATGCGCACACTACTCCAGCACAGAGCCAGACACACGGTGGACATGCGCACACTACTCCAGCACAGAGCCAGACACACGGTGGACATGCGCACACTACTCCAGCACAGAGCCAGACACACGGTGGACATGCGCACACTACTCCAGCACAGAGCCACACACACGGTGGACATGCGCACACTACTCCAGCACAGAGCCAGACACACGGTGGACATGCGCACACTACTCCAGCACAGAGCCACACACACGGTGGACATGCGCACACTACTCCAGCACAGAGCCAGACACACGGTGGACATGCGCACACTACTCCAGCACAGAGCCAGACACACGGTGGACATGCGCACACTACTCCAGCACAGAGCCACACACACGGTGGACATGCGCACACTACTCCAGCACAGAGCCACACACACGGTGGACATGCGCACACTACTCCAGCACAGAGCCAGACACACGGTGGACATGCGCACACTACTCCAGCACAGAGCCACCACACGGTGGACATGCGCACACTACTCCAGCACAGAGCCAGACACACGGTGGACATGCGCACACTACTCCAGCACAGAGCCAGACACACGGGGACATGCGCACACTACTCCAGCACAGAGCCACACACACGGTGGACATGCGAACACTACTCCAGCACAGAGCCACACACACGGTGGACATGCGCACACTACTCCAGCACAGAGCCACACACACGGTGGACATGCGCACACTACTCCAGCACAGAGCCACACACACGGTGGACATGCGCACACTACTCCAGCACAGAGCCAGACACACGGTGGACATGCGCACACTACTCCAGCACAGAGCCACACACACGGTGGACATGCGCACACTACTCCAGCACAGAGCCACACACACGGTGGACATGCGCACACTACTCCAGCACAGAGCCACACACACGGTGGACACTACTCCATGGTTTTCATTGACTGCATAATCTCTTAACTGCAAAGTGATGATGTATTATTTGGGTGATTTAGGACGTACACTATGTCTGTGTCCTACAAAGCTCTCCAGTCCTGCAGTTGGTGGACACACTGGTTCGTGAGTGGCAATGTATTATACGCTCAATGTGCGCATGACACCAAAAAAACAGCTTCAAGTTTATAATTTATACAAATTTATTTTAGCTCGATTGCGAAACAAGTTCTTTCAACTTATATTACTCACTCTCGAGATCTCAATCCTGATGTAATACATCGCAATGAAGGAGAGAGAAGAGGCAATGTGGAATTTAAATGCCTTGCCTAAGGGCACAATCGAAACGGCTCCAGCGGGGCTCGAACTCCGGACCTCTCGCACCTGAAGCGAACGCACTATCACGGCTTCCAAGTTAGTAAGTCAAGCAAGATTGTAACGCCTTTGGTGACAATAGTATAATCAACAGTATACTGAATTTCTTTCTGCTTGATTGCAATCATTGTTGTAAATCATTGTTGCATTTTGGTTTGGGAGATTAACTTCGTACAAACGGCTTGGCTCATATAGCGACTCTCTAGCTATAGAGGAAGACCCCAGATGACCGCGAGCAGTATTTCATGAACTAGGATTCGATCCTCCATCGATGAGTGGCAAGTGATTTGAAGTTAACAACCGTATAACCACTCAGTAATTCATTGATTGATGTGTGCTGTGTAAATTTAAACTGGGTTCACCTTATGAACGTTTGCACCAGCGTTGACCAGCGTTTGAAAAGTCTTAAATGAGCTCAAACGTCCGGCGAAATTACGTTCGCGAAAAGGATATTTTTCATTCACACTACGAACGTTTTATATCCGGCGCATATCAACTTTTACGAACGTTTCCTAGCGTTTGACAGCGTGTGCTAGCGCTTGGCAGCAATTGCCAGCGTTGTATTTATTTTCTATTAGCGTAGGCGAACGTTTACCAACGCAGATGTAGCGTGTGTGCAGCGGTCGCCGACTTATTCCAACTTAGACGAACGAATACTCAGCATAGGTAAGCTGAGGTCTGCTTCAGGCGGCATCTATATATAACCGAACCTTGTGGACACGTCCTGGCATGTTTTGTTGTTTTGATTGAAGAGGTGGCCACATCTCTCTGTCTCCCTTCTGTGTATTATGGTGTTGTAAAGTCTAGCTGTAGATATGTCAGGGAGAGGCAGAAAAGCAAAGAAAGTGTCGAAGAGGAGGCCTACGGGTACGCTGTGGAAAGTTCGCATACGCTAGCCCCTTGCGTTACCATCGCGTTCATTACGTCGGGTACCCGTTGACCTCCGTTGGACAAGCGTTGGGCTAAGATGACAATCGCCAGCGCCAACGGGGTCCAACTTAAGACACATTCTGTACAATTTAATCCAGCGTGTTCAGGAACGTTTACAAACGGAGCACAACTTACACCAACGTTTATTTCCAAACATCGCCAAAGTGTTTACATGGTAAATATTTGCAACAAACACATCGTTCACCAACTTTCGCCAGCGAAAATCAACACTTATAAATGTTTAACAACTTATATTAGCCGAGCCTCCGTCTGACCCTAATACAATCAGATGGGCCGTTAAACCGAGGTCTCGTGTCGGTGCTTTACACCGTGCACGTAAAAGAACAAGAGGAGATTCTGGAATGGGTCTCTGTCTGTATCATTGCACTATCCTCCAAAATCTAAAATAACTAATCTCTTCAGAGGCGTCGCTCATATGGGCAACCGGTAGCGACGATAAATAAACGTAACAAACACGTATACTAGCGGTCCAAACGTCGTAGTGCGAACCCAGCTTAAGACATGTGTATGAAATCTCACAACAGGCACTCTGTTGTGTGTACATGTCTCGTCGGTGTGTTGTAAGTTAAATTGAGTCTAAGCCATTGGTATTGTGTATCTCTAAAATTGCTCGAAAGGAAAGAATCCAAATTGGATTCTACGAATGACATACATGCACATATGAAACTTCGTGCGATAAACATAAGAGAATAAACAGCAAACAATCTCGATACACGACACGTTAAGGCTGTCCGATTAGTGCAGTGGTTAGCGCGCTCGCTTCTTACCAATGCAATCCGGGTTCGAAGTATATGAGATGGTACGGTGGTCGCCAGATCGGACAGGTTGGTTTTTCCGGATACTCCGGTTTCCTCCACACGAATGATCACATATACGCTTTCATCCGCGCCAACGAGAGTGATTAATATAAGTTTAAACTTTAATCAATTAAATGTACTTGTGTATGCATATTTCGAAACCAAAGAATTAAATGGAGTTCCAAATGTACATGTGTATAATGTGTGTAAGTGATACGAGGTGATAATGCCCCGAAAAATGTATATTGCACGCAGTATTGCTCCACAATACGTTGTCCTTACGTCACATCCACTAAGCACACATGCACGTATGTAATATAATAATAATTTCAAGTTTAAGTTTCAAGTGTATTGGCATTATCAGCAATACATTGCCCTTTGCCCATTTACATAAGTATAAACTATGGCAAAGACATACACAAATAAATACATACATACATACATACATACATACATACATACATACATACATACATACATACATACATACATACATACATACATACATACATACATACATACATACATACATACATACATAATCATACATACATACATACATACATACATACATACATACATACATACATACATAACATACATACATACATACATACATACAACATACATACATACATACATACATACATACATACATACAGCATGCATGCATGCATGCATGCATGCATGCATGCATGCATGCATGCAGCATGCATATACATACATACCATACATACATACATACATACATACATACATACATACATACATACATACATACATACATACATACATACATCATACATAATACATAATACATACATACATACATAATACTACATACATACATACATACATACATACATACACATACATACATACAACATACATACATACTACCTACATACAACATCATACATACATACCATACATACATACATACATACATACATACATACATACATCATACATAACATACTACATACATACATAATAATACATACATACATACATACATACATACATACATACATACAAATACATACATCATACAACATACATACCATACATACATACATACATTACAACCATACATACATACATACATACATACATACATACATACATACATACATACATACATACATACATACATACATACATACATACATACATACATACATACATACATACATACATACATACACATATTAAGAAACAGTGATATTATCTAGGGTATTTTTTCGTAGTAACATAGATTCCTTTATATACTTAGATAGTTTAACAATTCTATTTTATTCTTAGAAGACATGATATTATTGAATTTCTGTACACACGGCCACGATATATTACCAAGGTATTTAGTTCTTAAACTTGTGTATCTCGTACAACATAGCAAAAAGTGATACCGGTAATAATACATACTTTATTTTACGAGATAACTCAATTAACAAAAGTTACTCTACAATGATGCCCTCAACATATATACAAATCAAATGCAATCAAAAGATAGGATTATAAAAATGTTTTAAATTAGTAACATACATTTAAAATGTAAAATGTTGAAAATAGTGAAAAATTTGAGAAACTTTGATGGCGCTGTTTTATGCGCGTTCATGTATGTGTGAATGTCATAGGGAAACAGCAAACAAAACATTGGGATTTCAACCTTCGATTTAACACTTTATTCGTAGTCAGATGGATTAAACTCAGTATAAATCTTGATATATCTGCAATAGTCTAGTTCGAACCCCGGCTGACCATCTCAAGGCTTGCACGTTGCGGCCGGTGCACATCTCACAACAGCGGAGTAGGAGTTTAGAAGCATCTGGTCGTCGGCCTTGCCACAAGGGACACCGCTCCAGCATCGCTGTACTACATCAGTGGTAGAGTTATGAGCTGACCCTGCGAACTGACCAATAAGCTGTTAGCTGTACATATCCATTGTCTTGCTGCTACGGGACGACCAACAAGCGTGGCTCTAAAACCTGTCATTCAGAAAGAACACTAGCGTCGTTCAAAAGTGAACTCTTAACTTCCTACAAATTTATTTTAGCTCGATTGCGAAACAAGTTCTTAGAACATTATATTAATCGCTCTCAAGACCTCATTCCGGGTGGAAGTCATCGTCATGGTGGAGAGAGAAGAGGGGGTGTGGAATTTAAATGCCTTCGTAAAGGGTATTTCACACTTGAAGTGAACACGCTACAATTGCGCTATCACGACTTTCACTCTTATGTACACTGTTTGTTTCAAATACAGTTCCTTACAGACGGATCTGTAGTCCAATGGTAACACGCTGGACTGGTAATCCAGGGGTCGCAGGTTCGATCCCTCGTCTGACCCTAATACAATTAACAGTCTTTCAGATGGGACTTTATCCCAAGGTCTCGTGTCGGTGCTGTACACCGTGCACGTAAAAGAACCAGAGGAGACTCTGGAATAGGTCTCTCGCTCTCTCTCTCTCTCTCTCTCTCTCTCTCTCTCTCTCTCTCTTCTCTCTCTCTCTCTCTGTATCATTGCACTATCCTACAAAGATCTAAAAATGACTATTCTCTTCATGAGGCGTCGCTCATATGGGCAACCGGTAGCGACGATAAATAAGCGTAAAACACACACACACACAATTCCGTCCTAGTATGGGTATGGTAAGAGGTATTCAGTATAAGCTATGCATACGCGCCTAATGAACACTTGCAGTGAACTTAAAAGCGACTTATTTCTTAATCACGTTTCGGATCACGACCTTTGTAATCATTGTATTGAACTGGACGAGGCAGTACATGACTACTATAATTGCACACATTATATTGAGCAACGATTTCAATTATTCATCTCAAGCCGTCGCTTTCATCCCTTAAACTGCCATTTATTACGTCGGTAATGTTGCTCTCTCATATGAAGAACAAGAAAAAACGATTAATAGAAGGACGATTAGTTTATACAAATTTGTTTTAGCTCCATTGCGAAACAAGTTCTTTCAACTTATATTAATCACTCTCGAAACCTCATTCCTGATGGAATACATCGCCATGAAGGAGAGAGAAGAGGAAATGTGGAATTCAAATGCCTTGCCTAAGGGCACAATCGTAACGGCTCCAGCGGGACTCGAACTACGGACCTTTCGCACCTGAAGCGAAAGCGCATCGACTGAAAACTCATTCTGCATAATACACAATCGGATAGTGTATTGAGTGAATGTATATAAATTATATAGCGCATAATTTAGTAATTAAATGCAAACATGTTGACAATAACATAAAACCCTGTCCAACATAATAGTATATACCACATCCCTGCTGGAACATCCGTGAATCATATGGGAACCAAATATTGTTGCAGAATTTCAACTACGTAAATAGATTGACCTGGCAATTTCTGGATTCCAGCTCAATCCTGTATTTCTATGCGTGAAAGCTTGGAACTAGTTCCCTGAAAACAAATGGACAATTTTAATACCTATTGTACGAATACACAGCAGTAATTCTTATCACATAAATTCCCACCGGTCCAGAAAAATATACCTGTCTTTCAAGCTGTTCAAATGTGTATAAAAGATAGAAAGGCTTTGGTCGGATTAAGGAATTAAATTAAAATTAAAACCTAAATATTATACTGCTGTTTCAACTATAAACAAATATATTATTTTAGCAAGAATGAAACTTGTCCTAAATGTGACATGTTTGTTAATAATAGCAAAATACACATAATATACTCATGTCCGAAAACTGAGCATCTCAGAACTGCCCTATGGACAACTGTTATTGATCAAGCAGGAATAAACACATATTTACGCTTCATCTCAAAGGATCCTATTACCCAAATCTGTGATATGCTGTTAGGTATGTCTACTTATGAACTTGATGAAGCATGTATGTGATAGCTCTCCTATAATGGAGGATAATAAAGAATATATATATCTATCTACCTCTGCGACAGCTATAACATAATGAGGTTATATGTTGATTATGTTAATTAATTACGTCCATTATTAGTTGTATAGCATGATACATATTCATGAGTCATGAGTATTGGTCCATTTCTAATAATGCTGTATACGATCGTTATACAAGGCAATTATACATGGAACTGTACTAACTGTTTATGTTGGCAGAGAAGCAAGTACATTTGGCAGAGAAACAAGTACACTTGGCGTGGACATTCCTTGCATGTATGCCTGATCAGCATATTAAAGGTTTTTCCACATATATATGTTGTTACATCAGAAATGTACTAAACATTACAAATTCTAAAAACAATATATTCGAATTGATATATTGAGTGACAGTTATACCAAACGTGGAACATCTGTAGCTTGACATTTTGTCCAAGCTTGCTTCTCTATAAAAGATGAGATAAATTTAGATTAGAGGGAGACGAACTGGGATTTTGAAAGCGCCGTTTGGTGCGTATGCACATTAGTAACAATTTAATGTAAAATAAATACTTGTGTTATAAAATTGGACTTGGAACTTTTACTATACGAGTACGGTACACCGCTGCAGGGACCAGGTAGCACTGCACACTACCATTCTTTCCCTTCATTCTTCAATATTTACTTAACCGTCTCCGTGAAGTTAAGGCGTCCACCATCGAAGCGTGAGGTCGAAGGTTCGAACCTCGTCAGGTGTTCGTTGTAATTTGGCCACTTTGTGAGCAGCCAGCTAGTTAAATAAGTGCCGATTGCCTGGCGCTTGGGAGGTACAATAAAAAGTTGTCTCATAAATTAGTAATGACTGACTCTTTCAGACGGATCTGTAGTTCAGTGGTTTCAGTGGACTGGTAATCCACGGATCGCATGTTCGATCCCCCGTCTGACCATAATAAAATTAACTGTCTTTCAGATGGGTCATTAAACCAAGATAGTGTGTCGGTGCTTTACACCGTGTACGTAAATGAACCAGGGGATACTCTGGAATGGGTCTCTGTCTGTAGCATTGCACTATCGTTCAACAATCTAAGATGACTAATATATGCAGGAGGCACCCTTTCAATATGGGTGACACTATAATAAACAAACATAAACTTTACTTTTACGTAATCATAGGACCAAACATGAGCAAATTGTAAAGTTTGAGTGTTTCGTAAAACCAGAAAAGAATATTGTGGGTTTTACGTTTATTTATCGTCGCTACCGGTTGCCTATATGAGCGACGCCTTCTGAAGATATTAGTCATTTTAGATTGTTGAAGGATAGTGCAACGATACAGACAGAGACCCATTCCAGAGTCTCCTCTGGTTCTGTTACGTGCACGGTGTACAGCACCGACACGAGACCTCGGTTTAACGTCCCATCTGAAAGACTGTTCATTTTATTATGGTCAGTAGGGGGATACGTAGATGTAATTACAATCACGTTTTGTAGATCGGGCGTAATTATATATGGTAATTAATTTCCAAATACTCTAAGACACCTGGTGACCGATTAGGAATTTTGTTATTTACATGGTCATGTATTCGTATAATATATCTACTATGCAATATGTAAATGTTGTAACATAATGAACCAATTAGGAAGTCGTGATAGCGCAGTGGTAGCGCGTTCGCTTCAGGTGCGAACGGTCTGGAGTTCGAGTCCCGCTGGAGCCGTTATGAGTGTGCTCTTAGGCAAGCATTTAAATTCCACGTTGCCTCTTCTCTCTCCCTTGTGGCGATGGATTCCATCAAGAATGAGGTCTCGAGAGTGATTAGTATAAGTTGTACTGAAGAACTTGTTTCGCAATCGAGCTAAAATAATTTGCATAAACTAATTAGGAAGATTGGAATGTTTTAAGAACGTGTGACCGGACCTGTATGCCATTCTCTATGATATTTATTGTATATGTGTTTTATTGGCAATACGATATGTTAGGCTAGAAAGAATGGATGCTATGCAACCATCTATACGAAATAAGACTCTCCCTGAGATGTCAGACCTGCTATCAGCGTGCAACGCGGTGAAGCATTTAATGTTTCGTGGGGTTTAAAGCCACACCAACAGTCATATGCCGACTCTATAGCTGTTACTGGTGGAGGGTGCACTCACTGTGTACGGTGTCCATCGTAACCACAACAACCACGATCATGGTGTCCTTAATGTAAAATGCAACCCGGGATCGATCCTCGGACCGGGAAGTATATGAGATGGTACGGTGGTCGCCGGGTACTCGGGTTTCCTCCCACACGAATGACCACATATACGCGTCCATCCGCGCCAACGAGAGTGATTAATATAAGTTGTTAAAACTTGTTTGGCAATCGTTGTAAAATAAATAATGTTTAAACTTTAAACATCCGTGGTCCAGTGGTGGGCGTCGAATTTTGATCACATATGTAATGTCATTGGAACCTCACACACATTGCTTAATACTGGTTAACCGATTAGGTCGGCTAAGCCTGTCCAGGAAAACTTACATAGATCCCCGCAATTGGCATTAATGGAACATTACATATAGGCAAATCTCTTAAATCCACATTTATTTGTCTTTCTACTTCGTGGTGATGGATTCCTAGCCTTGGTTCCAGTCTGTCGATTTTTCACTTTTTAGCTTCTTGCAAAATTACGTTGATATGATCAGAAACACAATACGGCCCAATTAATAGTATCGGTGTTAAAATATAGTTATTTGACTGATCAGGCAAAATATATCGACGCCTGATCCCAAGCTAGTTGATTCCATCAGGTCTCGAGAGCGTTTAATTTAATGTTGCAAAACCTCGGTTCGCAACCGAGTTAACCCGTTCAAATACCATATACCTCTAAATAGGCTTACAAAAAGTGTAGATCCAGATGAGCCGGCTCGTGACGAGCCGTCTCATCAGGATCTGCACTTTTTGCCAGTAATATTACTATTTTTAGACATAATTACCCATTTTGTTAAATGAACTTGTCCAAATGTAATTTTCTGATTCATTTATTGGTTTAAGAATATCATGGACCAGTCCATGTCAGTTACTTGGTGTTGAAAGAGTTAAGCTACATTTGTATGCGCATAAGCTGAGTATCGGAATATAAATCATCCAGTGTAAAATCTGAATATATTCAAGTAAATTGTAATAAACCAATTATGATTAAATTACAGGTTGTATTTAATCGCGCGGTGCCATGCACATTGCGCAGTGCAATCATCTCTGAATAAAGTACATATTTTACGCGAGCATAAATCGTAAATCTATTTCGCTTCACAATAAAACATCAACGGAATGCTTTTAAGTGTTTGTAAAAGTAATGAAAGATGTCCGTGTCTGATACCTGACCGTGTATATATTCGTCGTTTCATCTTTTAAAGTTAATGTGTATTTTACGACATTATGTATTGATTTACTTCAAACATACCTAAAACGCAAATAAACGCAACATTTTGAATTTTAGTTTCTATGTTAGCCTGGGAACATATATATATGGTCAGTCAAATAAATATATTTTAACACCGAGCTCATTAATTAGGCCGTATTGAGTTTCTGATAATAATATTATGTCATTTTGCCAGAAATTAAAAAGTAAACAAATCGATAGACTGGAACCCAGGCGATTTATATGTATACATATACTATACTCTATGGAAGTGTTTGTTTATTATAGTGTCACCCCTATTTAAAGGGCCAGCCATTTCTGACTTATGAGATACCTCTTGTTATAAACATCAGTACTTCCCGAATCCTATGCTTGTATGCCAGGCGCCAAAGATTCCGTTTCTATTTTTAGCGATCGTATCTTGCAACTAAGAGTTGTCGTTCTTCAATCAACACCCTAGAAAATGCGGGTGTAATGTAGGTGGCGCTCCGCTCGGAAATCAAGTCATTTTGCCAAAAGTAAATTAGTGAAAAATCGACAGACTAGAACCAATGCTAGTACATGAAACTAGTTCAGGTTATTGTCCAGTGCATAGACTAGCTGGTCTATCCTTTGTTTTACGTTTATTATCGTCGCTACCGATTGCCCATATGAGCTACGCCTCCTGAAGAGATTAGTAATTTGGGATTTTGGAGGGTAGTGCAATGATACAGACAGAGACCCATGTTTAATGAAATTAATTAGAATATGTGATAAAATCCAACATTGCTTATTAAACATTCGCACATTTATAGGGTTGCGTTTCATATTCGGTTAAGTATAATTATATGCATGTCATCGAGTACGCACTAAAACGAACTTCTCAGTAAAGTATTTTGAATATGCATTTAGCGAAACAAACTTAATCGGTAGAAGATGCTGAGATCGTTCTAACAATATACCTTCGTGTCTAATATTTCAAATTGTCTCTGCCTGAACTGCATCAAAATCAAGTATGCATTTCTTGATATCCAACAGCATGAATTTAATTATTGGTATTATAAATACAAATTCCTCAGTTGATACTCAAAACCTACTTAAACCGAGGTCTCGTGTCGGTGCTTTACACCGTGCACGTAAAAGAACCAGAGGATACTCTGGAATGGGTCTCTCTCTGTATCATTGCACTATCCTCCAAAATCTAAAATGACTAATATCTTCAGGAGGCGTCGCTCGATCATATGGGCAACCGGTAGCGACGATAAATAAACGTAAAAAACAATAGATACTCAAAATCAAACCATTGCCTAATTTGTAACGTTCGAAGCATTATTGTGCACGTTTATATTTTGTTTGTTTCTTAAATATAACAAATTACAAACATTCAATGTGTTGCCACAGGTAATCCATGGCTGGCATAGCCTTATGATTAGGTAATACAAATGTCTTTTAACTCGATAGCGAAACAAGGTCTTACAACATTAGACATTATATTAATCGCTCTCGATACCTCATTCCTGGTACAGACGGATCTGTAGTCCGATGGTAACACGCTGGTCTGGTAATCCAGGGATCGCAGGTTCGATCCCCCGTCTGACTCTAATAACATTAACACAACTGGGACTTAAAACCGAGGTATCGTGTCGATGCTGTACACCGTGCACGTAAAAGAACCAGAGGAGACTCTGGAATGGGTCTCTGTCTGTATCATTGCACTATCCTCCAAATATCTAAAATGACTAATCTATTCAGGAGGCATCGCTCGAAGGTTCGAACCTCGTCAGGTGTTCGTTGTGATGTGGCAGGTTTGTGAGCAGCCAGCTAGTTAAATAATTGCCGACTGCCTGGCGATTGGAAGGTACAATAAAAAGTTGTCTCATGAATCAGTAATGACGGATCTGTAGTCCAGTGGTTAACACGTTGGACTGGTAATCCACGGATCGCAGGTTCAATCCACCGTATGACCATAATAAAATTAAAAGTCTTTCAGATGGGACATCAAATCAAGATCGTGTGTCGGTGCTTACACCGTGCACGTAAGTGGACCAGGGTAGACTCTGGAATGGGTCTCTGTCTGTATCATTGCACTATCCTCCAACAATCTAAAATGACTAATCTCTTCAGGAGGAGTCGCTCATATGGGCAACCGGTAGCGACGATAAATAAGCGTAAAACACACACACACAACATTTCTGACGGGGATCAATCTCATAACGTCTCGGACCGACACCGACACGAGACCTCGGTTTAAATTAAGTCCCATCTGAAAGACTGTTAATTGTATTAGGGTCAGACGGGGGATCGAAACTGCGATCCCTGGATTACCAGTTCAACGTGAAAGTCACTGGACTACAGATCCGTCTGTGTAATCCTATATGTAGGCTATAAGTGAGTTATACAGCAGTTTAAAAGTGTAAAAGTGGCAGTGTCGGTCAGTAAAGGGGCAGGGTGGGTCAGAAGAGAGGCAGGGTGCATTTGGATCCGCGATGAGGTGCGGGAAGGGGTATTTTGGAGTTAGCCCCTAATTTTGCGGGAGGCGATATTTGGAGTTAGCCCCTAATTTTGCGGGAGGGGGTATTGTGGAGTTAGCCCCTAATTTTGCGGGAGGGGGTATTTGGAGTTAGCCCCTAATCTTGCGGGAGGGGGTATTTTGGAGTTAGCCCCTAATTTTGCGGGAGGGGGTATTTTGGAGTTAGCCCCTAATTTTGCGGGAGGGGGTATTTTGGAGTTAGCCCCTAATTTTGCGGGGGGGGTATTTAACCCCAACAAACCCCAACAAAACCCAACAAAACCCAACAAAACCCCAACAAAACCCCACGGGATATTTTGGAGTTAGCCCCAATTTTGCGGGAGGGGTATTTGGAGTTAGCCCCTAATTTTGCGGGAGGGGGTATTTTGGAGTTAGCCCCTAATCTTGCGGGAGGGGGTATTTTGGAGTTAGCCCCTAATTTTGCGGGAGGGGGTATTTTGGAGTTAGCCCCTAATTTTGCGGGAGGGGGTATTTTGGAGTTAGCCCCTAATCTTGCGGGAGGGGGTATTTTGGAGTTAGCCCCTAATCTTGCGGGAGGGGGTATTTTGGAGTTAGCCCCTAATTTTGCGGGAGGGGGCTAATTTTGCGGGAGGGGGTATTTTGGAGTTAGCCCCTAATCTTGCGGGAGGGGGTATTTGGAGTTAGCCCCTAATTTTGCGGGAGGGGGTATTTTGGAGTTAGCCCCTCATTTTGCGGGAGGGGATATTTTGGAGTTAGCCCCTAATTTTGCGGGAGGGGTATTGTGGAGTTAGCCCCTAATTTTGCGGGAGGGGTATTTTGGAGTAGCCCCTAATCTTGCGGGAGGGGGTATTTTGGAGTTAGCCCCTAATTTTGCGGGAGGGGGTATTTTGGAGTTAGCCCCTAATTTTGCGGGGGGGTATTTGGAGTTAGCCCCTAATCTTGCGGGAGAAACCCCAACAAAACCCCAACAAAACCCATGCGGGAGGGTATTTTGGAGTTAGCCCCTAATTTGCGGGAGGGTATTTGGAGTTAGCCCCTAATTTGCAAAACCCCAATTTGCGGGAGGGGATTTTGGAGTTAGCCCCTAATTTGCGGGAGGGGGTATTTTGGAGTTAGCCCCTAATTTTGCGGGAGGGGGTATTTTGGAGTTAGCCCCTAATCTTGCGGGAGGGGGTATTTTGGAGTTAGCCCCTAATTTTGCGGGAGGGGGTATTTTGGAGTTAGCCCTAATTTTGCGGGAGGGGGTATTTTGGAGTTAGCCCCTAATCTTGCGGGAGGAAACCCCAAGTTTTAGCCCTAATTTTGCGGGAGGGGTATTTTGGAGTTAGCCCCTAATTTTGCGGGAGGGGGTATTTTGGAGTTAGCCCTAATTTTGCGGGAGGAGGTATTTTGGAGTTAGCCCCTAATTTTGCGGGAGAGGGTATTTTGGAGTTAGCCCCTAATCTTGCTAACTTACAGTCATTGATCAAAGAGGCAGTACATATTTGTGAAAAGGGCTAAAAACGTGTTATACGTGTTCTACGTGTTCTACGTGTTCTACGACGTATAGATCTGCCCGCCAAAGGGCAGACGTGTTCTACGACGTATAGATCTGCCCGCCAAAGGACAGACGTGTTCTACGTGTTCTACGACGTATAGATCTGCCCGCCAAACGTGTTCTACGACGTATAGATCTGCCCGCCAAACGTGTTCTACGACGTATAGATCTGCCCGCCAAAGGGCAGACGTGTTCTACGACGTATAGATCTGCCCGCCAAACTTGTTCAGACGTGTTCTACGACGTATAGATCTGCCCGCCAGACGTGTTCTACGACGTATAGATCTGCCCGCCAAAGGGCAGACGTGTTCTACGACGTATAGATCTGCCCGCCAAACTTGTTCAGACGTGTTCTACGACGTATAGATCTGCCCGCCAAAGGGCAGACGTGTTCTACGTGTTCTACGACGTATAGATCTGCACGCCAAAGGGCAGACGTGTTCTACGACGTATAGGTCTGCCCGCCAAACTTGTTCAGACGTGTTCTACGACGTATAGATCTGCCCGCCAAAGGCAGACGTGTTCTACGTGTTCTACGACGTATAGATCTGCCGCCAAAGGGCAGACGTGTTCTACGACGTATAGGTCTGCCCGCCAAACTTGTTCAGACGTGTTCTACGACGTATAGATCTGCCCGCCAAAGGGCAGACGTGTTCTACGACGTATAGATCTGCCCGCCAAAGGGCAGACGTGTTCTACGACGTATATATCTGCCCGCCAAAGGGCAGACGTGTTCTACGACGTATAGATCTGCCCGCCAAACTTGTTCAGGCTTATATAAAGGGCAGACGTGTTCTACGACGTATAGATCTGCCCGCCAAAGGGCAGACGTGTTCTACGACGTATAGATCTGCCCGCCAAAGGGCAGACGTGTTCTACGACGTATAGATCTGCCCGCCAAAGGTCAGACGTGTTCTACGACGTATAGATCTGCCCGCCAAAGGGCAGACGTGTTCTACGACGTATAGATCTGACCGCCAAAGGGCAGACGTGTTCTACGACGTATAGATCTGCCCGCCAAAGGGCAGACGTGTTCTACGACGCATAGATCTGCCCGCCGAAGGGCAGACGTGTTCTACGACGTATAGATCTGCCCGCCAAAGGGCAGACGTGTTCTACGACGTATAGATCTGCCCGCCCGACAGCACTCACTTGTTCAGGCTTATATACAACTTGTTTTAAAAGGCAAAAGGGTTGGACTAAAGGGCAGGGCTAAAAAGGGGCAGGGAGCAGCGTCTGTACATTTAAGGGTCCTAGAGTGGA
The DNA here is from genome assembly GCA_014843695.1 of Archivesica marissinica. Lineage (NCBI taxonomy): Eukaryota > Metazoa > Mollusca > Bivalvia > Venerida > Vesicomyidae > Archivesica > Archivesica marissinica. Next base: position 58,592,140 of record CM026404.1, on the reverse strand, counting down.
ATTTCAAATTTCAAAATCTAGTCAATGTGCAATTGCAGCAAGTACTTTTATATTTAATAGATAAATCGTGTTGTACCCATTACATCCTGAGAATTACTTTTCAATCTTATATACATAATTAATTTTCCAACACAGCACAATGAATGACCAAAGAAATCAATCATTGAAAATCGATAAAATACATGCCTGTTGTTGCAGAAACATATCACTACGTCATAAAGGTTACCATGTATTGAATCGTGCATCGTGATTGGGCGGGATTGTAGAGTTTGAATACTTCGTAAAACCAGAGATGAACAACTCTTATTTCCTCTATAAATAGTTACTAACTGTTACAGTGATAGCGCAGTAGTAGCGCGTTCGCTTCAGGTGCGAAAGGTCCGGAGTTCGAGCCCCGCTGGAGCCGTTACGATTGTGCCCTTAGGCAAGGCATTTCGATTCCACGTTGCCTCTTCTCTCCTTCATGGCGATGGATTCCATCAGGGATGAGGTCTCGAGAGTGATTAATATAAGTTGTAAGAACTTGTTTCGCAATCGAGCTAAAATAAATTTGTATAAACTACATTAAAGGCTACCATGTCAACTATATACGAGTCTAATTACATTGTATCGTGTACCAGGTATCATGTATCGCATTGCTTACTTAAAGCGACAATACATCGCAAAAAGCACGTATAAATACTACAAATTCTTCCGAATACATTCGAACACTAACATTGAATCAATAAATAGTGTTTTTGTTGTCTACAAACTTTCAAAATTGAAAGTAGGATTTCATATAACGGTCATCCATGCTCCTGCATTGACGTTTAGGGATAATTTAACTAAGATTAGGTCTACAATGTGTACCATAAATCGTGTTATTCAGGATACACGAGATGTATTAAGCTTGGATGTCGACCATATTTATATTATTTTGTTATGTCAACAAACCGCGTATACGACGTTTGTTTATTAGTTGAAATACTCAGTTTTTAGGCAAATATTTTAAAATAAGAAAATACAAAATATTTGCGTTTTCACTGATGTAGTGTCACTTTAAATATATATTAGGGCGACATGAACAGGAATATACTTTCCTATTAAGTGTAGTTGTTTCCAACATATTCGCCACAGAAACGAAATAATTCAACTTATGTAAACAAAATCCAAACCCGTGTTTGAAACAACTCGAATAGCATGAATAAACAATGTAATCAATAATGACAACGAGCGTCGTATATATTTACTGTTAAATACCAACCTTTGTACATGCACATACTGATTTTATGACTAACTGAATTTAGTCACATCTAGTTTAAACATATGTTATTGCTTTCAAATAACATACATATACACAATACATCACCTCTAACTGACTTATGAGACACATCTTGTTATGTATCTAACCAGTCATGTGATATAAATATACTATATAAGACGGATCTGTAGTCCAGTGGTAACACGCTGGACTTGTAATCCAGGGATCGCAGGTTCGATCCCCCGTCGACCCTAATAAAATTAACAGTCTTTCAGATGGGACGTTAAACCGAGGTCTCGTGTCAGTGCTTTACACCGTGCAAGTAAAAGAACCAGAGGAGATTCTGGAATTGGTCTCTCTCTCTGTATCATGCACTATCCTCCAAAATCTAAAATAACTAATCTCTTCAGAGGCGTCGCTCATATGGGCAACCGGTAGCAACGATACATAAACGTAAAACACACACTCTAACTGACAGTGTCACGTCATTAGCGTCAAATAATAAACTAATATTTTTAAGCTGTATTTCTTTTACAACGATTGCGAAGCAAGTTTTAACAACTTATATTAATCACTCTCGTTGGCGCGGATGAAAGCGTAAAATAATGTGGTCATTCGTGTGGGAGGAAACCGGAGTACCCGGACAAAACCCACCTGTCCGATCTGGCGACCATCGTACCTGAATGTCTTACATTCGCATTTGAGAGTTTGTAGTTTGTGGGTAGCATAGCAAACATACTGCCTGGTAATGCAAAATAACGAATGACATCAGTATATGTTCTATTACCTCCCTTGGCAGATAAAGTCAGATTTATCTCGATAAATATGGCGGTCCTTTAAGTTGAAATCAGTGTTTACTGTTGGTTGCTACATAACCAGATGCTATATATAGGCAGTGCAGTGGTTAGCGCGCTCTCTTCTCACCAATGCGACCCGGGTTCGAACCTCGGAACGGGAAGAATGTGCGATGGTACGGTGGTCGCCAGATCGGACAGGTGGGTTTTCTCCGGGTACCCCGGTTTCTTCCCACACGAATGTCCACAATTACGCTATCATTCGCGCCAACGAGAGCTATTAATATAAGTTGCTAAAGCATGTTTCGCAATCGTTGTAAAATAAATAACTAACCAGATGTTGCGGAATGATAAATGTGATACTATATAAACATCATGTTAATTGATTACAAACTTCTACAGATATTAACCCTTTCAACACCACATACCTCTAAATTGGCTTACAAAAAAGTGTAGATCCAGACGAGCCGTCTCATCAGGATCTGCACTTTTTTCAAGTAATATAACTATTTTTAGAAATGTGTTTACCCATTTTGATAAATGAACTGATCCAACTGTAATTTTGTTATTAATTTATTGGTCTAAAAATATCATGGACCAGTCCATGTCAATTACTTGGTGTTGAATGGGTTAAAGAACATATTGGATACTCTGTAGGATATCTGTCGATATATACATTTTATGTCTCATAAAATCATTTATGTAACAGACTACAAATACTCCGCATACCGGGCATCTGTGCCGTCGACTACGAGTACTCCGCATACCGGGTATCTGTGCCGTCGAATACGAGTACTCCGCATACCGGGTGTCTGTGCCGTCGAATACGAGTACTCCGCATACCGGGTCTCTGTGCTGTCGAATACGAGTACTCCGCATACCGGGTCTCTGTGCCGTCGAATACGAGTACTCCGCATACCGGGTCTCTGTGCCGTCGAATACGAGTACTCCGCATACCGGGTCTCTGTGCCGTCGAATACGAGTATTCCGCATACCGGGTGTCTGTGCCGTCGAATACGAGTACTCCGCATACCGGGTCTAGGTGCCATCGAATACGAGTACCCCGCATACCGAGTATCTGTGCCGTCGAATACACAGGGATTCGGCACGTTTGGGGGTACTAGTATATATATTTAAGTACAGGGATTCTACTCTGTGGGATGTCAGATTTCGCATCGATCAGTAAAATGGCCCTATCTGAGACAATTTTGTACAAAGCTGTCCAAATATAACGCCTATCCCGAGTCTTTATATTGTTCTTCAAATAAAACACAACTTTCAGCTGCATGCAACTTTGCAAACAATTGCCACAAACATTGGCCATAGCAGGTCACATGTCCGTACTAGGACACGGGTTCTGTCAGCAACAAAACAAAATCTTCGACGGGAGAGTTTTAACTGTGAATAACATTATCAATAAAATGTGTTTCCACTAACGTGTAGGTTTATTCGGCAAAAATGTACGTCAAAAAGAGATTTCGTAGCATTTTCAATTTGTTTTGAAAAATTCTAAAGCGGCGCAATTCACGTTGAAACGAGCGTTCTGATTGGATTATTAGAATGTAACAAGATGTTTTTTTATATATGAAGAATAATCATGTCGCACAGTTTATTACATTATAGCACAAGCTTTGCTTCCTGGATCATATGTTGAATCTGTTAGTGAATCTGTTTCGTCATTCGCATCGGTATCGTGCAATTGCACAGCTCTTTCACTGTGTTCACCGTTCGTACCTTCTTCAGCCGGCTGTTCCTCTTTGCTTTTATCCATTTTGTCAGGATCGGTATTTTGTTTGAGTGAAGATACAAGTTGGGCCCGTCGCTTGCTTTCCTTATTGTTCCACGTTCTCCGCCGCAAAGATCCCGACGAACCCGTCGCCTTTTCATGCGTATCACTACTGTGGGGAGTTAAAAACGAAAACATTGAATGCTGTTTTTTCAGAAGTTGTCTTTTGTTCGTTTTGTCACTTTTCAACGGTGTTTTCTCAGGACTAAAGAGAACTCTCGATGTTGCGTTCAAGTCGATGTTCTGCAATTCTTCAAGAAGCATATCTAGTTTCTTCTCACTCCGTGTTTTATCTTCAATAGATAATGCCAACTGGGATTCCAGCTGTTTGATTCTTTTTTCCTTCATATCTAGTTCGTCGCGCATTTCCATAGTCTAAAATAGATTACAAATCATGGGTTAATGACAATTTCTAAGTGTTTCGAATTGCAGATTTTGCTTTTAACGTTGCATGTTAGTAGTCACGTGAACATGTATGGTAGCGATTACGTCATTGTTTGCATCATCATAGCAACAATGATGAAGAGAAAGGGACAATTAATTCTGAATGAATATGGAAATGTGGAATCAGTAAAGTTGATTTGTTGCTGATGATTGAACAAAATTAAGTTCTTACTTCTTTTTTCATACGAACTATGACCATGTCCTTGGCCGTTGTTGTTGCAGAAGACGCGGCGACTTGAGTCCTATATCGTTGTATCGTGGTCTCCAACAAGGTCACTTTGTCGATCAAATGTCGCCTTGCCAGCTGCCTAAAACATTTAGCATGAATATATATTAATATATATATATTAGTGTATGGTACAACAAATTCAGTATGAACATGCTAGACCATGATAATGATTCTCACAAGATGAACCATGATTTTCCAATTCGGTATTGTTCACTAGTTACTTGCATGCTTGCCATATTTGAGAAACGTCATAGTTTTACATAGTTACAACTGTGGGTATACTTGGACTTATTCTTAATCTGGGAAGAAAACTAAGTATGCATGGTTTCTGCTAGCCACAATCCGGTTTAGGCCTACAGCAATTTTTGTTAGTTGATCGTTCAAAGGCGGCGCCTCAGTAGTACACCTATTGTTTGTAAATGAAGTAGGTCGTACTGTGGCTTATGTGTACGTTTACGTTTATTCATTCTCGCTACCGTTTGCCGATATGAGCGACGCCTCCTAAAGATATTAGTCATTTTAAAATGTAGGGGATAGTGAAATGATACAGACAGAGACCCGGTCCAGAGTCTCCTCTGGATCCTGTACGTACATATAGAATTTCAGACAACGAGGTTATATTGGATAAGTTTAAGTTTAAACGTTATTTATTTTACAACGGTTGCGAAGCAAGTTCTAACAACTTGTATTAATCACTCTCGTTGACACGGCTGAAAGCGTAAATGTGGTCATTCGTGTGGGAGGAAACCGGAATACCCGGAGGAAACACCACCTGTCCGATCTGGCGACCACCGTACCATCTCACATACTTTCCGTTGTATTGGATATAATAGGTTCGGAAGTCGTAATAGCGCAGTGGATGCGCGTCTGCTTCAGGTGCGAAAGATCCGGAGTTCGAGCCCCGCTGGAGCCGTTACGATTGTGCCCTTAGGCAAGGCATTTAAATTCCACATTGCCTTTTCTCTCTCCTTCATGGCGATGGATTCCATCAGGAATTAGGTCTCGAGAGTGATTAATATAAGTTGAAAGAAATTGTTTGGCAATCGAGCTAAAATAAATTTGTATAAACTAATAGGTTCGGAATAAGGTCGAGGCGTTGGGTCCGAAAATATTGGCTATAACGCTGTGAGAAGTTTGAACACATAGTAATTAGGTACTTAATAGATAATAATTGTCTGTGATCAAGGTGTAAACATTTCGTACGTCAATCAAACAGCTAGGCAAGCTGAGGAAAATTCTATGTTGGTTTACAGATAATCTCAACCAAGACATTGACATATGTTGATCAGGCCGGATTAAATTATTCTGCAATACATTTGGGTTAAACAGTCGCCATACATTGATTTCTCCATATTGTACGTCTTGACAAAGGTCTGACCAGAAAGACTGTGACAGTAATCGTGCTAGTAATGTATAGCCGGGATCGAGTTCAGCGTCTTACTAGCTGGATAACTGATCCGCTACCTATATACTATGATGGGCAAGTCGCAACACATAATGGGTGTAGAAAGCATCACTAATGACGTGTACATGTAACAAGTTCATTTCTAACTAGGTGACATGGGTCACATATATTTAATACTATATTGATAAATAATGTAGGGTTACATCGCTATATTGGGGCATGTGTATTTTACAAGAGTATGTTGTGTGCACTTATATAGTAATTTGTATAATATGCAAACCATGCATATAATCATGTATGTATGCTATTAAGCTGTTTTGGTGTAGTGTATGTATATTTACATATGTGTGTATTATGTAAGTATAAACTTTATTTATTTTACAACGATTGCGAAGCAGGTTTTAACAACTTATATTAATCACTCTCGTTTGGCGCGGATGAAACCGTACATGTGGTCATTCGTGTGGGAGGAAACCGGAGTACCCGGAGAAAATTACTGGTTCACCGAGTTACAGCGTATAAACGGAGAACATTTGTCTAACTGTAACGCGTTACATAAACCGGTTTGTACGGTTGATTTGCGTATATTAACGCATGCGCATACGAGGGGCGTGAATTAAAATCAGTTCTAGCGAGTATTTCAGACGAGATAGTCATCTGCATTCAAATTCCAATATTTGTAAGTGATACTGTATTCTAAGAAATGTTTCAATAATACAATTGATACTTGTTGTTACAAATGGACATAACTATACAACCATGTATATTAATAGTATATAAGTGGTGATAGACACAGACAGGTGTATGTGTAGATTAGTTGTTTTCTGCATGGAGGCAGTTTGGAACATGTCTGGGCACGGTCCGTTGTTTGATATTCCGAGGAATAGTCTGAGGAGGTTCACTAAATTGTGTTATCTCCGTGCATGCAACGTATTCTATGTTTCCTTCAAAGTGGGGTTTTACACAGGCGGCCAGTATTCCTATGACGAATATACGATCAAACCTATGGTAGTTAGATATCTATGGTTCACGAGAAGTCAGTTAAACATTAGATATAATGATAGTTTTGATCGTGACATGGTTTTGATCGTTTTATGGTTCAAACGATGACTATTATTCAGACGATGAATATATACTGCATATCAAATGAAAGCACTGGTCTCGTAATAAATTCATCTCTCTGATTGCACTACACAGTTGTTGGTTTATTATGTAATTAAAGTAAGACCCCACCGGTCCGATCTGGCGACCACCTTGCCATCTCACATACTTCCCGGTCCGAGGATCGAACCCGGGTTGCATTGGTGAGAAGCAAGCGCGCTAACCACTACGCTAACTGGACAGTATTATTTAGAGGGTCCCAAAGAAGATTAGTCCTATATGGTAAATAAAGTATTTCATTCATTCATGCGTTTTAGCCGTGCCAAGAGCTCAACACAAAGGGCAAAACACATGAAGGAGAATAGTTTATTAAGACACGGGCGATAACTGATCTCTTAAAACAGTTTTAGTTGCTCGTTATATAAAGTGCTAGTATTGAATTTCACCTGTCTGTATCATTGCACTATCCTCCAAAATCTAAAATTACTAATCTCTTCAGGAGGCGTCGCTCATATGGGCAACCGGTAGCGACGATAAATAAACGTAAGCACACACACATTTCACATTTCAATTTAAATTTTGTTTTAATAACGTTTTAATTTGACAATAGCTACTACTCCTCAGTTTACCTTGGAAATATTAATGTTTATGTTCTATGTTTCCTTCTTAGTGAATAATATCCACGTGATCATGTTTGAATGACTGTGATATTCTGAATTATGTCCCTTGTAATTCTATATTAATGAATGGCTATGTACTGTTATATGTTGCTCCTGTTGTGTTGCATTAATTGCATATGTACATATACTCACACGAAAAAGAAAGTGTGCACTTGGATAGAGGGAACATTATATATTTATATTCACACGTAAAACAATGTTCTGATAATTATCAAATTTCAATTAAAAGTAAAGCATCGTGTATATATACAATACATTTTTGCACATTTTAATAACACATGTGCCTATATTTTGCTTCCATAGTTCTATATAAGTATAAAAGTCTCCCATTAACCAAGCCAAGTGCACACTTTCTTTTTCGTGTGAGTATATATAGAAGAGACAGAAATAAAGATTAAAAGAACACACTACATGGTCTTAATGGATATTTAATCATAAACTACTTAGAGAGCTGCAAGAAAATGAATTAGTTTATACAAATTTATTTTAGCTCGATTGCGAAACAAGTTCTTACTCTCTTGTTTTGTTGTTTTACTTGTATATGTATATAGATGAGGCAATTATAAGATTAAAACTCGCATTGCCACTATGAGGTATAATCAACGTGTGCGCACTAATTGAAGCGTGTAAGTAAACTGGAACAGAACAACATTTTATTATTAGACTAGTACATGTGTGTTTTACGTTTATTTATCGTCGTTACCGGTTGCCCATATGACGCCTCCTAAAGAGATTAGTCATTTTAGATTTGTGGAGGATAGTGCAATGATACAGATATATACCAATTCCAGAGTCTCCTCTGGTTCGTTTACGTGCAGTGCACGGTGTACCGCACCGACACAAGACCTCGGTTTAATGTCCCATCTGAAAGACTGTTAATTTTATTAGGGTCAGACGGGGGATCGAACCTGCGATCCCTGGATTACAAGTCCAGCGTGTTACCACTGGACTACAGATCCGTCTGTAGTACATAGTGCATACTTATATAATATATTTATATCACATGACTGGTTAGATACATAAAAAGAGGTGTCTCATAAGTCAGAAATGGCTGGCCCTTTAAATATGGGTGACACTATAATAAACAAACACATATTCAAGTGTGTTCAGTGTATTAGTACCAGTGGATGAACATTGTATGTCAGCGGAATATAATACAGTATGAAGTATATTAACCAAGAAAGACATTAGATTATACAAATTGATTTGACCCCGATTGCGAAACAAGTTCTTACAAATTATATTAATCGCTCTCGAGACCTCATTCGCCACAAGGGAGAGAGAAAAGGCATGTGGAATTTAAATGCATTCTTAAGAGCACAATCGTAACGGCTTCAGCGGGGCTCGAACCTCGGTCATTTCGCACCTGAAGCGAACGCGCTACCACGACTTCCACTAAAGACACTGAACAATCGTTAGGGAATTTCTACCAATAGTATTTGATTTTTCTGACATCAAATTAGTAAATTTATTAATAGTTGGCCATGTATAGTAATAACGTTTTAAATAATTATTTCTGTCTAAGATCTCTACATTTCGGACATATAAGAAGGAAATGATATTCATTTTCAATCATGCATGTATTGCAATATATACATATTCAAGAATAACATCTGTCACGTTTCAAGTTTCAAACACGAATGCACACGATTCCATAGATATTATATTTGTAATTTAATAGTGACTGACAATGGGCATAATACATGCAACACATAACTTGTGAACAGCAAATATTACAATGATAACAATGTTAACATCAAATTCAAGCTTCTATTCGTGCATATCAGTTTCCGAGTCGAACGTTTGCATAGATGTAGTTAATTAACTTTGCAATTTAATTCCATTCAATTCAATTATTCTTGATTAACGTATATCAATTGTGATAGTACGGATAATGGGTGGCATATTGAGACGCCCAAGTAATCGTTGTATCATTTCTGATTTCACAAGCTCTGTATTTTTGCTCGCACTAGATTGGGTTTGCTATTATATGGTGTTGATCCATATTGTATTTACTGCAATACTGATGGCATAGAAGATGAACAGCACTTTGTATACATGTTCCATTCTACAAACGTAGTTACGACATTTGACTATTTTCTAAGACACGATTGTTAGAACCGACGCATTGAGATTATTGTATGCCCACCGCCTTGCCCATAACATTATACCATAAACCAGTATCCGTAACATTATACCATAAACCAGTATCCGTAACATTATATCATAAACCAGTATCCGTAACATTATACCATAAACCAGTATCGGCAACGATATACCATAAACCAGTATCCGTAACATTATATCATAAACCAGTATCCGTAACATTATACCATAAACCAGTATCCGTAACATTATACCATAAACCAGTATCGGTAACATTATATCATAAACCAGTATCCGTAACATTATACCATAAACCAGTATCCGTAACATTATACCATAAACCAGTATCCGTAACATTATATCATTAAACCAGTATCGGTAACATTATATCTTAAACCAGTATCGGTAACATTATATCATAAACCAGTATCGTCAACATTATACCATAAACCAGTATCGGTAACATTATATCATAAACCAGTATCCGTAACATTATACCATAAACCAGTACCCGTAACATTATACCATAAACCAGTATCCGTAACATTATATCAAAAACCAGTATCGCCAACATTATATCAAAAACCAGTATCCGTAACATTATATCATAAACCAGTATCGGCAACATTATATAAAAAACCAGTATCGGCAACATTATATCAAAAACCAGTATCGCCAACATTATATCAAAAACCAGTATCGCCAACATTATATCAAAAACCAGTATCGGCAACATTATATCAAAAACCAGTATCGGCAACGATATATCAAAAACCAGTATCGGCAACATTATATCTTAAACCAGTATCGGCAACATTATATCATAAACCAGTATCGGCAACATTATATCTTAAACCAGTATCCGTAACATTATATCTTAAACCAGTATCGGCAACATTATATCTTAAACCAGTATCGGCAACATTATATCATAAACCAGTATCGGCAACATTATATCAAAAACCAGTATCGCCAACATTATATCTTAAACCAGTATCGCCAACATTATATCAATAACCAGTATCCGTAACATTATATCATAAACCAGTATCGGCAACATTATATCTTAAACCAGTATCGGCAACATTATATCTTAAACCAGTATCGGCAACATTATATCATAAACCAGTATCGGCAACATTATATCATAAACCAGTATCCGTAACATTATATCATAAACCAGTATCGGTAACATTATATCATAAACCAGTATCCGTAACATTATATCATAAACCAGTATCCGTAACATTATACCATAAACCAGTATCCGTAACATTATATCATAAACCAGTATCGGTAACATTATATCATAAACCAGTATCGGTAACATTATATCATAAACCAGTATCCGTAACATTATACCATAAACCAGTATCCGTAACATTATACCATAAACCAGTATCCGTAACATTATATCATAAACCAGTATCCGTAACATTATACCATAAACCAGTATCCGTAACATTATATCATAAACCAGTATCGGTAACATTATATCATAAACCAGTATCCGTAACATTATATCTTAAACCAGTATCCGTAACATTATATCATAAACCAGTATCCGTAACATTATATCTTAAACCAGTATCGGCAACATTATATCTTAAACCAGTATCGGCAACATTATATCATAAACCAGTATCGGCAACATTATATCATTATATATTTACATAATGTAAAACTCTATGTACGGTTACAAGTGCTATACATAAATAATCGAAATATTACTGAAAAATGAAAGTATATGCGAAATAGATACCAGTGTCTTCTGGCTTTACATGACGTCTCGGGCGAATTCACTGTAATACTGACGTCATTGGCACTTTGCTCACTCGCCGAATCTGTGTTACCTTCTTCCGAACCGTGCAGTTGATTCACAGAAGTTTCGATACAGTCCTCCAAGTCATGCTTAATAGTTAGAAGTTCCTATAAAAGCAATGGTATGCACACAGTAAGTGCGGGGACTACATATACACTGAACGCATCATTCGGTGGTGTTTTACGTTTATGTATCGTCGTTATCGGTTGCCCATATGAGCGACGCCTTCTGAAGAGATTAGTCATTTTAGAATTTGGAGGATAGTGCAATGATACAGACAGAGACCCATTCCAGAGTTCCCTCTTGTTCTTTAACGTGCACAATGTACAGCACCAACACGAGACCTCGGTTTAAAGTCTACGGTTAATAGTTTCCATTGGAGTATGAACTACGTTTGGCGTTTTTAAAGTTAGTGTGGACGCCGAATGTGGAAGCCTTCGGCTTCCACCTCCACGCTAACTTTAAAAAGACCCAGTGTAGTTCATACATGAAAACTATGAACGCGCGATTCATTACTTATATTTACATTAATTAATCCAAAAATGTCAAAGAGACGATGCCCAACACTGCGAATGCGCATGTCAGTAACGTCGAGTACGCATGTCTGCTGTATATCATTAGTGAACAGATTCACACGAAAATACACGAACATAGATACACGAGTGGTGATTTCATATCATATTTTATGAAACTCGTTTTGGAATTTTGCTATTAAGTGTGTGTGTTTTACGTTTATTTATCGTCGCTACCGGTTGCCCATATGAGCGACGCCTCCTGAAGAGATTAGTCATTTTAGATGTTGGAGGATAGTGCAATGATAGAGACAGATACCCATTCCAGAGTATCCTCTGGTTCTTTTACGTGCACAGTGTAAAGCACCGACACGAGACCTCGGTTTAAAGTCCCATCTGAAAGTCTGTTAATTTTATTTACAGTCAGACGGGGGATCGAACCTACGATTCCTGTATTTCCAGTCCAGCGTGTTACCACTGAACTACAGATTCGTCTGTAATAGTTGCCAATATGCTCGCTTAATATCAAAAACCTCGTTTCATAAAATATATTATGAAATTATCACTCATGAAAGACCCTATATGTATCACATGTTTACAGTAAGACGATTTGTTATGTCGGGTTGCATAGAATGGGGTGGGTATTTGCATAGAATACGCTATTTGCATAAATGCGGTTTTGGACAGAATAGGCCTACGCATTTTGCATAGAATACCGTTTTTGCATATGATGTGATTTTTGTATAGAATTTGGTTTTTTCATATCGAATACGGTTTTTACATAGAATACGGTTTTGTATATAATGCGGTTGATGCATAAAGAAAAATTGTTTTTGCATAGAATTTGGTTTTTTCATATCGAATACGGTTTTTACATAGAATACGGTTTTGTATATAATGCGGTTGATGCATAAAGAAAAATTGTTTTTGCATAGAATTTGGTTTTTTCATATCGAATACGGTTTTTACATAGAATACGGTTTTGTATATAATGCGGTTGATGCATAAAGAAAAATTGTTTTTGCATAGAATTTGGTTTTTTCATATCGAATACGGTTTTTACATAGAATACGGTTTTGTATATAATGCGGTTGATGCATAAAGAAAAATTGTTTTTGCATAGAATTTGGTTTTTTCATATCGAATACGGTTTTTACATAGAATACGGTTTTGTATATAATGCGGTTGATGCATAAAGAAAAATTGTTTTTGCATAGAATTTGGTTTTTTCATATCGAATACGGTTTTTACATAGAATACGGTTTTGTATATAATGCGGTTGATGCATAAAGAAAAATTGTTTTTGCATAGAATTTGGTTTTTTCATATCGAATACGGTTTTTACATAGAATACGGTTTTGTATATAATGCGGTTGATGCATAAAGAAAAATTGTTTTTGCATAGAATTTGCTTATTGCATAGACCGAGTTTTGCATAGAATGTGCTTATTGCATAGACCGAGTTTTGCATAGAATGTGCTTATTACATAGACCGAGTTTTGCATAGAATGTGCTTATTGCATAGACCGAGTTTTGCTTATGATGAATGTTATTGCATAGACTGCGGTGTTTGCATATAATGTGTTTTTATAGGTGTTTGTATATAATATGTTTTCATATGTTTTTGCATATAATGTGTTTTTATAGGTGTTTGCATATAATGTGTTTTTATAGGTTTTTGCATATAATGTGTTTTTATAGGTTCTTGCATATAGTGTGTTTTTATAGGTTTTTGCATAGAATGTGTTTTATAGGTGTTTGCATATAATGTGTTTTAATAGGTTTTTGCATATAATGTGTTTTTATAGGTTTTTGCACAGAATGTGTTTTTATAGGTTTTTGCATAGAATGTGTTTTTATAGGTTTTTGCATAGAATGTGTTTTTATAGGTTTTTGCACAGAATGTGTTTTTATAGGTTTTTGCATAGAATGTGTTTTTATAGGTTTTTGCATATAATGTGTTTTTATAGGTTTTTGCACAGAATGTGTTTTTATAGGTTTTTGTATATAATATGTTTTCATATGTTTTTGCATAGAATGTGTTTTTATAGGTGTTTGCATAGAATGTGTTTTATAGGTTTTTGCATAGAATGTATTTTTTAGGTTTTTGTATATAATATGTTTTATAGGTTTTTGCATAGAATGTGTTTTTATAGGTTTTTGCATAAAATGTGTTTTATAGGTTTTTGCATAAAATGTATTTTATAGGTTTTTGCATATAATGTGTTTTATAGGTTTTGCATAGAATGTGTTTTTATAGGTTTTTGTATATAATATGTTTTCATATGTTTTTGCACAGAATGTGTTTTTATAGGTTTTTGCATAGAATGTATTTTTTAGGTTTTTGTATATAATATGTTTTTATAGGTTTTTGCATATAATGTGTTTTTATAGGTTTTTGCATATAATGTGTTTTTATAGGTTTTTGCATAGAATGTGTTTTTATAGGTTTTTGCATACATGATTAAGGTGCTCTACGTCCTGGGAACGTCTCTGTGCAATGTTTTGTCTCTTATCCAACAATGCCTCTGCGTCTTCCACCTAAAATTAAAATAACCATCATAAACAGTTAATATTGTGAACAGACTAGTAAATCTGATTCCATTCTTTATTAGCCATAGATGATGGTACGGTGGTCGCCAGATCGGACAGGTGTGGGTTTTTTCCGGATACTCCGGTTTCCTCCATCACAAATGACCACAACTACGCTGTCATCCGCGCCAACGAGAGTGATTATTATAAGTTGTTACAGCTTCTTTTGCAATCGTTGTAAAAATAAATAAAGTGTATACTTTTCATTTGCTATAGGACAGTATTTGCAATTGCGGCAAATACACAGACTCTTACGGTATTGATTTATTTTTAATTTAATGTAATTAGCCGAACTTTGTGTGTGGGAGTTGAATCTTAAGATAAAAATCTAATATTCTATTTCAGTTAGCTTCTAATTAAAGAATATGCAACCACTACTGAAAGTGTGGATGTCGTAATAGCGCAGTGGATGCGCGTTCGCTTCAGGTGCGAACGGTTCGGGGTTCGAACCCTGCTGGAGCGGTTAGGATTGTGCCCTTAGGCAAGGCATTTAAATTCCACGTGACCTCTTCTCTCTCCCTCGTGATGATGGATTCCACCAGGAATGAGGTCTCGAGAGTGATTGATATAAGTAATAAGAACTTGTTTCGCAATCGAGCTAAAATAAATTTGTATAAACTAATACTGAAATTAGAACGCAAGCAAAACAGCTTTACATGAATCTACATGTATATAATAAAGAACAATTATTACACCGTAACGTAACGGGACAACTCAACAAAGTTAAATGATGCGAAGGGCTGCTATCAGAACGCGAATGAGCGAAGTCTCTATTTGACATGAACATTAATAAAAGCCCTGGTTCAGATACTATCACAACAGAAATGTACACAAACAATTGGCAATATTTGAAACAATAGTAGGAAGGGAAGGAGGGATAGGGAGGGAGAGCGACCAAGCCTATTTGGCGATGAAGTTTGTTGATGGAAACAGATCGTGTAAGTCCCGTAACTATTCTATTCTTGTAGCGTCGTATTCAAGTTTCTCTAACGTTTTCTTTTCGTATAAGATAGGCCTAGAATTGTCCCAACCTATTGACGCATATTCTAACATCGGTCGATGATAGGACATATATGTTTGATGTAATGTTTGGCGTTTAAGTTTAAATATTTAACATCTCATAGAACTAAAACTTTCTGGTAGAAGCTGTAATGTTAGTTATTTGAAAGTGCCACGTACCGTCATCGCTAATTGTGATTCCTAGATGTTTGTAATGACTGACGGAATTTATTTGCTTATTTTCAAAGAATAAAAGACCATTCTGATATAATGTTTAGATCGTGATGCAATGTAGCTTCTATTACGTTTATATTGTTTGATGTCACTGCCCAAGAACTATCATCAGCAAATAATAGTGTGAGACTTAGAAGAGATTCAGCAATGTCATTTATATAGATTAAAAAGCGAGAGCGCTAACCACTGCACTAATCGGACATTTCTCATAGCTGGAGGATAAATAGCCGTGTTGCATTTGTTTATGCTGGACTTATTGCATAATTAAATCAATGTAGCGCAAAGAATCCCTTACGTCTCTTTCATATTCTTTGAGTTTCTCTTGGCGTTTGACAAGTAGCTCCCCTCTCTCCACGAGTTGCTCTTCAGTATCTAGCAGTTTCTGCTTGTCTTCAAGCGCGTGCATGTTTTCTTCAAGCATTTGACGTTCGTTTGTGCAGACGTAATTTGATGTTACATCCGGGGCACTGCAATTGTTAAATATTTAGTAATACATGATCTGAAATATCTACTGAACAAAATTATTAATAATGTAGTCTGTGTGATTTACGTTTATTTATCGTCGCTACCGGTTGCCCATATGAGCAACGCCTCCTGAAGAGATTAGTCATTTTAGATGTTTGAAGGATAGTGCAATGATACAGACAGAGACCCATTCCAGAGTCTCCTCTGGTTCTTTTACGTGCACGGTGTACAGCACCGACACGAGACCTCGGTTTAATGTCCCATCTGAAAGACTGTTAATTTGATTAGGGTCAGACGGGGGATCGAACCTACGATCCCTGGATTACAAGTCCAGCGTGTTACCACTGGACTACATATCCGTCTGTGAATAATGTATTCAAATCTATTCAAGCATAAATATATGGACTTTTCAGATTAATAACATTGCTAATAACATAACCTGTGCAATCACACGTTACATTGTTATCGGGGATTTCTCATTTCTAAGAAATCTAGCAATTTACGTATTTATGCTAACTAAATATTTACTCTAATTATGTATTTAGGCTACCGTCTCCGTGGCCTAGTGGTTAAGAATTCCGCCTACGGAGCGGGAGGTCGAAGGTTCGAACCTCGTCATGGGGTTCATTCTGATATGGCCGGTTGGTGAGCCGTCGGCTAGTTAAATAGTGGTTACCGATTGCCTATACCAGCCTGGCGCATGACATACAAGCATAGGATTCGGGAAGTACTGATGTTCACAAAAAGAGGTGTCTCATAAGTCAGAAATGGCTGGCCCGTTAAATAGGGGTGACACCACAATAAACACTTTACGTTATTATGTTATCTACGCATTGACGTTATTGACGCTAATACGTTATGTACGTATTTACTGTATTTACGTTAGTCTAATATAGGATTCAATTTTTTTTTTGTGCATTATAATTCTTGATCACATGATTTGAACATGGCACTGAAAAACTGAAGAAATCAATAGCTAACCATCATTATTCGATGCTTGTACATCTCGTTTGTGTGATCATCCAATTAGCGACTTTCGTGTTTCATTAATATTTGACGACATGCTAAATAGTAAAAACCTCCTCCGTGGGTGTAACATGATAGCACATGATTTCTTTATAGTGTGTCGATATGACGTTTGTAGCATGACCGGTAGGGCGTCCACGTTTACACGTGTAAACAGAGCCGTGTCGTGTAATTGCAATACACGTGTACTAATTGAGTAAACGTGTACACTATATTAATTTGATGACGTCATATAATGAAACCTAGTGACATAATAAAATCATAGCAGCGATCTTTTCACTGAATCTCGTGAGACCTGGTATCATGACCTACCCACTACTAACTTCGCAATATGCATACTTGAACAACGTGTAAACGGCGCCTTGTCGTATATTAAGGATCGTGTACACGTTTACAAATGTATGTACATATGGCAGCCCTAATGACCGGTATAATATATACAACGAGGCATACATTAAATGTTAAACAATCCTTGTGCTGTCCGATTAGCGGAGTGGTTAGCGCGCTCGCTTATCACCGATGCAACCTGGGTTTGATCCTCGGGCCGGGAAGTGTGTGAGATGGCACGATGGGGTTTCTCCGGGAACTCTGGTTTCCTCCCACAGGGAATGACTACATAAGTATATGCTTTCATCCGCGCCAACGAGAGTAATTAATATAAGTTGTTAAAACTTGCTTCGCAATCATTGTAAAATAAATTAAGCTTAAACTTAAACAATAAAAAATCTTCAAAGCAAATATAAATGTTGTGGTTATGAACTTCACAATTTCTGTTTCAGACTCTCTTTTTTTCCTGGATCGGAGGTTATAAAACATTTCTCAAATCTTAAAAGCAAGCTCAATTGCTATGATTGGTTGAGTTTGAGATTTGCTCTTGAATCAACCAATCAGAATAGTGAGACTGAACTTGAGATTGGAGAAAGGTGCTATAGGACTAGGTTATGTTGTTCTTTTGTCTGGAGGTTGATAAAGTATATATTCTATAAAGAACATTCCAGAACATATAACTTCTGTGTCAAGATTTGACTTGACTGTAAAAGAATTACTAGAGATACTAATATAATTACGAAGTTAATCAATTTATCACTGTCTACTGATACAATATTTTCTCTACATAATGCTTCCTGTAACTACTGGTTTAGCCTGGGAACAGGCGTCGATATATTTTGCCTGGTCAGCCAAATAAATATATTTTAACACAGAGACTACTAATTGGGCCGGCCGTATTAAGTTTCTGATCATATCAACATTTTGCCAGAAGCTAAAAAGTGAAAGATCGACAGACTGGCACCCAGGCTACTGCTGGTTCTACTGTATTAAGAACATTTTGAACCTACTGATTTTGCAGAATTTAATAACTAATATCAAATATCTAAACGTTTATGTAGAACCTGTGAAAAACTCTGGTATGAACAAATACATAACATATTGGTATGCCTCTATAAATAATGGTGCTGGCACTACTGGACGAGGCTGGTGTCCAGTGGTAAAACGCTGGACTGGTAATCCAGGGATCGCAGGTTCGATCCCCCGACTGACCCTAATAAAATTAACAGTCTTTCAGATGGGACGTTAAACCGAGGTCTCGTGTCGGTGCTTTACACCGTGCGCGTAAAAGAACAAGAGGAGACTCTGGAATGGGTCTATGTCTGTATCATTGCACTTTCCTCCAAAAATCTAAAATGACTAATCTCTTCAGGAGGCGTCGCTCATATGGGCAACCGGTAGCGACGATAAATAAACGTAAAACACACACACTGGACGAGGCTGTTCATTCATGCAGGTATTTCAAGACGAGGACTAGTGTGAACTGATTTTACCTACATGACACAGGTCGGTATTAAGTAAATTTAGATGTGGTGTTGCACCAATCTGTGATGAACTTGAAGATAATTTATGAGAATGTAAGATTAAACGATATTGAATGTCCTATTAGTAAAATGAACATCATTTTATATCGAAAAGGAACATCATGTTATCTATCTTCCTTTAATGTCGAACCCCTCGCAGGTTCGATCCCTGGATTACCAGACCAGCAATTATTTACTGGTTTTATTATTATATTACAAGACGCAGCTATTAATTATGTCTCTCTCGATCTGATCCTGTGTGATAATGGCAAGATGCCCCTTATAATTATATTCAGAATGGCTGTGAACTTTTAATATGAGTGTATAAATGGTGTTTACATTATACACTTAGGGCCACTTGTAACCCGACACTTATATAATTCGGTATTATTGCATTATTTGTGAAAGGATTTTGTTCACGTTTGGACCAAGAATAAATCAACATGTCATACGTACATACTAAAAATTTCTTTTTAATTCATCAACAATAATGTATAAAACTTAACAAATAACAAACATCACTGTATTATCAAAATTCACAAAATAATGACACAACGCAAAATCCGAACAATGTGAAAAGTCACCCAATACAATCTGTATGTCCGAGAAACTAATATCTAGTGTGTCCTCCCATGTCTCTTACGACGTGCACACACAGGTGAACGATATGATCATTTTTGTTCAGATAAGGTAGCTGAATAACATAATCTATAATTTCAAATTAATATATTGAACCATGATTTGAAGTGTCTGGTCTTGCGTTGTGTTATTTTGTGAATTTTGATTTTACAGTGAAGTTTGTTATTTGTTAAATTGTGTACCTTTTTGTTCATCAATTCAAAAGAAATGTCTTGTATGTACGTGTGATGTGTTGATTTATACATAGTCCTAATTAGAACGAAATCCTTTCACAAATAATCCAATTATACGGTATATGTATAAGAAAAACACATAATTTAATAAGAAATACTTTTGGAGAAATCCAAATGTTACTAAATTTATTGAATTGATGACCTCAAAAAATGTTATAATAATTAAAGATTTGGCTATGTATATATACAAATCATTTCAAGTCAGAAACAACCTGTTCTATGACTAGTGTTCATATCTCATTATACGTTATACGCTAGCCAATCGTAAACGTTTTGTATTTGCACGTGTTTTTATTTGCACATTTGCTCTATATAATTATATTACATATTTACACAAGGCGGATATGTAGTCCAGTGGTAACACGCTGGACTGGTAATCCAGGGATCGCAGGTTCGATCCCCCGTCTGACCCTAATAAAATTAACAGTCTTTCAGATGGGACGTTAAACCGAGGTCTCGTGTCGGTGCTTTACACCGTGCGCGTAAAAGAACAAGAGGAGACTCTGGAATGGGTCTCTGTCTGTATCATTGCACTTTCCTCCAAAAATCTAAAATGACAAATCTCTTCAGGAGGCGTCGCTCATATGGGCAACCGGTAGCGACGATAAATAAACGTAAAACACACACACTGGACGAGGCTGTTCATTCATGCAGGTATTTCAAGACGAGGACTAGTGTGAACTGATTTTACCTACATGACACACGTCGGTATTAAGTAAATTTAGATGTGGTGTTGCACCAATCTGTGATGAACTTGAAGATAATTTATGAGAATGTAAGATTAAACGATATTGAATGTCCTATTAGTAAAATGAACATCATTTTATATCGAAAAGGAACATCATGTTATCTATCTTCCTTTAATGTCGAACCCCTCGGAGGTTCGATCCCTGGATTACCAGACAAGCAATTATTTACTGGTTTTATTATTATATTACAAGACGCAGCTATTAATTATGTCTCTCTCTATCTGATCCTGTGTGATAATGGCAAGATGCCCCTTATAATTCTATTCAGAATGGCTGTGAACTTTTAATATGAGTGTATAAATGGTGTTTACATTATACACTTAGGGCCACTTGTAACCCGACACTTATATAATTCGGTATTATTGCATTATTTGTGAAAGGATTTTGTTCACGTTTGGACCAAGAATAAATCAACATGTCATACGTACATACTAAAAATTTCTTTTTAATTCATCAACAATAATGTATAAAACTTAACAAATAACAAACATCACTGTATTATCAAAATTCACAAAATAATGACACAACGCAAAATCCGAACAATGTGAAAAGTCACCCAATACAATCTGTATGTCCGAGAAACTAATATCTAGTGTGTCCTCCCATGTCTCTTACGACGTGCACACACAGGTGAACGATATGATCATTTTTGTTCAGATAAGGTAGCTGAATAACATAATCTATAATTTCAAATTAATATATTGAACCATGATTTGAAAGTGTCTGGTCTTGCACTGTGTTATTTTGTGAATTTTGATTTTACAGTGATGTTTGTTATTTGTTAAATTTTGTACCTTTTTGTTCATCAATTCAAAAGAAATTTCTTGTATGTACGTATGATGTGTTGATTTATACATAGTCCTAATTAGAACGAAATCCTTTCACAAATAATCCAATTATACGGATTTATTTAAGTGTCGGGTTACAAGTGGCCCTAAGTGTATACATGTATATGTATAAGTAAAACACATAATTTAATAAGAAATACTTTTGGAGAAATCCAAATGTTACTAAATTTATTGAATTGATGACCTCAAAAAATGTTATAATAATTAAAGATTTGGCTATGTATATATACAAATCATTTCAAGTCAGAAACAACCTGTTCTATGACTAGTGTTCATATCTCATTATACGTTATACGCTAGCCAATCGTAAACGTTTTGTATTTGCACGTGTTTTTATTTGCACATTTGCTCTATATAATTATATTACATATTTACACAAGGCGGATATGTAGTCCAGTGGTAACACGCTGGACTGGTAATCCAGGGATCGCAGGTTCGATCCCCCGTCTGACCCTAATAAAATTAACAGTCTTTCAGATGGGACGTTAAACCGAGGTCTCGTGTCGGTGCTTTACACCGTGCACGTAAAGAACCAGAGGAGATTCTGGAATGGGTCTCTGTCTGTATCATGCACTATCCTCCAAAATCTAAAATAACTAATCTCTTCAGGAGGCGTCGCTCATATGGGCAACCGGTAGCGACGATAAATAAACGTAAAACACACACACACAAGGCACGCAGTGCCAATGTTCACGTTTGAAAGTATGTAATGTGTATATAATGTGTACTCATGGGCATATTGCCCATTGTATTTCGAAATAAACTCTTGAAACTCTATATATAAGGTATGAGTAAGCATGCAATAACATTTACGAAATACATTGTTGCTTAACAATATAATTGGCATTCAATGTCTCGCAAATCATTATTTACAAACAAATACCAAATGTTCGGTCTACTACGTAATGCAGCTACATGTTGTGAGCTTGGGATCTCTACATATCCTCTGCATATTGCAGCTACATGTTGTGAGCTTGGGATCTCTACATATCCTCTGCATATTGCAGCTACATGTTGTGAGCTTGGGATCTCTACATATCACTCTGCATATTGCAGCTACATGTTGTGAGCTTGGGATCTCTACATATCCTCTGCATATTGCAGCTACATGTTGTGAGCTTGGGATCTCTACATATCCTCTGCATATTGCAGCTACATGTTGTGAGCTTGGGATCTCTACATATCCTCTGCATATTGCAGCTACATGTTGTGAGCTTGGGATCTCTACATATCACCCTGCATATTGCAGCTACATGTTGTGAGCTTGGGATCTCTACATATCCTCTGCATATTGCAGCTACATGTTGTGAGCTTGGGATCTCTACATACCCTGCATATTGCAGCTACATGTTGTGAGCTTGGGATCTCTACATATCCTCTGCATATTGCAGCTACATGTTGTGAGCTTGGGATCTCTACATATCACCCTGCATATTGCAGCTACATGTTGTGAGCTTGGGATCTCTACATATCACTCTGCATATTGCAGCTACATGTTGTGAGCTTGGGATCTCTACATATCACTCTGCATATTGCAGCTACATGTTGTGAGCTTGGGATCTCTACATATCACTCTGCATATTGCAGCTACATGTTGTGAGCTTGGGATCTCTACATATCACTCTGCATATTGCAGCTACATGTTGTGAGCTTGGGATCTCTACATATCACTCTGCATATTGCAGCTACATGTTGTGAGCTTGGGATCTCTACATATCACTCTGCATATTGCAGCTACATGTTGTGAGCTTGGGATCTCTACATATCACTCTGCATATTGCAGCTACATGTTGTGAGCTTGGGATCTCTACATATCACTCTGCATATTGCAGCTACATGTTGTGAGCTTGGGATCTCTACATATCACTCTGCATATTGCAGCTACATGTTGTGAGCTTGGGATCTCTACATATCACTCTGCATATTGCAGCTACATGTTGTGAGCTTGGGATCTCTACATATCACTCTGCATATTGCAGCTACATGTTGTGAGCTTGGGATCTCTACATATCACTCTGCATATTGATTCCGCAGCAGTTATGCCAAGGTTGATAATTGATATTTTAAAATATTTTTTTAATTAAGCATTAATGCTTTATTTTTATATATATATCATGCTTTTCTGTAAAAAGTATGTATGTAACCGCCAATCATGTTTCTTGGCGATGGACATGTACATGTCTATGCCAATAAAAACGTTGACTTAAATTTTGCAAAAAACCAATTTCACAATTTCAGATGAATAGCTTAATATTGGACACAGAGAGATGACACAATATTTTCGGTTTAAGTTTTTGTATTTCCTACAATTAGAAGTCAAATAATTCATAATGCTTTTTTAGATGTGCCGGGTATATAATGTTGATTTAGATTAAAAAAGCCTGACGTGTGTAACCTAAACCAGTACCAAGGTCATTAAAATCGTTAACTGCATCAATATTATCGCCATTATAAGACAACTTTTCGTTTACCTCGGTATCTAATGAGCATTCGCTGAGATGCGCATACTAGTATATACTTCCAATCCAGCTACTTCAATAAGCATGCATTAAATTAACACTAGTTTGAAGCTCGTGTAAGATTTACCGAGACTGACATTGTCATCAGCAAATAGTAATAAAATAAGTACGATATCCTCAATACATATGTATCTCTGTGATGTATTCCTGCATAGAAACAACTCCACGTCCTCCATGAATATCGTGTGTACCAATTGAAACGTTCTCCCGTACCACCGATGAACACAAAGATTCTCTATCGTGGCTGAACGTTAACGTGATTTGGAAATGTGTATGTAATCTCGTAACACCTTCAATCAGAAGGTGTGAACTCCAATAATGTATCACCTTTGGTGTGTTTTATATATAGTAGGAACCCGATTTATGAATTACTCATATATTGGTCACCATTTCCCAGAGAGTGTGCTGTCCTATCGACTCCAATACAGTCATATTAGCCATCGGAGGTAAACATATTGCTATATCGATATTGCTATATCGGAGGTAAACATATTGCTATATCGGAGGTAAACGTGTTGCTATATTGGAGGTAAACATATTGCTATTTCGGAGGTAAACGTGTTGCTATATTGGAGATAAATATATTGCTATATCGGAGGTAAACATGTTGCTATATCGGAGGTATATATGTTGCTATATCGGAGGTAAACGTGTTGCTATATTGGAGGTAAACATGTTGCTATATCGGAGGTGAACATGTTGCTATATTGGAGGTAAACATGTTGCTATATCGGAGGTAAACATGTTGCTATATCGGAGGTAAACATGTTGCTATATCGGAGGTAAACATGTTGTTATATCTGAGGTAAACATGTTGCTATATCGATATTGCTATATCGGAGGTAAACATGTTGCTATATCGGAGGTAAACATGTTGCTATATCGGAAGTAAACATGTTGCTATATCGGAGGTGAACATGTTGCTATACCGGAGGTAAACATGTTGCTATATCTGAGGTAAACATGTTGCTATATCTGAGGTAAACATGTTGCTATATCGGAGGTAAACATGTTGCTATATCTGAGGTAAACATGTTGCTATATCGGAGGTAAACATGTTGCTATATCGGAGGTAAACATGTTGCTATATCGGAGGTAAACATGTTGCTATTTCGGAGGTAAACATGTTGCTATATCGGAGGTAAACATGTTGCTATATCTGAGGTAAACATGTTGCTATATCTAGGTAACATGTTGCTATATCGGAGGTAAACATGTTGCTATATCGGAAGTAAACATGTTGCTATATCGGAGGTAAACATGTTGCTATATCGGAGGTAAACATGTTGCTATATCGGAGGTAAACATGTTGCTATATCGGAGTAACATGTTGCTATATCGGAGGTAAACATGTTGCTATATCGAGGTAAACATGTTGCTATATCGGAGGTAACCTAATCTTATATCGGAGGTAAACATGTAGCTATTTCGGAGGTAACATGTTGCTATACCGGAGGTAAACATGTTGCTATATCTGAGGTAAACATGTTGCTATACCGGAGGTAAACATGTTGCTATATCTGACGTAAACATGTTGCTATATCGGAGGTAAACATGTTGCTATATCGGAGGTAAACATGTTGCTATTTCGGAGGTAAACATGTTGCTATATCGGAGGTAAACATGTTGCTATATCGGAGGTAAACATGATGCTATATCGGAGGTAAACATGTAGCTATATCGGAGGTAAACATGTTGCTATATCGGAGGTAAACATGTTGCTATATCGGAGGTAAACATGTTGCTATATCGGAGGTAAACATGATGCTATATCGGAGGTAAACATGTTGCTATATCGGAGGTAAACATGTAGCTATTTCGGAGGTAAACATGTTGCTATATCGGAGGTAAACATGTTGATATTCAGCCCGTATGTTTTTTAACTTTAATTATTTTACAATGATTGCGAAGCAAGTTTTTTAACGACTTATATTAATCACTTTCTTTGTCGTGGATGAAAGTGTAAATGTGGTCATTCGTGTGGGAGGAAACCGGAAAACCCCACCTGTCCGATCTGGCGATCACCATACCATCTCACATACTTCCTGTCCGAGAATTGAACTCGAGTTGCATTTGTGAGAAGCGAGCGCGCTAACCACTGCGCTAATCGTTTAGCCGATATGTTAAGATCAGTTTATAAAGATAAAATGACTATTTCTATTCTTTCAATCTTTGCTTGCGGCTATTATTCAATCAGTATCCTTAAATTGTGTATTGCTCTATATTAATGATGGGATTGATATCGCATACCGCCTCTCCCCATCCCCCACCCAAGACAAATATTTAAAATACTGATTTTTAAGCTACAGACAGGGAAAAAGAGCAATCGCGCAAATTAGAATATGTTTTAAGAAATTAGAACCACCTCTGATCAAATCAGGGATGGATAGATTATCAGCGTGTACATAGTTCACATAAAAAATAGTTCACAAATAAAATAATCTACACATTATTTACATATACAAGAACAAAGACGCTGTAATATATTAAAGCAGGTTTTGGCACATATACGTATTAATGCCGGATTAGTGAATACAGTGATCAATTTATTTGTTTTAAACAATGTAAGAAAATTATCACAGATACTGGAAACTTTAACAAATAATATATCCCTGATATCCTAATACATACAGCATTCTATAATGACATGTATGTCATCCTCTACTGCATTACAACATGGAAAAGTGCGATTCTTTACAGTCAGATGTGCGTATCGTATCGCCCAGTTCCAATGCGTAGAGGCGCAACGCCACAACGAAACTTACTAAATGCTGAACGATGGATAAATGGCATACTAATCTTACCATACTGTTCAACATCGAAATCTAGTTTGAAAATGTGGTAGGTTGGTAGTTTGTTACGGCCGTTTCCAGACATGCTATCTAGTCTATGTACTGACTCAAGCTATCAATAATGAATACATCCATGCACTTTGTTTCAACAGATGATACACATGGGTGTTTGCTAATGCTTTCACAAGTATCAGAATAACAGCATAGACCTGGTGACATGGCTGGCATTACACCGGGCGTGAGGGAATGATGGGATGTTCACATAATTATATGGTCCCTCACGCCACGTTTTGCGGCTGTGGTGTAATGGTGGCAATGTGCCCGTCACCAGTTTGACGATTGTCTTCAGTTTGTGAGAGTATCGGTCTGGATCAACCTCTATAACCTCTAGTTTTAAGAAACTTATATGTTGAATCGTGTTCTATTGTGAATTGTTACTGTTACTGTCTCTTATAATTCATTATTGAGTGGCAATGTACATCGATATGTTTTTATTATATTGAATGTTGCTTGTTGTACATTGATGAGACATAAATAAAGAATAAAATCTAGACCAATTCAACAATATGATATTTTACAACAAAGACCTAATTTTTGCATGATTTACTTGACTGTGCCTGTGCCCAGAGTGCAACACATTTATTCAACCGGATGTGATGTATACAATAAATGCGTCACAAGAAATTCGCATTTGTTTTCCACTGACGAACAGAAGTTGGTTACCATGCCAGTTCACCTATTACAGCCGAGTTTGGAGTATATTTTCCAACCCCGAGGAACAATCTCATTGCACGGTTGGATAGCGTTAATGCATGAATATGATGAGGTTCCCTATACAGCGGCCCCGTAGTTAATGACTGGCCAAACAATAGAGTCATATAACTTAGTAAACACGTCATAAGGAACCCCACCAATTAACTTGCATCAAGCAACGAGAAGACAAAAGGCACGGTTTGCACTCCTGGCTACATGTTTAACAGTACCATGGAAGTTTAGATGCTCGTGAAATAGATTTTCAAGGTGTATGTATTTACATATTCTATAATGTGTTACACTTAAGTATGAGTCTAGATAGTGTCACAGAGTTTAACTGAACATTTATAACATTACTATTAGTAGTATTGGTAATACTTAGTTCAAACTGTGCATGCGTTCAAGTTAGGCTAATCAAACATGGCTTTAATGGAAACTATTTGCAATGGACGATATATTTATATCCGATTTTTAGACTTAGCTCAGAGCATTATAATGTTGAGAGACATCTCGATATCGCACCATGAAACCGTATGTGGTTCATTAGTAGGTTGAGAGCATAGGTTCGTCCTTGGGTTAAATCGTGCCGATATGCAATAAATATAATACCGAGCGACCGAAAGCCATTGTAACGACTGTGATAAATTAGGCATGGAAGACGAGAATCACTTTATATATACTGATGATTTAGTAATGTACGCAAGACATACATACATCAATATATCCAATCTAAACCATCAATGTGGAACGTTTTTAAGAATTGCTAAAGTCAAATGATAAGAATGTATTAAAACAAGTTAAAGCAGCAATATCGAATGCTTATTTAGGATTCTATCAAGTTTAAGACTTAATTTATTTTACAACGATTGCGAAGCAAGTTCTAACAACTTATATTAATCACTCTCGCTGGCGTGGATGAAAGCGTAAATGTGGTCATTCATGTGGGAGGAAACCGGAGTACCCGGAGAAAACCCACCTGCCCGATCTGGCGATCACCGTACAATCGTACATACTTCCCGGTCCGAGGA
Source organism: Archivesica marissinica (assembly GCA_014843695.1). Classification (NCBI taxonomy): domain Eukaryota; kingdom Metazoa; phylum Mollusca; class Bivalvia; order Venerida; family Vesicomyidae; genus Archivesica; species Archivesica marissinica. The sequence goes on along the minus strand of CM026404.1, from coordinate 58,563,294 downwards.
TCGAACCCGGGTTGCATTGATGAGAAGCGAGCGCTAGCCACTGCGCTAATCGGACAGCCACTGATTATGTTCATCATTTTGACAGTAAATTATATTCAGTAATATACTGATAGTTGAATAATATATAAATGTTATTCAATATATATAACAAGCCGAAGTAGATCTCTCTTTTTTTTCTCTCTTGCGATATTTAGACAAGACTATTATTTTTCTATTTTTTGTGTTAATTTTTCTCTTCTTTTTCACATGCTTTGTCTAAACATAACAGTCTTATAAATTGAATTATGTAATGTATTGTATACATATGTAAATGTAACTGTTTTGTACAAATTTCATTACTATGTTCTTTGTAAGGTACAAGTGGGATGGCCTCGACCCGCTTGCTACCTACGACGAGGCAAATAAACGGACCTTAAACGTGGCTCCAAAAAAACAAAACAACAAAAAACAAAAAATATACTGATAGTAATTGTCTTGCTAAAATGATTGAAATTATATGAATGCTATATTGTTATATATTGTTAGGCACAATATATATATCAATCACATGACAAATGTGTATGTATAACATAACATAGGGATGCTGAGATATTATCTTCATATGAGATCAACTACAGTCTACATCCGTTATGTCAAAGTCGGTTATGTCGATCTCGAATTCCGATCAAAGTCCCGTTTCAGACACTATCATGTTACATATAACTGGCTCCGTTTATATCGAATTTCATTAAGTCATATTTCGGTTATATCGAAGTATTTTGCTAGGTCCGACGGAATTCGACATAGAGGATGTAGATGTATGTATAGTTCATGGTTTTCCTGCTCATTCTTGTTATATATTATATTCTCTGTATTCCCACCTTACGGTGATTAATAGCTACAGTCTACAGCCGCTATATCAAAGTCGGTTATGTCGAATTATCCTGTTATCTCGAAGTCCCGTTTTAGTACATAGAATTAACACAAGCAATGGAACATAAAATGGTGTTCAAACACACCAACACCACAACCAACACACCCCCCGACCCTAATAAAATTAACATTGTTTCAGATGGGATGTTAAACAGAGGTCTCGTGTCGGTGCTATACACCGTGCACGTAAAAGAACGAGAGGAGACTCTGAAATGGATATCTGTATCATGCACTATCCTCCAAAATATAAAATGACATATCTCTTTAGGAGGCGTCGCTCATATGGGCAACCGGTAGCGACGATAAATAAACGTAAAACACAAACATGCTCGTTTCTTTCACATGACCCCTCCCAGTACTCACACGACGAAATGATGTATACATTATAGATTCTGCTAATTCTATAGTATAACATGATTGTATAGCATGTTACAATCCATGGTCCATTATTAAAATACACGCACTTCAAGAACATAGGTTGTAAGATCGACATATGTATCCTCTTGAAAGCATGCATTTCGTTAAACCATTTTAAGAAAGGAATTTGGGAGGATAGTAAGCCAATAGCAATTTGTGTTTTAATTATATATAAAGACATTGGGCCGACATAGAATACGAGCAAGTATGTCAGGTTAACTTACAGCAATGTATGGGGTTTACTGCATTACATGTCAATTCCAGTAACAAATTGAGGCACAGGCAGGGTTATCGATAATCAATTAATTGTTAAGATCAATATGGTATATATAAACCAGTAAACCACCATAAAGTTATGCTATACAATTAATATGTCGCGGCCTCAAAATATACACTGCAAATACTGCCAGTTAGAACAGTTACACGTGAGTTTATCATGTAGCACAAGGAAAGCATTAATGAGTAGTATATATACTGTTCCTTTCATCCACGTACATCAGTTTATGTATAGGACATAAGCCAAAAACGATCCAATATGTAAAATATTGGACTGTGTGAGGCGTGTAGCGCCGAAGACAGTACCAATAGTTTACATACTGGATCCGTTTGAGGCTTATATCTTACGTAAAAGACAAACTTATATAACAAGATCCTACTAATTAAAAGTGTTAGAATGCGTAGAATTCAATATAATACTCCACGACAGTGTTTTTAATGTGACATATAGACCCACTGGGTCGGGTTGGACTGGTGTCAAAAGGCCAGAGTATTATATTAAATTATACACGTAAATATACGAAATTAACAATTTTAATTAGTAGGATATTGTTGTTTTAAGTAAGATGTGTGTTTTAAGTAAGATATAAGCCGCAAACTGATCCAATATGTAAAATATTGGTACTGTCTTCGGCCATACGCGCCACACACTGTTCAATATTTTACATATTGGATCGTGTTCAGCTTATATCCTCTACATATATTATGTATGAGTCTTCTAGATAAACATCTGGTTGTGTTCAGTGAAACGCATTGGTAGGATGCATTAGGTTAAATCAATTCGTTTGCCTAGAAAAACACAGACGGATATGTAGTCCAGTGGTAACACGCTGGACTGGTAATCCATGGATCGCAGGTTCGATCCCCCGTCTGACCCTACTAAGATTAACGGTCTTTCAGGTGGGAAGTTAAACCGAGGTCTTGTGTCGGTGCTTTACACCGTGCACGTAAAAGAACCAGAGGAGATTCTGGAATTGGTCTCTGTCTGTATCATTGCACTATCCTCCAAAATCTAAAATAACTTATCTCTTCAGGAGGCGTCGCTCATATGGGCAATCGGTAGCGACGATAAATAAACGTATAACACCCACCCAGAAAAACTGAATGTTGGTATACACGAATGACATTCTAAGTTACACGTACACATATACTTACGATAGAAATCTGCCAGGCATTGTGATTAGATCCGGTACGTTCGAAAACATTGTTAGGTGTCAGATGAAGATGTGAACATGTCACATGCGTATATTCCAGAAATGTGCACGTGTTGTCAATGCTATGCTCATGTCTATAGAAAACAAAGCTTATATACGTGTACACTATGTATTGATGTATATACGACTAGAACTGCGAATTATGATAAGTATCTGCTAATAGTAACTGTAAATTGTTGATAATAGCCACAGGGTTGCATATATATATATATATAATTATATCCTTGAATCATTTTGGTTGTTAGTTGTTTGTTCGGGTTTTCCCGATATATCGCCGGTGGGCAGCTTGCCTAGCAACACCTTTCTTGGGCAGGCTCCAGCGGTTAACCAGTACTGGGTGCAACAACCTCCCGGCCCGGCGTTCGCGCCCAGCTGTAGCCGTTACGATTGTGCCCTTCGACTAGGCGCTTAAATTTCACAGTGCCTCTTCTCTCCCCCTCGTGGCGGTGGATTCCTTCAGGAATGACGTCACGATTAAACTAATGTTGTAAAAATTGTTTCGCAATCGTGCTAAGAAATTTTTTAATTGTTCAACAAACATTTGAATACGCCCACCAATCTCATATTTACAAGTAATGGCTGTGTGATATTATATGTATGGCTGTTGTCTCCGAATTAAATTCGCCTAAACACAAATCTATGTCTCGAACTAATTTCAAAGTAAATATATCTTTTTTTCAAATATCCAGATTAGTCATTATTGTTACATTACAGTAATCCATTCGTTAAGATTCCATTAGCAGAGTTCATAAGAACACATATATAAATCCACACTTCCCAGATGTGCACCCCAGAGATACGACATTTAGAGAGTGAGACAACAACGAGTCTTTGATACTTAAAATATACCGATAAACTATTACGATCATGTCCGATACAGCGCTTCCAGTAATATCCATTAAGCGTGCATTGTGTTCCTCTACTAAATGTTCATGGTGCTCAATCGCGCAAGGACAGATCGTCCACATAAAACATTTACATCACGTTTAGATAAGATGTTTCTAGTTGTAGTCCGACATGCATGCATGCGTATGTGCTTGTACGGAACGTGTGTGTTTACGTTTATTTATCGTCGCTACCGGTTTGCCCATATGAGCGACGCCTCCTGAAGAGATTATTCATTTTAGATGTTTGGAGGATAGTGCAATGATACAGACAGAGACACATATCGTTGCTACCGGTTGCCCATATAAGCGACGCCTCCTGAAGAGATTAGTCATTTTAGATTGTTGGAGGATAGTGCAATGTGTAAAGCACCAACACGAGACCTCAGTTTAACGTCCCATCTGAAAAACTGTTAATTTAATTTATTTATTTAATTATATTTATTATAGAGTCAGACGGGGGATCGAACCTGCGATCCCTGGATTACCAGTCCAGCGTTTTACCACTGGGCTACAGATCCGTCTGTATAACGTAAATGTGTAAGTGGCAATATTTATATATTACTCTCACTTAAATTTCAATTGTCACGTGATCATTAATTGTATATATTATTACTAGTTGTGCTAGCTTATACACATTTATTTTAGCTCGATTGCGAAACAAGTTCTTATAACTTATATCAATCAGTCTCGAGACCTCATTCCTGATTAAATCCATCGCCACGAGGGAGAGAGAAGAGGCAACGTGGAAATTAAATGCCTTGCCTAAGGGCACACTCGTAACGGCTCCAGCGGGGATCGAACTCCGGACCTTTCGCACCTGAAGCGAACGCGCATCCACTGCGCTATCACAACGTCCACTAGTTGTGTTAAGACGATGTATCATGTACAAGTCTTTCGAAATAAAATTGTGTTCTGTTTTGTTCTGTTCTTTAAAGGGGATCATTACAATGAACGAAGAATAAGTACAGTTTAATCAAATGTCCTGTGTTACCTTACCTCTTACATCAATAAAAGCAACAATAAATGTGTTGATTTTATTCCTTAATTAAACATAACTCATAGGAAGGTCTTTCAACTGTCAGCATAAATTTTAAAAATTAAGGTCTGCGTTTCCATCCGGATACTGTCACACGAAAATAACAACACATTGCATGCAGGAATACAATGCGTTTTGCTTATAAAAATCCAAATTGTCACTGATCAAATTAACTCTTTCATCGCCAATGTCGCATAAAAGCGACTTTGTAAAAAAAAAAGTAGAGAACCTGATCGGACAGAACAGAACATGCAGTCTGATCAGGCTATATGCTGATTGCTCTTCAGACAGTGAAGCTGAAGCACCTGTCCGAATAGCAAACAACATAGATCCTGATCAGAGGCGGCGTTACGCCGCGACTGATCTGGATCTATGTTGTTTGCACATGCTCTGAATTTATTCGGCGCTGACAAAGTTAAACACAAATCGAGACACATGAAAAACACAGATTTCCATATTAGGCAAAATAATGGCGGCTTCTTTCTTCTGCCATTTTCTGACAAACCAATTGTTGGTGCATGAATATTCCAATTGTATAGCTCATACCATCAGTATAGTTTATACACATTTCGTTTAGCTCAATTGCGAAACAAGTTCGTACAACTTATATTAATCACTCTCGAGACTTCAATCCTCATGGAAACCATCGAGGGAGAGAGAAGAGGCAGCGTGGAATTTAAGTGCCTTAACGGCTTCAGCGGGGCTCGAACTCCGGGCATTTCGCACCTGAAGCGAACGCGGTACCATTGCGCTATCAGTATTTTAGAGAGTTTTGAAAATTGATGTAATACAAATGTATACTGATTACTGACACCATAAAATACGGTGCACCTTTATATTGAGCGTTACTTTTTCGTTACAAATTTTAGAATTATGGATTATCACAGGGCTCACTTATACAACAACGCCTGGCGTAGGTTCGATTATTTATTCTTGTATGTATAGGGATAGGGCCACAGCGTTACTTAAATATCTTTCCAATATAAATTGGAAAGCCTTTAAATGATGTTCGACTATCTCGTAAGAGTTCATCCATAGATCTGAGCTGAGAAACAGTTCAGAATAACCAGAAAGGGGATTAGATTAGCAAGCATTCAAACCTTTCATACATCTCTCATTCATATACATACAACAGACAAAACGAGTGGACATGTACAATACAATACAGTGACAACTGCTCACCTGGGATTGATTCGGCGAACGTCGACAATTTCCGTCACAGACGGACATTGCCGATCGTCACCGATTCACACTCGAGTGAACAGACAACGACAAGACATGAAGTCATCCGTATATACGACGCATGCGCTATTGAAACTGCGTTAACTATGGAACGCCGCATCCGTCATATAAACACGTACATATAAAAACACAACCTGGATCTGTAGTCCAGTGGTAACACGCTGGACTGGTAATCCAGGGATCGCAGGTTCGATCCCCGTCTGACCCTAATAAAATTAACAGTCTTTCAGATGGGACGTTAAACCGAGGTCTCGTGTCGGTGCTTTACACCGTGCACGTAAAAGAACCAGAGGAGATTCTGTAATTTGTCTCTGTCTGTATCATGCACTATCCTCCAAAATCTAAAATAACTAATCTCTTCAGGAGGCGTCTCTCATATGGGCAACCGGTAGCGACGATAAATAAACGTAAAAACTCACACAACCTGTGACATGGATCATGAGTGATGAATACAATGCTCACACAGTGCGCTAATTTATCCAATATTTAGCACATTTTGATACCAAATATGCCTATAATGTTTCTAATATTTTAGTTTAAATTTTATTTATTTTACAACGATTGCGAAGCAAGTTCTAACAACTTATATTAATCACTCTCGTTGGCGCGGGTGAAAGCGTATATGTGGTCATTCGTGTGAGAGGAAACCGGAGTACTCGACTCGGAGAAAACCCACATGTCCGATCTGGCGACCACCGTACCATCTCGCATACTTCCCGGTCCGAGGATCGAACCCGCGTTGCATTGGTGAGAAGCGAGCGCGCTGACCACTGCGTGTGCTAACCGGACAATTAGAGATGTAAATTTTACCTCTAAGGCAAGTGCACAGTTTCTTTTTGTTGCCAGTATTTGTATACCATCTTAGATCTAACTCGATGTGTGTCTGACATTGGTTTCTAAACCCAGTATAAATTGCACAACAAGAGCAGTAATTGTATTGGATAATTGCGTTGACATGTAAATTCATTTGCTAGCACATTAATTCTACAATTAGTTACAATGAAAAACATACTGGATTTCCGGCAATGAAATAATGTTTTCAAAATGCATATGAATATATAACGATTACATGCTTAAGTTTAAACTTTATTTATTTTACAACGATTGCGAAGCAAGTTTTAACAACTTAATATATTAATCACTCTCGTTGGAGCGGATGAAAGCGTATATGTGGTCATTCGTGTGGGAGGAAACCGGAGTACCCGGGGAAAACCCTCCAATCCGATCTGGCGACCAACATACCATCTCACATACTTTCCGGTCTGAGGATGGAACCCGGGTTTCATTGGTGAGAAACGAGCGTGCTAAGCACTGAGCTAGACGGACATCAATGTTTACGTGTAATGTGCTTGTATATACTAGATATCGATATGCACACATCGCTTTACAGCAAGAAGATTAGAATGAAATGCAGCGGTGTAGAATCATTCTCCCCAACAGTGCACATGTGTACAATGAGAAACATCACTCAGTTACTGCCCCTGAATACTAATAATAAAAGTAGTTCCTCTTAATTGGTTTCCTCTGTTTTTATCGTTGTTTCTTATAAGTATGAAATAACTAAATTTTCGACAGATATCCTACAGCATAGCAGGATCATTTTGATTGATATATAGTTTCCTGCGCATATCTAATGGATAATTTACTGTAAACATTGGTTTTCAATGAATTAACATGATTTTGATCTAATTACATGTATCCTACCGCAACATCCGGTTAGAAAAAACCAGTAAAAACAAAGGATTCCAACTAGTGGACTAATATACATTTCGGGAGGTAATAGAAGAACCAGCAAGGGAGGTAATGTCTCTCCGTGAACTAGCACGGGTATATTACTAAGTGGTAGTACAGACGGATCTGTAGTCCAGTGGTAACACGCTCGACTGATAATCCAGGGATCGCAGGTTCGATCCCCCGTCTGACCCTAATAACATTAACAGTCTTTCAGATAGGACACTAAACCGAGGTCTCGTGTCGGTGCTTTACACTGTGCACGTAAAAGACCAGAGGAGACTCTGTTGCACTATTCTCTAAAATCTAAAATGACTAATCTCTTCAGGAGGCGTCACGCGCTCATATGGGCAACCGGTAGCGACGATAAATAAACGGAAAACACAAGAAGTTGTAGTATTTTAATCAACACTTGTATGATGATGTTTAGACGGTTTCTTCGTGTAATTACCTGTTTCATTAATCATGTATAGTGTCTCTTCTTGAGTGTTTAATACAGTGTTGTTTAACTGTTTGCACGTGACTAACATACAACCTTCTCTACAGGAAACGAAATACTGCTTTGTATAAACATTTGAGAAATGTAAATATTGACATATTCGTACAAACTTTAATTGTGACGAATGCTTCAAATAACAATAATCCATTATCATCTCCCATTGTTGAAAATGGCTCTAACGCCATGGTTTTAGTATAAAAAGTATGTTCTCGATCCCCCGTCTGACCATAATAAAATTAACAGTCTTTCAGATGGGACATTAAACCGAGGTCTCGTGTCGGTGCTTTACATCGTGCACGTAAAAGAACCAGGGGAGACTCTGGAATGGGTTTCTTTCTGTATCATTGCACTATCCTCTAAAACTCTAAAATGACTAATCTCTTCAGGAGGCGTCGCTCATATGGGCAACCGGTAGCGACGATAAATAAACGTAAAACCACAATGTTCTTGAGTTGAAAGTCGCCCCGACAGCATACGTCATACGGCGGCTCTTCGTGGTAGAACCACCGACCACCCAGCTGCCTCACATTAACGTATTCGGCATGCCTAGTGGGATTCGAACCTGGTTTGATGTCAATGACTTTCACGACTCGGCCACTGAAGCCAAGTATCGTAACAGTATTTCATTGAAAAGGATACGTGGCATAACGACTGGCGTCCATAACATACACTTCAAAAATAAAGTTCCTGGAGTCGGGCAGACTATTGAACCAGTTTACTCGTTCCGTATTAGGATATGATTGCGCCTAGTGTAGCCTGTAATTAGGACCTGATTTTAAGATATATAATTATTTAGAGTAATAATCCTATTTGGAAGTCGTGATAGCGCAGTTGTAGCGCGTTTGCTTCAGGTGTGAAAGGCCTCGAGTTCGAGCCCAGCTATCGCTGTGTGTGCCTTTAGGCAATGCATTTAAATACCACAGTGCCTCTTCTCTCTCCCTCGTGGCGATGGATTCCATCAGGAATGAGGTCTCGAGAGTGATTAATATAAGTTGTAAGAACTTGTTTCGCAATCGAGCTAAAATAAATTGGTATAAACTAGTCCTATTTCAATATTTCTCTCTGTTAATCTCCGTATGTAAGCTAAGCTTGAGCTATTATGAAAACTGTTAGAGAGTAAATAAGTAAATATTATATATTTGTTATTTATTCTGGTGTCAGAATAATAGTTACATATGCGACACCCCGCGCATACACACGCACACGCACACACTAGCACGTGCGCATGTACGCACGCACGCACGCACGCACATAGACACACACTTATAGTCACATCAAGTTACAGCAGTGGTATTTTATATTTTCTGTGTTTGTGTGTGTGTGCAGTGTTGTGTGTGTGTGTGTGTGGTGTGTGTGTGTGTGTGTGTGTGTGTGTGTGTGTGTGTGTGTGGTGTGTGTGTGTGTGTGTGTGTGTTGTGTGTGTGTGTGTGTGTGTGTGTGTGTGTGTGTGTGTGTGTGTGTGTGTGTGTGTGTGTGTGTGTGTGTGTGTGTGTGTGTGTGTGTGTGTGTGTGTGTGTGTGTGTGTGTGTGTGTGTGTGTGTGTGTGTGTGTGTGTGTGTGTGTGTGTGTGTGTGTGTGTGTGTGTGTGTGTGTGTGTGTGTGTGTGTGTGTGTGTGTGTGTGTGTGTGTGTGTGTGTGTGTGTGTGTGTGTGTGTGTGTGTGTGTGTGTGTGTGTGTGTGTGTGTGTGTGTGTGTGTGTGTGTGTGTGTGTGTGTGTGTGTGTGTGTGTGTGTGTGTGTGTGTGTGTGTGTGTGTGTGTGTGTGTGTGTGTGTGTGTGTGTGTGTGTGTGTGTGTGTGTGTGTGTGTGTGTGTGTGTGTGTGTGTGTGTGTGTGTGTGTGTGTGTGTGTGTGTGTGTGTGTGTGTGTGTGTGTGTGTGTGTGTGTGTGTGTGTGTGTGTGTGTGTGTGTGTGTGTGTGTGTGTGTGTGTGTGTGTGTGTGTGTGTGTGTGTGTGTGTGTGTGTGTGTGTGTGTGTGTGTGTGTGTGTGTGTGTGTGTGTGTGTGTGTGTGTGTGTGTGTGTGTGTGTGTGTGTGTGTGTGTGTGTGTGTGTGTGTGTGTGTGTGTGTGTGTGTGTGTGTGTGTGTGTGTGTGTGTGTGTGTGTGTGTGTGTGTGTGTGTGTGTGTGTGTGTGTGTGTGTGTGTGTGTGTGTGTGTGTGTGTGTGTGTGTGTGTGTGTGTGTGTGTGTGTGTGTGTGTGTGTGTGTGTGTGTGTGTGTGTGTGTGTGTGTGTGTGTGTGTGTGTGTGTGTGTGTGTGTGTGTGTGTGTGTGTGTGTGTGTGTGTGTGTGTGTGTGTGTGTGTGTGTGTGTGTGTGTGTGTGTGTGTGTGTGTGTGTGTGTGTGTGTGTGTGTGTGTGTGTGTGTGTGTGTGTGTGTGTGTGTGTGTGTGTGTGTGTGTGTGTGTGTGTGTGTGTGTGTGTGTGTGTGGTGTGTGTGTGTGTGTGTGTGTGTGTGTGTGTGTGTGTGTGTGTGTGTGTGTGTGTGTGTGTGTGTGTGTGTGTGTGTGTGTGTGTGTGTGTGTGTGTGTGTGTGTGTGTGTGTGTGTGTGTGTGTGTGTGTGTGTGTGTGTGTGTGTGTGTGTGTGTGTGTGTGTGTGTGTGTGTGTGTGTGTGTGTGTGTGTGTGTGTGTGTGTGTGTGTGTGTGTGTGTGTGTGTGTGTGTTGTGTGTGTTGTGTGTGTGTGTGTGTGTGTGTGTGTGTGTGTGTGTGTGTGTGTGTGTGTGTGTGTGTGTGTGTGTGTGTGTGTGTGTGTGTGTGTGTGTGTGTGTGTGTGTGTGTGTGTGTGTGTGTGTGTGTGTGTGTGTGTGTGTGTGTGTGTGTGTGTGTGTGTGTGTGTGTGTGTGTGTGTGTGTGTGTGTGTGTGTGTGTGTGTGTGTGTGTGTGTGTGTGTGTGTGTGTGTGTGTGTGTGTGTGTGTGTGTGTGTGTGTGTGTGTGTGTGTGTGTGTGTGTGTGTGTGTGTGTGTGTGTGTGTGTGTGTGTGTGTGTGTGTGTGTGTGTGTGTGTGTGTGTGTGTGTGTGTGTGTGTGTGTGTGTGTGTGTGTGTGTGTGTGTTGTGTGTGTGTGTGTGTGTGTGTGTGTGTGTGTGTGTGTGTGTGTGTGTGTGTGTGTGTGTGTGTGTGTGTGTGTGTGTGTGTGTGTGTGTGTGTGTGTGTGTGTGTGTGTGTGTGTGTGTGTGTGTGTGTGTGTGTGTGTGTGTGTGTGTGTGTGTGTGTGTGTGTGTGTGTGTGTGTGGTGTGTGTGTGTGTTGTGTGTGTGTGTGTGTGTGTGTGTGTGTGTGTGTGTGTGTGTGTGTGTGTTCTATGTGATGCTAATAGCTATTGAAGTCTATGTGATGCTAATAGCTATTGAAGTCTATGTGATGCTAATAGCTATTGAAGTCTATGTGATGCTAATAGCTATTGAAGTATATGTGATGCTAATAGCTATTGAAGTCTATGTGATGTTAATAGCTATTGAAGTATATGTGATGCTAATAGCTATTGAAGTCTATGTGATGCTAATAGCTATTGAAATATATGTGATGCTAATAGCTATTGAAGTCTATGTGATGCTAATAGCTATTGAAGTCTATGTGATGCTAATAGCTATTAGTTAATTGTGTACCATAGTGCTTCGACGAGCCTCTAACAAGGAATACCTGAACTTCAAAAAAGCAAATCTCGATTCACTGTTTTTCTTTTATGCTTTTTAGTCGTTTTAGATTTGTGGAGGATAGTGCAATGATACAGACAGAAACCCATTCCAGAGTTTCCTCTGGTTCTTTTACGTACATGGTGTACAGCACCGATACGAGACCTCTGTTTAACGTCCCATCTGAAAGACTGTTAATTTTATTAGGGTCAGACGGGGGATCGAACCTGCGATCCCTGGATTACCAGTCCAGCGTGTTACCACTGGACTAAAGACCCGTCTGTTATGTGATACTAATGACTACTTGTCCAACGCGATATGTGAAATATGTATATAAACAGAAAACCAATAAAATAAACAAGATATAGGTGAACCAGGTAGTTGGTATCGACCAGGTATAATGCGATACAATCACTTAGTCAAAATAAACACGATATAGGTGATCCAGGTAGTTGGTATCGACCTGGTATAATGAGATACAATCACTTAGTCAACATAAACACGATATAGGTGATCCAGGTAGTTGGTATCGACCAGGTATAATGATATACAATCACTTAGTCAAAATAAAAGCGTGTTTCACTATATCTTAATGTAATGGTATCGTCCTCAATACCGCGTTGCATTTATATTAGTTGATTTTATACCATAATGGTATTTATGCGATGCTAACGGCTGTTAGGTACTGTTATACCATAATGCTTGAGGTTTATGTGATGCTAACCGCTGTTAGGTACTGCTATACCATAATGGTTGAGGTTTATATGATGCTAACGACTGTTAGCTACTGTTATATCATAATGCTTGAGGTTTATGTGATGCTAACCGCTGTTAGGTACTGCTATACCATAATGTGTGAGGTTTATGTGATGCTAATGGCTGTTAGGTACTGTTATACCATAATGCTTGAGGTGTATGTGATGCTAACGACTGTTAGGTACTGTTATACCATAATGATTGAGGTGTATGTGATGCGAAAGTCTGTTAGGTACATTATACCATAATGCTTGAGGTTCATGTGATGCTAACCGCTGTTATGTACTGTTATACCATAATGCTTGAGGTTTATGTGATGCTAACCGCTGTTAGGTACTGTTATACCATAATGTTTGAGGTTTATGTAATGCTAACGGCTGTTAGGTACTGCTATACCATAATGTTTGAGGTTTATGTGATGCTAACGACTGTTAGGTACTGTTATACCATAATGCTTGAGGTTTATGTGATGCTAACCGCTGTTAGGTACTGTTATACCATAATGTTTGAGGTTTATGTGATGCTAACTGCTGTTAGGTACTGTTATTCCATAATGCTTGAGGTTTATGTGATGCTAACGGCTGCTAGGTACTGTTATACCATAATGCTTGAGGTTTATGTGATGCTAACCGCTGTTAACTTAGGTACTGCTATACCATAATGCTTGAGGTTTATGTGATGCTAACCGCTGTTAGGTACTGTTATACCATAATGTTTTAGGTTTATGTGATGCTAACGACTGTTAGGTACTGTTATACCATAATGCTTGAGGTTTATGCGATGCTAACGGCTGTTAGGTACTGTTATACCATAATGCTTGAGGTTTATGTGATGCTAACCGCTGTTAGGTACTGTTATACCATAATGCTTGAGGTGTATGTGATGCTAACGGCTGTTAGGTACTGTTATACCATAATGCTTGAGGTTTATGTGATGCTAACCGCTGTTCGGTACTGTTATACCATAATGCTTGAGGTGTATGTGATGCTAACGGCTGTTAGGTACTGTTATACCATAATGTTTGAGGTGTATGTGATGCTAACGGCTGTTAGGTACTGTTATACCATAATGGTTGAGGTTTATATGATGCTAACGACTGTTAGCTACTGTTATATCATAATGCTTGAGGTTTATGTGATGCTAACCGCTGTTAGGTACTGCTATACCATAATGTGTGAGGTTTATGTGATGCTAATGGCTGTTAGGTACTGTTATACCATAATGCTTGAGGTGTATGTGATGCTAACGACTGTTAGGTACTGTTATACCATAATGATTGAGGTGTATGTGATGCGAAAGTCTGTTAGGTACATTATACCATAATGCTTGAGGTTCATGTGATGCTAACCGCTGTTATGTACTGTTATACCATAATGCTTGAGGTTTATGTGATGCTAACCGCTGTTAGGTACTGTTATACCATAATGTTTGAGGTTTATGTGATGCTAACGGCTGTTAGGTACTGCTATACCATAATGTTTGAGGTTTATGTGATGCTAACGACTGTTAGGTACTGTTATACCATAATGCTTGAGGTTTATGTGATGCTAACCGCTGTTAGGTACTGTTATACCATAATGTTTGAGGTTTATGTGATGCTAACTGCTGTTAGGTACTGTTATTCCATAATGCTTGAGGTTTATGTGATGCTAACGGCTGCTAGGTACTGTTATACCATAATGCTTGAGGTTTATGTGATGCTAACCGCTGTTAACTTAGGTACTGTTATACCATAATGCTTGAGGTGTATGTGATGCTAACGACTGTTAGGTACTGTTATACCATAATGATTGAGGTGTATGTGATGCGAAAGTCTGTTAGGTACATTATACCATAATGCTTGAGGTTCATGTGATGCTAACCGCTGTTATGTACTGTTATACCATAATGCTTGAGGTTTATGTGATGCTAACCGCTGTTAGGTACTGTTATACCATA
>CM026404.1:58518784-58547757 GCA_014843695.1 Archivesica marissinica | reverse complement strand
ATTGAACTATTTTTAGATTTTGATTGAGAATATTATTAAATAACATATTTAGCATTATTTATGTTATTCATTACTTGTACACCATGGAGGTCAGTATGTTTTTACATCATCCATGTAATATTTTTATTTGTGGTCCGAGTGGTTCTGGTAAAACACAATTTGTTAAACAATTAATCAAATATAAAAAAGATATATTTGATATTGTTCCAGAAAGAATAATATGTTGTTATAAAGAATGGCAATCTATTTATGGAGATTTACAAGAGAGTGAGGGTAATACAATTAAGTTTATTGATGGAATACCTGAAAATGATGAAGATATTACATCTGATACATCAACTCCAGGTTTAATAGTTTTTGACGATATGTTAGGTGATGTTGATGAAGAAAAAATCAAATTATGGTTTACACGTAAGGACATCAACGTAATGCTAGTATAATATATATAACTCAAAATATGTATCAACAATCGAAATCATCTAGAACAATAAGTTTAAATTCTCATTATATGGTGTTATTTCAAAATAGTAGAGATAAAGGTCAAATAAAGGTATTAGCTAATCAAACACAATTACCCCATTTATTACATGCTTACCACGATGCAACTACTAACCCTCATGGTTATTTATTATTAGATTTTCATCCATCAACTCCAGAACAATTTAGAATTAGGACTGACATGTTTCATCATTGGCAAAAGGGGATGATAGAGGAGCTATAATATATACACATTAGATGTTATTTTTTCATTTACATTTTAGCAATCATGGAGACTACTCCAATTTCATTAATTAGAGCGCTAACAAATTTGGGGGCTGAAAGAAATCATGAAAATAGAATTATTTTATTAAATAAGGGTTTATCCCAAATGATGAAATGGTTTATATTAGCTTCAAAAAATATTTTAAGATAAAAAAATTATATTACCTAAACCTACCCAAAAATTTATGGATAAAAATAAACATATTCTTGAACAAATTGTTGATGATAATGTAAGTTTAGATAAAAAGAGAGAATTAATTTTAACTCCTGGAGGTATGGGTTTTTTGGGTGGTGGTTTAATAAAAACACTAATAAAATGGGATGGTAAAAAAATGATTAGAAGTTTTAAATCTCCTAAAAATTCTCCTAATAGAAATGCTAGTAAAAAAAAACAACCTAGAAAACAATCATCTGGTAAACAAAAACAAGTAGTTAAAAAACAACCTAGGAAACAAACTAAAAAATCGCCAGTGACAAAAAAACCAATAGGTAAAAATATGAATCTTTTAAGAAAAACCATTTTAAATAGCGATCGTCAAGCAAATTTAAAACTAAGATTAAAAAATAAAATATTAAATAAACAAAACCCTACTAGTTATCCAGAACTTAGAAAAATATTAGGAACTCCGGTTATAAATATAAACCATCAAAATCAAACAAAAAATTTATCAGATTTAATATCTGAAAATTCATTTATTTTTGATAATCAAAATTTAAAATCTAGAACTCCATCACCTATATTACCTTCATTATCCCCAAATAATGTATCAAAAATATTATCATCCATAGAAAAAAACAATCTCCCTGATAGCGATACATTTATTAATAACAGTATTAATAATAGTATTAATAGTAGTCATACTCCAATACATTTACCTTTAGCACCACATTATCAACTTGTTGGAGAGACCCCATCTATAAATAATTTACAAAACAATGATATTTCAAATATATCACATATATCTGGGTTATATATGGATAATAATGACACTAGTACATTTCCATTTACAGCTACAAAAGTAGATCCAAAAGCTTTATTAGGAAGTCCTGAAATATCGGATGATTTATCCTTTTTTCATCCAAGTAGAACTTCAACCCCAAATAGTGATATGTCGTTTGTATATGATGATCCTAGATCTCCTACCCCTATAATATCACGTTTTCAACCTTTAAACACAACACCAAAAAAGAAAAAAGTATCATTTGTAATCCCAAATAAAAAATGAGTAAAAAAACATTAAAATTTAAAACAAAAACGGAAAAAACCATAAAAAAAACAAAAAATTGATTAAAAAGTATATTAATAAAACGGTATAAATACATTGGATTTTTGTTACATCAAATCAGTTACACTTAAACTACTGAAAGGTATGGCTGGAAGAAAATCGAGAAGAGTTAAAAGAAGAGGAAGACGTAATAATATTACTATCAAAAGAGTACAAAAAGGTGGTGGTAGAGGTCGTAGACGTAGTAGAAGAGGGCGAAAAAGGAATCAAGTTGGGGGTGGTGCTGCTATGCCATTGTTGATTCTAGGTTCAATGTTAGCTCCAGTTATAGAAAAATCACTTGGAGGTTTAATTAATAAAATTTAGTTTTATAATGGTTAAATCTAATAAAGTACCATTAATTAAAAAAAATGGTGAAATGTTAATAGCATTGTCAAATTCACCTCAGAAATTTAGAAGAAATATAATTGTACATGCACCAAATGAACTTATTAATAGTATATGTGAATGTTGTAAAAATGTTTTAAAGGTAATGTAGCCATGTCAAATGGTCATACATCTCAGTTGAAAGCTCATAGTAAACACATACGGAAATTAGCTGACCATAAAATAAGTATTAAACAAAAGAAAAAAATATTAAATAATAAAAATAATAGTGATTTACTTTCATTATTAGGAACTATTATTAAACCTATTTTAAAAGAAATATGAATAAAATGGTTATTGTTCCGATGAAAACATTAGAAGAAATGAATCAATGGAAAACTCAGCATAGACCTACTTTACCAGTTAATCCTGATATTAGTAAAACATCAAATTTACAATCTGAAAAAACAAATAAAATAGAAATTAACGATTTAGTTAGAATTAATAAAACTAAAAAAACATTTGATAAAGGTTATTTACCTAATTGGACAACTGAATTATTTAAAGTTTATAAAATTAATAATTCAAATCCTGTATCAGTGAAAATAAAGGATTTAAATAATGATATAATAAAAGGGTCATTTTATTTACAAGAAATTCAAACTATAAAAGACAATACAATTTATGATATTGATTCAGTTGTTGGAAAACGTACACGGATAATAAACGGTAAGAAAATAAAAGAAATAAATGTACATTGGAAAGGGTATCCAAAAACATTTAATTCTTGGATTCCAGAAAAAAATTTAGTATAATGTCGTCCGATGAATCAAATATTACAATACCATTTTGTGACAGAAAACCAAAAAATACATTAATATTTATTTCCCAAATCATTGTGATTTATTTCATTATTATAGCAGCTATCATCCAATTAAGTCTACAAAATACAAACAAAGATTTATGGATAATATTATTAAGTAGTTCATTAGGATATATATTACCATCTCCAAATTTAAAATTCGATAAGAAAAAATGAATTATTTTTATGTAACTTTACTTAGTGATTCTTCATATGAAACATTTCCAAATAATACATTACATAATTTTACAACAAAATTACCTAAATCAATAAATATAAAAAAAGAAAATTGGGAAGTAGCTTTAGTTGAATTAATTCATCCGTCACAAATTATAAACATAAATAAAGAAGATTCGGTTTTTCACTATGTTACTACTGGTGATATATTAGGAAACTTTATATTCGTAGTTACTAGTTCTACTTATACATATGATAATGGACTTCATAAAATGAAATGTAGTATAAAACCAGGTGTATATTCAGGAATTGGTCATGTTGTATATGAAATTAATATTTCTTTACAAAAATGTTTAAAATATAGTATTCCTCATAATGAAGCAAGTTTATCTATATCATTATCAAAATCTAGTAAAAGACCTGAAATTAATTATATTGTAAATGTTAAGGATACAACTCTAGGTAATATAGGTCTTTTATTTTCAGATTCTTTATTTGAAAAAATAGGTGGAGATAAAAACAATAATCGTATTATTTATGATAATAATGATCTAGATCCTTTTCCTTTTGCATCTGATTTATATATAGGTTCAAATCAATTATTTATTTATTCCGATATAATAGATTATAGTTTATTAGGAGGTCTAGAAAGTCCTATTTTAAGAATAGTACCATTTGAAAATAAAAGAAAATCATTTCAGGTGCATAGAGAATTTGTACACAAACATTATTTATCAATATCAAAATCTATTTTTGATGAAATAAAAATATATATAACAGGAGAATCAGGCGCCTCTATTAACTTTGTTAGTGGTAAGACAATATTAACATTACATTTTAGACAAAGGAAACAATTACAAATATGAATACTGCAAATTCTTTTTACATAACATTATTAAGTGATAAAGCCGAACGTTCAACAAATAAAAGTGATTTTACAACTAAATTAGCTAAAACAATTAATTTTAAAAAAGAAGAATGGAAAGTTGCATTAGTTGAACTAATTATACCATCACATGTAATTAACATAAATGCCACAAATGATTCTTTTTATTTAGCAGTAAGTATTAAAACAAAATCAATTAATTATAAACATGAAACTGTCTGGATAGAGGATACAAATCGTCCTGATTTTCAATATGTATCTTTAATGGAAAAAGCACTAAATAAAACAAGCATGCGTGTATATTTGAAGGATCGAGAACCATTTTTGGGTAAATATTCTAATAATATTTTTTCATTTAATTGTAATATACCCCATGGCGGTTATACACATATCGACCATTTATTAGAGGTAATTAATAGTCAAATAGACAAATATTTCGCAAAGGCTTTATTAACTTTAGATTATGATGTTTATAAAACTACTAAAACAGGTGTTATTATAAAATAAGTTTATGATCATACTACAAAAAGAATATTTTTAAAATCGAATGATAATAATCATATTGGATTAATTTTTCATAAAGACATCATTGCAAAATTTGGTGGAAGTTTAGATAATCTTAATGTAAAAAACTACGGTATTTTTTTAAAAAATAATAGAGAGGATATTTTTAAATATAATGTAGACTTAAATATAAATTTTAATAATTTGTTTATTTATAGTGATATAGTAGAACACACAATAGTAGGCCATACAGAAAGTCAATTATTAAGAATTATTGAATATCAAACATCTATTGTTAATAATAATAATCATTTAGAATTAAAAAATTACCATTATTTACCTGTAAGTAAATCTAATTTTGATGAACTTACTATATTAATAAGAGGCGACACTGGTGAAGAGGTTCATTTTATGAAAGGTCTTACAATTGTAAAGCTGCATTTTAAAAAATTCTAATGTTGCCTGTATATAGAGGTCGAGGTAAACAATATGGATATGGAGTAGGAAGTATAATAAAAGGTATAACCAAAAAAACTATACCTCTATTAGAACCAATAGGTAAAAATATTTTAAATACACTTAAACATGATGGGGTAGATGAAAGTATTGGAGCATTTACAGATATTATTCATGGAAAAAATGTAAAGCAGGTTGTTGAGGATAGAGGGCTACAAACAATTAAAAAAATAAGTAGAAATCTATTATCTGGTTTAGATAATTCTATTCAAGGAAGAAAAATCATCTAAGAAAAAAACTATAAAATCAAATGGAGGTAAGAAAAAATTTCATTTGAAAAAAAAGAAACGAAGAAGTAAGGTAAATGCTAAAAGAGCATTAGATATATTTGATTAAATATGATGGAACATGGTTCATGTGGTTGTAGTAAGAGTGAATTAGATGTTAATAGTGTACCTCCTACCATGGCTTCTATGGTAGAAGGACAATGGACAGAACATTATCCAATTGTTAACCCTAGAAATAATGACGGTCCTATAGAATTTATGATTCCTGCACAAACACAAAAATGGACTGATGTTAATCAGTCATATTTAAGATTAAGATTAAAAATTACAAAAGAGGATGGGTCTGATATTGAGGATGATACTAATTTATCTACAATTAACAATTTTTTCATAGTTTATTCAGCAGTATTGATTTATACTTGAATAATAAATTAATTCCATGTACAGATAAATATGGGTACAAAGCTTATTTTGAAAATTTACTAGGGACATCAGCTCAAAATAAAATTAGCATACTAAATGATTTAGAATTGTTTAGATTAGATAAAGCAGGCGATGTTACAAAAAATACAAAAGCTAATGTAGGTGGGGGTTGGTTAGATAGAAAACTAAAAATTACTAAGAAAAATTTAGAAATGTGTGGGAAAATACATCTTGATTTATTTTTACAAGAAAAATATCTCCCTAATGGAATATATATAAGACTTAAACTAAATAGAGCTACTACCGATTTTTGTTTGATGGGGTCAGATGCTAAGGGTAAAATAGATATCCTAGAAGCTGCTTATAATGTTAGAACTGTTACACTAGCTCCTACTGTAGCTAATAATTTATATCAAAATATTCACAAAAGTAATATGAAAATACCAATTAGAAGAGCTGTAATAAAAACATTTACAATTACAGCAGGTTTACAATCTAAAATTGATGATTATACCTTTTTAGGTCAAATGCCTAAACGAATTTTTATAGGAATGGTTAAAAATTCTGATATGAATGGAAATCCAACCACAAACCCATTTAATTTTCAACATTTTAAAATATCTAAGATAGATATTAGTTTAGATGGTAAAAGTATTCATAATAAAACACTAGAACCTGATTTTACTAGTGTTACAAATAAAAAAACTTTACAATCATATTTCACACTATTGAATGCTATGGGAGCTAATATGCATGATGATTCATTTGGATTTCCACTAAAAGAATATGAAAATGGACATACATTGTGGGGATTTGATTTAACAGCCGATCAAGGAAGTGAAGAAGGACATCTACACCCTATAAAAACAGGCAACCTACTAATTGAATTGGGTTTTAGTGAAGCACTAGCAAATCCTATAAACGTTATTATATATGCTGAATATGATAATCAAATAGAAATTAACAGTATCAGAGAAGTGATTACAGATTATTAACAATGGATACATATTCACTACAATATTTATTGGACAAATCTACTATATTAAAACATTTAAATGGAATTGTGTGCGCAAAAGATGAACTAGCTATGGAACAATATACAAAAAAAACATATATTGTGAACACAGATGATTCAAACCAACCAGGAAAACATTGGGTGTTAATATATTTCATGGAGGACATTGGATTTTATTTCGAATCTTATGGAAATACACAACATATAAAAGAAGAAATTGTGAACTTTATGAACAAAAATTGTAAAAAATGGACAAAAAATTGTATTAGAATTCAAAGCACATATAGTGTTATGTGTGGTGTATTTTGTTTATTTGCACTTGATATGTTAGTTAGAGGTAATGATTTAAAACAATTACTAAAAAATATGTTCTATACAAATAATGAATATTTGTATAAAAATGATATTATTATTAAAACTTGGTTTGATAAACATTATGGAAAATTATATAAACATGGTATATTGATGAAGGAACTAGACACTGTTTATGTTAATTATAACCAATGTTGTAAATGTGAAAAAACTTTAAATTAACATGTATTCAAATTAATATAACATGTATGTTACTAATGTTTTAGTTATTAGTTAATTAGTTATTAGTAAATAAAAAAATTATATTGAAATTTATTATGTGTTATGTTATTTTTAGTAGGGGTGGAACTATGGGCCATGGTAACCCCCAAAAAAAAGCCCATAGCGCCATAAAAAAAACGGTCCATACTGCCACCCACCTCGGTAAAACGGTCCATAGCGCCATAAAAAAAACGGTCCATACTGCCACCCAACTCGGTAAAACGGTCCATAGTGCCAAATTGGTTAAAATATAACCAAAATGAACACTTAAAGAGAATTTTATTAAATACAAATAATAAAGTTCTTGCAGAGGCTAACCCCAGAGACTGTATTTGGGGTATTGGTTTAAATATGTGGCATAAAAATGCGACAGTGCAAGCTAATTGGAAGGGTCAGAATCAATTTGGAGAAATATTAATGCATATTAGATATTTTATTAGGAATAAAAATAGTTAGTTGTATCTTAGTTAATTATTAGTTATTATTAGAAAATAAAAAAATTATATTGAAATTTATTATGTGTTATGTTATATTTAGTAGTCACTAGGGTGGAACTATGGGCCATGTAACCCAAAACGGCCCATAGTGCCACTCACAGCAAAACGGCCCATACTGCCACCCACAGCAAAAGTGCCCTATAAATTATTAAAAGTGCCCCATAGTGCCAAAAATATTATATTGAAAAAATCATTTTATTTATTAAAAATTTTATTTTATTTTTATTAAAAATTTTATTTCATTTTATTAAAAAAATTTATTATTTTTATTAAAAAATTTATTTTATTTATTAAAAGTCCATAGTGCAATAGACACGGTCCATAGTGCCACCCTATACTACTAACATGACCATTCATTTGAAATAAGAATTATGTATTTATTTTATTATGTTATTCCGACAGCAATGCGGACACTCTAGATTGTCACCGTGATTTCCATTCCAGTTTTGGAGATTTAAAAAATATGTGTAAAGTCAACTACGGAGTTGACCAACTAAGTTGTATTGGATTTATCGATAATATAGTTTGCATTTCTGCATACAGTCAAACCTGTCTTAGGCAGCCAGCCAATGGAATCACTGAAAGTAGCTGGTTAGCACATGTGGCTGCTTAATAGAGGGCAGAGGGAAGTATGTGAGATGGTATGATGGTCGCCAGATCGGACAGGTGGCTTTTCTCCGGGTACTCCGGTTTCCTATCACATGAATGACCACATATACGCTTTCATCCGAGCCAACGAGAGTGATTAATATAAATTGTTAAAACATGCTTCGCAATCGTTGTAAAATAAATAAAGTGTAACAATTTTTTTTTTTAATAATAGAGGGCAAATGTATAATAAAACAACATAGTGGGAATCTGGAATCTGGCTGCTTAGTACAAGTTGGTTGCTCAATAGAGGTGACCACTAAAACAGTGTTGACCGTAGGTCTGATCTTAAAGATTTAGTTGGTACTGAAATTATTAAAATATTAAAATTATTAAGTTGTGATGGGTGCCGTGCTTTCGACATATTCAGAGGTGTACCCCATCATCATCACCCGCCCCCCAATATTTTGTTTTGCATTTTCGGGGTTACATATTTTTCATTTTGTGCATAAACCATGCACATGTGATAAAACTTGGAAATCCTATCTGGTGGTTGAGATC
This sequence comes from Archivesica marissinica, assembly GCA_014843695.1. Classification (NCBI taxonomy): domain Eukaryota; kingdom Metazoa; phylum Mollusca; class Bivalvia; order Venerida; family Vesicomyidae; genus Archivesica; species Archivesica marissinica. Next base: position 58,538,574 of record CM026404.1, on the reverse strand, counting down.
ATTAATTATAAGAAATCAGTAAATATTCATGAACATTTCAATGGATATTGGTGGGAACATGCCAAACCTGCAATGGTATGTAGTTTCCTTTCACTTGTATTGCCTACAAATAGGAAATATGCTGCATAAACCATGCATATGTGATCAAACTTGGAAATCCTATCTGGTGGTTGAGATCATTAATTATAAGAAATCAGTAAATATTCATGAACTTTTCTATGGATATTGGTGAGAACATGTCATACCTACAATGGTGTGTAGTTTCCTTTCACTTGTATTGCCTACACATGGGATATATGCTGCATAAACCATGCATATGTGTTAAAACTTGGAAATCAGCCACCGGATGAGATTTCAAGTTTTATCACATAGGCATGTTTTATACAGCATATTTTCCATTTGTAGGCAATACACGTATTATAACAGAGTTATAGAGGAAATATCTTCAACAAGTGGGTTGTGGTTAATATAAAAGGCAACAAGAACACACCAACCTATTGTTTTAATTTAAAAGGCAACGAAAACACATTATTAATGTTCTAACAGAGACTGTTGTTGAATGGCGAGCACCTTATCAATACAACATTACATGGGCCATGATGATTGTACTTGGGCAACATTACGTGGGTCACGAGGATTATACTTGGGCAACATTACATGGGTCATGAGGATTGTACTTGGACAACATTACATGAGTCATGAGGATTGTACTTGGACAACATTACATGGGTCATGAGGATTGTACTTGGGCAACATTACATGGGCCATGAGGATTGTACTTGGGCAACATTACATGGGTCATGAGGATTGTACTTGGGCTACATTACATGGGTCACGAGGATTGTACTTGGACAAAATTACATAGGTCATGAGGATTGTACTTGGACAACATTACATGGGCCATGCGGATTGTACTTGGAAAACATTACATGGGCCATGAGGATTGTACTTGGACAACATTACATGGGCCATGAGGATTGTACTTGGAAAACATTAAATGGGCCACGAGGATTGTACTTGGGCAACATTACATGGATCACGAGGATTGTACTTGGACAACATTACATGAGCCATGAGGATTGTACTTGGACAACATTACATGGGTCATGAGGATTGTACTTGGACAACATTACATGGGTCATGAGGATTGTACTTGGACAACATTACATGGGCCATGAGGATTGTACTTGGACAACATTACATGGGCCATGCGGATTGTACTTGGACAATATTACATGGGCCATGAGGATTGTACTTGGACGACATTACATGGGTCATGAAGATTGTACTTGGGCAACATTACATGGGCCATGAGGATTGTACTTGGACAACATTACATGGGCCATGAGGATTGTACTTGGACAACATTACATGGGCCATGAGGATTGTACTTGGACGACATTACATGGGTCATGAGGATTGTACTTGGACAACATTACATGGGCCATGAGGATTGTACTTGGACAACATTACATGGGCCATGATGATTGTACTTGGACAACATTACATGGACAATTAGGATCGTACTTGGACAACATTACATGGGCCATGAGGATTGTACTTGGACAACATTACATGGACAATTAGGATCGTACTTGGACAACATTACATGGATCACGAGGATTGTACTTGGACAACATTACATGGGCCATGAGGATTGTACTTGGAAAACATTAACTGGGCCATGAGGATTGTATTTGGAAAACATTACATGGGCCATGGGGATTGTACTTGGGCAACATTACATGGGCCATGAGGATTGTACTTGGACAACATTACATGGGCCATGAGGATTGGACATGGACAACATTACATGGGCCATGATGATTGTACTTGGGCAACATTACATGGGCCATGAGGATTGTACTTGGACAACATTACATGGGTCATGAGGATTGTACTTGGGCAACATTACATGGGCCATGAGATTTACTTGGACAACATTACATGGGTCATGAGGATTGTACTTGGGCAACATTACATGGGCCATGAGGATTGTACTTGGGCAACATTACATGGGCCATGAGGATTGTACTTGGACAACATTACATGGGTCATGAGGATTGTACTTGGGCAACATTACATGGGCCATGAGAATTCTACTTGGACAACATTACATAGGCCATGAGGATTGTACTTGGGCAACATTACATGGGCCATGAGGATTGTACTTGGGCAACATTACATGGGCCATGAGGATTGTACTTGGACAACATTACATGGGTCATGAGGATTGTACTTGGACAACATTACATGGGCCATGAGGATTGTACTTGGACAACATTACATGGGTCATGAGGATTGTACTTGGACAACATTAAATGGGCCATGAGGATTGTACTTGGACAACATTACATGGACCAAGAGGATTGTACTTGGACAACATTACATGGGTCATGAGGATTGTACTTGGACAACATTACATGGGCCATGAGGATTGTACTTGGAAAACATTAAATAGGCCATGAGGATTGTACTTGGACAACATTACATGGGCCATGAGGATTGTACTTGGACAACATTACTTTGGCCATGAGGATTGTACCTGGACAACATTACATGGGGTCATGAGGATTGTACTTGGAAAACATTACATGGACAAATAGGATTATACTTGGACAACATTACATGGGTAATGAGGATTGTACTTGGACAACATTACATGGGCCACGAGGATTGTACTTGTGCAACATTACATGGATCACGAGGATTGTACTTGATCAACATTACATGGGTCATGAGGATTGTACTTGGACAACATTACATGAGTCATGAGGATTGTACTTGGACAACATTACATGGGCCATGAGGATTGTACTTGGACAACATTACATGGGCCAAGAGGATTGTACTTGGACAACATTACATGGGCCATGAGGATTGTACTTGGACAACATTACATGGGCCATGAGGATTGTACTTGGACAACATTACATGGAAAATTAGGATTGTACTTGTACGACATTACCTGGGTCACGAGGATTGTACTTGGACAACATTACATGGGCCATGAGGATTGAACTTGGACAACATTACATGGGCCATGAGGATTGCACTCGGACAACATTACATGGACAATTAGGATCGTACTTGGACAACATTACATGGGTCACGAGGATTGTACGTGGACAACATTACATGGGCCATGAGGATTGTACTTGGAAAACATTAACTGTGCCATGAAGATTGTACTTGGACAACATTACATGGGTCATGAGGATTGTATTTGGATAACATTACATGGGCCATGGGGATTGTACTTGGGCAACATTACATGGGCCATGAGGATTGTACTTGGACAACATTACATGGGTCATGTGGATTGTACTTGGACAACATTACATGGGCCATGAGGATTGTACTTGGACAACATTACATGGGCCATGATGATTGTACTTGGGCAACATTACATGGGCCATGATGATTGTACTTGGGCAACATTACATGGGCCATGAGAATTGTACCTGGACAACATTACATGGGTCATGAGGATTGTACTTGCACAACATTACATGGGCCATGGGGATTGTACTTGGAAAACATTAAATGGGCCACGAGGATTGTACTTGGGCAACATTACATGGACAATTAGGATTGTACTTGGACAACATTACATGGGTCACGAGGATTGTACTTGGACAACATTACATGGGCCATGAGGATTGTACTTGGAAAACATTAACTGGGCCATGAGGATTGTACTTGGAAAACATTAAATGGGCCACGAGGATTGTACTTGGACAACATTACATGGGTCATGAGGATTGTACTTGGACAACATTACATGGGCCATGAGGATTGTACTTGAACAACATTATATGGGGTCATGAGGATTGTACTTGGACAACATTACATGGACAATTAGGATTGTACTTGGAAAACATTACATGGGCCATGAGGATTGTACCTGGACAACATTACATGGGCCATGAGGATTGTACTTGGACATCATTACATGGGTCATGAGGATTGTATTTGGAAAACATTACAAGGGCCATGGGAATTGTACTTGGGCAACATTACATGGGCCATGAGGATTGTACTTGGGCAACATTACATGGTTCATGAGGATTGTACTTGGGCAAAATTACATGAGGATTGTACTTGGACAACATTACATGGACAATTAGGATTGTACTTGGAAAACATTACATGGGCCATGAGGATTGTACCTGGACAACATTACATGGGCCATGAGGATTGTACTTGGACATCATTACATGGGTCATGAGGATTGTATTTGGAAAACATTACAAGGGCCATGGGAATTGTACTTGGGCAACATTACATGGGCCATGAGGATTGTACTTGGGCAACACTACATGGGCCATGAGGATTGTACTTGGACAACATTACATGGGCCATGAGGATTGTACTTGGACAATATTACATGGGCCATGATGATTATACTTGGGCAACATTACATGGGCCATGAAGATTGTATTTGGACAACCTTACAAGGGTCATGAGGATTGTACTTGGGCAACATTACATGGGCCATGTGAATTGTACTTGGACAACATTACATGGGTCATGAGGATTGTACTTGGACAACATTACATGGGCCATTTAGATTGTACTTGGAAAATATTAAATGGGCCACGAGGATTGTACTTGGGCAACATTACATGGACAATTAGGATTGTACTTGGACAACATTACATGGGTTAGGAGGATTGTACTTGGACAACATTACATGGACAATTAGGATTGTACTTGGACAACATTACATGGGTCACAAGGATTGTACTTGGACAACATTACATGGGCCATGAGGATTGTACTTGGCCAACATTACATGGGCCATGAGGATTGTACTTGGACAACATTACATGGGCCATGATGATTGTACTTGGGCAACATTACATGGGCCATGAGGATTGTACTTGGACAACAATACATGGGTCATGAGGATTGTACTTGGGCAACATTACATGTGCCATGAGAATTGTACTTGGACAACATTACATAGGTCATGAGGATTGTACTTGGACAACATTACATGGGCTATGAGGATTGTACTTGGACAACATTACATGGGCCATGAGGATTGTACTTGGACAACATTACATGGGTCATGAGGATTGAACTTGGGCAACATTACATGGGTCATGAGGATTGTACTTGGGCAACATTACATGGGCCATGAGGATTGTACTTGGGCAACATTACATGGGTCATGAGGATTGTACTTGGGCAACATTACAGGGGTCATGGGGATTGTACCTGGACAACATTACATGGGCCATGAGGATTGTACTTGGACAACATTACATGGGCCATGAGGATTGTACTTGGACAACATTACTTGGACAACATTACATGGGCCATGATGAGTGCACTTGGGCAACATTACATGGACCATGAGGATTGTATTTGAACAACCTTACATGGGTCATGAGGATTGTACTTGGGCAACATTACATGGGCCATGAGATTTGTACTTGGGCAACATTACATGGATCATGAGGATTGTACTTGGACAACATTACATGTGCCATGAGGATTGTACTTGGACAACATTACATGGGTTCATGAGGATTGTACTTTGACAACATTACATGGACAATTAGGATTGTACTTGGACAACATTACATGTGTCACGAGGATTGAACTTGGACAACATTACATGGGCCATGAGGATTGTACTTGGACAACATTACATGGGTCATGAGGATTGTACATGGACAACATTACATGAATCATGAGGATTGTACATGGACAACATTACATGGGCCATGAGGATTGTACTTGGACAACATTACATTGGTCATGAGGATTGTATTTGGAAAACATTTCATGGGCCATGGGGATTATACTTGGGCAACATTACATGGGCCATGAGGATTGTACTTGGGCAAAATTACATGGGTCATGAGGATTGTACTTGGGCAACATTACATGGGCCATTAGGATTGTACTTGGGCAACATTACAGGGGTCATGGGGATTGTACCTGGACAACATTACATGGGTCATGAGCATTGTACTTGGGCAACATTACATGGGTCATGAGGATTGTTCTTGGGCAAAATTACATGAGTCATGAGGATTGTACTTGGACAACATTACATGGGCCATGAGGATTGTACTTGGACAACATTACATGGGCCATGAGGATTGTACTTGGACAACATTACATGGGCCATGATGAGTGCACTTGGGCAACATTACATGGGACATGAGGATTGTATTTGAACAACATTACATGGTTCACGAGGATTGTACTTGGGCAACATTACATGGGCCATGAGATTTATGCTTGGACAACATTACATGTGCCACGAGGATTGTACTTGGGCAACATTGCATGGGCCATGAGATTTATGCTTGGGCAACATTACATGGTTCACGAGGATTGTACTTGGGCAACATTGCATGTGCCATGAGATTTATGCTTGGGCAACATTACATGGATCACGAGGATTGTACTTGGACAACATTACATGAGTCATGAGGATTGTACGTGGACAACATTACATGTGCCACGAGGATTGTACTTGGGCAACATTACATGGATCACGAGGATTGTACTTGGACAACATTACATGAGTCATGAGGATTGTACGTGGACAACATTACATGTGCCATGAGGATTGTACTTGGACAACATTACATTGGTCATGAGGATTGTATTTGGAAAACATTTCATGGGCCATGGGGATTATACTTGGGCAACATTACATGGGCCATGAGGATTGTACTTGGGCAACATTACATGGGTCATGAGGATTGTACTTGGAAAACATTAAATGGGCCACGAGGATTGTACTTGGGCAACATTACATGGATCACGAGGATTGTACTTGGACAACATTACATGGGTCATGATAAATGTACTTGGACAACATTACATGAGTCATGAGGATTGTACTTGGGCAACATAACATGGAAAATTAGATTGTACTTGGACGACATTTCATGGGTCACGAGGATTGTACTTGGGCAACATTACATGGGCCATGATGATTTTACTTGGGCAACATTACATGGGCCATGAGGATTGTACTTGGACAACATTATATGTACCATGAGGATTGTACTTGGACAACATTACATGGGGTCATGATGATTGTACTTGGACAACATTACATGGCCAATTAGGATTTTACTTGGAAAACATTACATGGGTCACGAGGATTGTACTTGGAAAACATTAAATAGGCCATGAGGATTGTACTTGGAAAATATTACATGGGCCATGAAGATTGTACCTGGACAACATTACATGGGCCATGAGGATTGTACTTGGACAACATTACATTGGTCATGAGGATTGTATTTGGAAAACATTTCATGGGCCATGGGGATTGTACTTGGGCAACATTACATGGGCCATAAGGATTGTACTTGGGCAACATTACATGGGTCATGAGGATTGTACTTGGGCAACATTACATGGGTCATGAGGATTGTACTTGGAAAACATTAAATGGGCCACGAGGATTGTACTTGGGCAACATTACATGGATCACGAGGATTGTACTTGGACAACATTACATGGGTCATGAGGATTGTACTTGGACAACATTACATGTGTCATGAGGATTGTACTTGGACAACATTACATGGATCATGAGGATTGTACTTGGACAACATTACATGTGCCATGAGGATTGTACTTGGACAACATTACATGGGTCATGAGGATTGTACTTGGACAACATTACATGGACAATTAGGATTGTACTTGGACAACATTACATGCAGAGGATTGTACTTGGACAACATTACATGGGCCATGAGGATTGTACTTGGACAACATTACATGGGTCATGAGGATTGTACTTGGACAACATTACATGGATCATGAGGATTGTACTTGGACAACATTACATGGGCCATGAGGATTGTACTTGGACAACATTACATGGGTCATGAGGATTGTACTTGGACAACATTACATGGGCCATGAGGATTGTACTTGGGCAACATTACATGGGCCATGAGGATTGTACTTGGGCAACATTACATGGGTCATGAGGATTGTACTTGGACAACATTACATGGGCCATGAGGATTGTACTTGGGCAACATTACATGGGTCATGAGGATTGTACTTGGACAACATTACATGGGCCATGAGGATTGTACTTGGACAACATTACATGGGTCATGAGGATTGTACTTGGGCAACATTACATGAGTCATGAGGATTGTACTTGGACAACATTACATGGGCCATGAGGATTGTACTTGGACAACATTACATGGGCCATGAGGATTGTACTTGGACAACATTACATGGGCCATGATGATTGCACTTGGGCAACATTACATGGGACATGAGGATTGTACTTGAACAACATTACATGGTTCACGAGGATTGTACTTGGGCAACATTACATGGGCCATGAGATTTATCTTGGACAACATTACATGTGCCATGAGGATTGTACTTGGACAACATTACATGGGCCATGAGGATTGTACTTGGACAACATTACATGGGTCATGAGGATTGTACTTGGGCAACATTACATGTGCCATGAGAATTATACTTGGACAACATTACATGGGTCATGAGGATTGTACTTGGACAACATTACATGAGTCATGAGGATTGTACTTGGACAACATTACATGGGCCATGAGGATTGTACTTGGACAACATTACATGGATCATGAGGATTGTACTTGGACAACATTACATGGGTCATGAGGATTGTACTTGGACAACATTACATGTGCCATGAGGATTGTACTTGGACAACATTACATTGGTCATGAGGATTGTATTTGGAAAACATTTCATGGGCCATGGGGATTATACTTGGGCAACATTACATGGGCCATGAGGATTGTACTTGGGCAACATTACATGGGTCATGAGGATTGTACTTGGACAACATTACATGGGCCATGAGGATTGTACTTGGGCAACATTACATGGGTCACGAGGATTGTACTTGGACAACATTACATGGGTCATGAGGATTGTACTTGGACAACATTACATGAGTCATGAGGATTGTACTTGGACAACATTACATGGGCCATGAGGATTGTACTTGGGCAACATTACATGGAAAATAGATTGTACTTGGACAACATTACATGGGTCACGAGGATTGTACTTGGGCAACATTACATGGGCCATGAGGATTGTACTTGGACAACATTACATGGGCCATGAGGATTGTACTTGGACAACATTACATGGACCATGAGGATTGTACTTGGACAACATTACATGGGTCATGAGGATTGTACTTGGACAACATTACATGGCCAATTAGGATTTTACTTGGAAAACATTACATGGGTCACGAGGATTGTACTTGGAAAACATTAAATAGGCCATGAGGATTGTACTTGGAAAACATTACATGGGCCATGAGGATTGTACCTGGACAACATTACATGGGCCATGAGGATTGTACTTGGACAACATTACATGGTCATGAGGATTGTACTTGGAAAACATTACATGGGCCATGGGGATTGTACTTGGGCAACATTACATGGGCCATAAGGATTGTACTTGGGCAACATTACATGGGTCATGAGGATTGTACTTGGGCAACATTACATGGGTCATGAGGATTGTACTTGGAAAACATTAAATGGGCCACGAGGATTGTACTTGGGCAACATTACATGGATCACGAGGATTGTACTTGGACAACATTACATGGGTCATGAGGATTGTACTTGGACAACATTACATGTGTCATGAGGATTGTACTTGGACAACATTACATGGGCCATGAGGATTGTACTTGGACAACATTACATGGAAAATTAGGATTGTACTTGTACGACATTACCTGGGTCACGAGGATTGTACTTGGACAACATTACATGGGCCATGAGGATTGAACTTGGACAACATTACATGGGCCATGAGGATTGCACTCGGACAACATTACATGGACAATTAGGATCGTACTTGGACAACATTACATGGGTCACGAGGATTGTACGTGGACAACATTACATGGGCCATGAGGATTGTACTTGGAAAACATTAAATGTGCCATGAAGATTGTACTTGGACAACATTACATGGGTCATGAGGATTGTACTTGGACAACATTACATGGGCCATGAGGATTGTACTTGGGCAACATTACATGGGCCATGAGGATTGTACTTGGACAACATTACATGGGTCATGTGGATTGTACTTGGACAACATTACATGGGCCATGAGGATTGTACTTGGACAACATTACATGGGCCATGATGATTGTACTTGGGCAACATTACATGGGCCATGATGATTGTACTTGGGCAACATTACATGGGCCATGAGGATTGTACCTGGACAACATTACATGGGTCATGAGGATTGTACTTGCACAACATTACATGGGCCATGGGGATTGTACTTGGAAAACATTAAATGGGCCACGAGGATTGTACTTGGGCAACATTACATGGACAATTAGGATTGTACTTGGACAACATTACATGGGTCACGAGGATTGTACTTGGACAACATTACATGGGCCATGAGGATTGTACTTGGAAAACATTAACTGGGCCATGAGGATTGTACTTGGAAAACATTAAATGGGCCACGAGGATTGTACTTGGACAACATTACATGGGTCATGAGGATTGTACTTGGACAACATTACATGGGCCATGAGGATTGTACTTGAACAACATTACATGGGTCATGAGGATTGTACTTGGACAACATTACATGGACAATTAGGATTGTACTTGGAAAACATTACATGGGCCATGAGGATTGTACCTGGACAACATTACATGGGCCATGAGGATTGTACTTGGACAACATTACATGGGTCATGAGGATTGTATTTGGAAAACATCACAAGGGCCATGGGAATTGTACTTGGGCAACATTACATGGGCCATGAGGATTGTACTTGGGCAACATTACATGGTTCATGAGGATTGTACTTGGGCAAAATTACATGAGGATTGTACTTGGACAACATTACATGGACAATTAGGATTGTACTTGGAAAACATTACATGGGCCATGAGGATTGTACCTGGACAACATTACATGGGCCATGAGGATTGTACTTGGACAACATTACATGGGTCATGAGGATTGTATTTGGAAAACATTACAAGGGCCATGGGAATTGTACTTGGGCAACATTACATGGGCCATGAGGATTGTACTTGGGCAACATTACATGGGCCATGAGGATTGTACTTGGACAACATTACATGGGCCATGAGGATTGTACTTGGACAATATTACATGGGCCATGATGATTATACTTGGGCAACATTACATGGGCCATGAAGATTGTATTTGGACAACCTTACAAGGGTCATGAGGATTGTACTTGGGCAACATTACATGGGCCATGTGAATTGTACTTGGACAACATTACATGGGTCATGAGGATTGTACTTGGACAACATTACATGGGCCATTTAGATTGTACTTGGAAAATATTAAATGGGCCACGAGGATTGTACTTGGGCAACATTACATGGACAATTAGGATTGTACTTGGACAACATTACATGGGTTAGGAGGATTGTACTTGGACAACATTACATGGACAATTAGGATTGTACTTGGACAACATTACATGGGTCACAAGGATTGTACTTGGACAACATTACATGGGCCATGAGGATTGTACTTGGCCAACATTACATGGGCCATGAGGATTGTACTTGGACAACATTACATGGGCCATGATGATTGTACTTGGGCAACATTACATGGGCCATGAGGATTGTACTTGGACAACAATACATGGGTCATGAGGATTGTACTTGGGCAACATTACATGTGCCATGAGAATTGTACTTGGACAACATTACATAGGTCATGAGGATTGTACTTGGACAACATTACATGGGCTATGAGGATTGTACTTGGACAACATTACATGGGCCATGAGGATTGTACTTGGACAACATTACATGGGTCATGAGGATTGAACTTGGGCAACATTACATGGGTCATGAGGATTGTACTTGGGCAACATTACATGGGCCATGAGGATTGTACTTGGGCAACATTACATGGGTCATGAGGATTGTACTTGGGCAACATTACAGGGGTCATGGGGATTGTACCTGGACAACATTACATGGGCCATGAGGATTGTACTTGGACAACATTACATGGGCCATGAGGATTGTACTTGGACAACATTACTTGGACAACATTACATGGGCCATGATGAGTGCACTTGGGCAACATTACATGGACCATGAGGATTGTATTTGAACAACCTTACATGGGTCATGAGGATTGTACTTGGGCAACATTACATGGGCCATGAGATTTGTACTTGGGCAACATTACATGGATCATGAGGATTGTACTTGGACAACATTACATGTGCCATGAGGATTGTACTTGGACAACATTACATGGGTTCATGAGGATTGTACTTTGACAACATTACATGGACAATTAGGATTGTACTTGGACAACATTACATGTGTCACGAGGATTGAACTTGGACAACATTACATGGGCCATGAGGATTGTACTTGGACAACATTACATGGGTCATGAGGATTGTACATGGACAACATTACATGAATCATGAGGATTGTACATGGACAACATTACATGGGCCATGAGGATTGTACTTGGACAACATTACATTGGTCATGAGGATTGTATTTGGAAAACATTTCATGGGCCATGGGGATTATACTTGGGCAACATTACATGGGCCATGAGGATTGTACTTGGGCAAAATTACATGGGTCATGAGGATTGTACTTGGGCAACATTACATGGGCCATTAGGATTGTACTTGGGCAACATTACAGGGGTCATGGGGATTGTACCTGGACAACATTACATGGGTCATGAGCATTGTACTTGGGCAACATTACATGGGTCATGAGGATTGTTCTTGGGCAAAATTACATGAGTCATGAGGATTGTACTTGGACAACATTACATGGGCCATGAGGATTGTACTTGGACAACATTACATGGGCCATGAGGATTGTACTTGGACAACATTACATGGGCCATGATGAGTGCACTTGGGCAACATTACATGGGACATGAGGATTGTATTTGAACAACATTACATGGTTCACGAGGATTGTACTTGGGCAACATTACATGGGCCATGAGATTTATGCTTGGACAACATTACATGTGCCACGAGGATTGTACTTGGGCAACATTGCATGGGCCATGAGATTTATGCTTGGGCAACATTACATGGTTCACGAGGATTGTACTTGGGCAACATTGCATGTGCCATGAGATTTATGCTTAGGCAACATTACATGGATCACGAGGATTGTACTTGGACAACATTACATGAGTCATGAGGATTGTACGTGGACAACATTACATGTGCCACGAGGATTGTACTTGGGCAACATTACATGGATCACGAGGATTGTACTTGGACAACATTACATGAGTCATGAGGATTGTACGTGGACAACATTACATGTGCCATGAGGATTGTACTTGGACAACATTACATTGGTCATGAGGATTGTATTTGGAAAACATTTCATGGGCCATGGGGATTATACTTGGGCAACATTACATGGGCCATGAGGATTGTACTTGGGCAACATTACATGGGTCATGAGGATTGTACTTGGAAAACATTAAATGGGCCACGAGGATTGTACTTGGGCAACATTACATGGATCACGAGGATTGTACTTGGACAACATTACATGGGTCATGATAAATGTACTTGGACAACATTACATGAGTACCATGAGGATTGTACTTGGGCAACATAACATGGAAAATTAGATTGTACTTGGACGACATTTCATGGGTCACGAGGATTGTACTTGGGCAACATTACATGGGCCATGATGATTTTACTTGGGCAACATTACATGGGCCATGAGGATTGTACTTGGACAACATTATATGTACCATGAGGATTGTACTTGGACAACATTACATGGGGTCATGATGATTGTACTTGGACAACATTACATGGCCAATTAGGATTTTACTTGGAAAACATTACATGGGTCACGAGGATTGTACTTGGAAAACATTAAATAGGCCATGAGGATTGTACTTGGAAACATTACATGGGCCATGAGATTGTACCTGGACAACATTACATGGGCCATGAGGATTGTACTTGGACAACATTACATTGGTCATGAGGATTGTATTTGGAAAACATTTCATGGGCCATGGGGATTGTACTTGGGCAACATTACATGGGCCATAAGGATTGTACTTGGGCAACATTACATGGGTCATGAGGATTGTACTTGGGCAACATTACATGGGTCATGAGGATTGTACTTGGAAAACATTAAATGGGCCACGAGGATTGTACTTGGGCAACATTACATGGATCACGAGGATTGTACTTGGACAACATTACATGGGTCATGAGGATTGTACTTGGACAACATTACATGTGTCATGAGGATTGTACTTGGACAACATTACATGGGCCATGAGGATTGTACTTGGACAACATTACATGGGCCATGAGGATTGTACTTGGACAACATTACATGGGCCACGAGGATTGTACTTGGACAACATTACATGGACAATTAGGATTGTACTTGGACAACATTACATGGTCAGAGGATTGTACTTGGACAACATTACATGGGCCATGAGGATTGTACTTGGACAACATTACATGGGCCATGAGGATTGTACCTGGACAACATTACATGGATCATGAGGATTGTACTTGGACAACATTACATGGGCCATGAGGATTGTACTTGGACAACATTACATTGGTCATGAGGATTGTACTTGGAAAACATTACATGGGCCATGGGGATTATACTTGGGCAACATTACATGGGCCATGAGGATTGTACTTGGGCAAAATTACATGGGTCATGAGGATTGTACTTGGGCAACATTACATGGGCCATTAGGATTGTACTTGGGCAACATTACAGGGGTCATGGGGATTGTACCTGGACAACATTACATGGGTCATGAGCATTGTACTTGGGCAACATTACATGGGTCATGAGGATTGTTCTTGGGCAAAATTACATGAGTCATGAGGATTGTACTTGGACAACATTACATGGGCCATGAGGATTGTACTTGGACAACATTACATGGGCCATGAGGATTGTACTTGGACAACATTACATTGGCCATGATGAGTGCACTTGGGCAACATTACATGGGACATGAGGATTGTATTTGAACAACATTACATGGTTCACGAGGATTGTACTTGGGCAACATTACATGGGCCATGAGATTTATGCTTGGACAACATTACATGTGCCACGAGGATTGTACTTGGGCAACATTGCATGGGCCATGAGATTTATGCTTGGGCAACATTACATGGTTCACGAGGATTGTACTTGGGCAACATTGCATGTGCCATGAGATTTATGCTTGGGCAACATTACATGGATCACGAGGATTGTACTTGGACAACATTACATGAGTCATGAGGATTGTACGTGGACAACATTACATGTGCCACGAGGATTGTACTTGGGCAACATTACATGGATCACGAGGATTGTACTTGGACAACATTACATGAGTCATGAGGATTGTACGTGGACAACATTACATGTGCCATGAGGATTGTACTTGGACAACATTACATTGGTCATGAGGATTGTATTTGGAAAACATTTCATGGGCCATGGGGATTATACTTGGGCAACATTACATGGGCCATGAGGATTGTACTTGGGCAACATTACATGGGTAATGAGGATTGTACTTGGAAAACATTAAATGGGCCACGAGGATTGTACTTGGGCAACATTACATGGATCACGAGGATTGTACTTGGACAACATTACATGGGTCATGATAAATGTACTTGGACAACATTACATGAGTCATGAGGATTGTACTTGGGCAACATAACATGGAAAATTAGATTGTACTTGGACGACATTTCATGGGTCACGAGGATTGTACTTGGGCAACATTACATGGGCCATGATGATTTTACTTGGGCAACATTACATGGGCCATGAGGATTGTACTTGGACAACATTATATGTACCATGAGGATTGTACTTGGACAACATTACATGGAGTCATGATGATTGTACTTGGACAACATTACATGGCCAATTAGGATTTTACTTGGAAAACATTACATGGGTCACGAGGATTGTACTTGGAAAACATTAAATAGGCCATGAGGATTGTACTTGGAAAATATTACATGGGCCATGAAGATTGTACCTGGACAACATTACATGGGCCATGAGGATTGTACTTGGACAACATTACATTGGTCATGAGGATTGTATTTGGAAAACATTTCATGGGCCATGGGGATTGTACTTGGGCAACATTACATGGGCCATAAGGATTGTACTTGGACAACATTACATGGGTCATGAGGATTGTACTTGGACAACATTACATGAGTCATGAGGATTGTACTTGGACAACATTAAATGGGCCATGAGGATTGTACTTGGGCAACATTACATGGACCATGAGGATTGTACTTGGACAACATTACATGGGTCATGAGGATTGTACTTGGACAACATTACATGAGTCATGAGGATTGTACTTGGACAACATTACATGGGCCATGAGGATTGTACTTGGACAACATTACATGGAAAATTAGGATTGTACTTGACGACATTACCTGGGTCACGAGGATTGTACTTGGACAACATTACATGGGCCATGAGGATTGAACTTGGACAACATTACATGGGCCATGAGGATTGCACTTGGACAACATTACATGGACAATTAGGATCGTACTTGGACAACATTACATGGGTCACGAGGATTGTACGTGGACAACATTACATGGGCCATGAGGATTGTACTTGGAAAACATTAACTGTGCCATGAGGATTGTACTTGGACAACATTACATGGGTCATGAGGATTGTATTTGGACAACATTACATGGGCCATGGGGATTGTACTTGGGCAACATTACATGGGCCATGAGGATTGTACTTGGACAACATTACATGGGTCATGTGGATTGTACTTGGACAACATTACATGGGCCATGAGGATTGTACTTGGACAACATTACATGGGCCATGAGAACCAACATTACATGGGCCATGATGATTGTACTTGGGCAACATTACATGGGCCATGAGAATTGTACCTGGACAACATTACATGGGTCATGAGGATTGTACTTGCACAACATTACATGGGCCATGGGGATTGTACTTGGAAAACATTAAATGGGCCACGAGGATTGTACTTGGACAACATTACATGGACAATTAGGATTGTACTTGGACAACATTACATGGGTCACGAGGATTGTACTTGGACAACATTACATGAGTCATGAGGATTGTACTTGGACAACATTACATGGGCCATGAGGATTGTACTTGGAAAACATTAAATGGGCCACGAGGATTGTACTTGGACAACATTACATGGGCCATGAGGATTGTACTTGGACAACATTACATGGGCCATGAGGATTGTACTTGAACAACATTATATGGGTCATGAGGATTGTACTTGGACAACATTACATGGACAATTAGGATTGTACTTGGAAAACATTACATGGGCCATGAGGATTGTACCTGGACAACATTACATGGGCCATGAGGATTGTACTTGGACATCATTACATGGGTCATGAGGATTGTATTTGGAAAACATTACAAGGGCCATGGGAATTGTACTTGGGCAACATTACATGGGCCATGAGGATTGTACTTGGGCAACATTACATGGTTCATGAGGATTGTACTTGGGCAAAATTACATGAGGATTGTACTTGGACAACATTACATGGACAATTAGGATTGTACTTGGAAAACATTACATGGGCCATGAGGATTGTACCTGGACAACATTACATGGGCCATGAGGATTGTACTTGGACATCATTACATGGGTCATGAGGATTGTATTTGGAAAACATTACAAGGGCCATGGGAATTGTACTTGGGCAACATTACATGGGCCATGAGGATTGTACTTGGGCAACACTACATGGGCCATGAGGATTGTACTTGGACAACATTACATGGGCCATGAGGATTGTACTTGGACAATATTACATGGGCCATGATGATTATACTTGGGCAACATTACATGGGCCATGAAGATTGTATTTGGACAACCTTACAAGGGTCATGAGGATTGTACTTGGGCAACATTACATGGGCCATGTGAATTGTACTTGGACAACATTACATGGGTCATGAGGATTGTACTTGGACAACATTACATGGGCCATGAAGATTGTACTTGGAAAACATTAAATGGGCCACGAGGATTGTACTTGGGCAACATTACATGGACAATTAGGATTGTACTTGGACAACATTACATGGGTCATGAGGATTGTACTTGGACAACATTACATGGACAATTAGGATTGTACTTGGACAACATTACATGGGCCATGAGGATTGTACTTGGACAACATTACATGGGCCATGAGGATTGTACTTGGACAACATTACATGGGCCATGAGGATTGTACTTGGACAACATTACATGGGCCATGAGGATTGTACTTGGACAACATTACATGGGCCATGAGGATTGTACTTGGACAACATTACATGGGTCATGAGGATTGTACTTGGACAACATTACATGGGCCATGAGGATTGTACTTGGACAACATTACATGGGTCATGAGGATTGTACTTGGACAACATTACATGGGCCATGAGGATTGTACTTGGACAACATTACATGGGCCATGAGGATTGTACTTGGACAACATTACATGGGCCATGAGGATTGTACTTGGACAACATTACATGGGTCATGAGGATTGTACTTGGACAACATTACATGGGCCATGAGGATTGTACTTGGACAACATTACATGGGCCATGAGGATTGTACTTGGGCAACATTACATGGGCCATTAGGATTGTACTTGGACAACATTACATGGGTCACGAGGATTGTACTTGGACAACATTACATGGGCCATGAGGATTGTACTTGGACAACATTACTTGGACAACATTACTGGGCCATGATGATTGTACTTGGCAACATTACATGGGCCATGAGGATTGTATTTGGACAACATTACATGGGCCATGAGGATTGTACTTGGACAACATTACATGGGCCATGAGGATTGTACTTGGGCAACATTACATGGGTCATGAGGATTGTACTTGGAACATTACATGGGCCATGAGGATTGTACTTGGACAACATAAATGGGCCATGAGGATTGTACTTGGACAACATTACATGGGCCATGAGGATTGTACTTGGACAACATTACATGGGCCATGAGGATTGTACTTGGACAACATTACATGGGCCATGAGGATTGTACTTGGACAACATTACATGGGCCATGAGGATTGTACTTGGACAACATTACATGGGTCATGAGGATTGTACTTGGACAACATTACATGGGCCATGAGGATTGTACCTGGACAACATTACATGGGTCATGAGGATTGTACTTGGACAACATTACATGGACAATTAGGATTGTACTTGGACAACATTACATGGGTCATGAGGATTGTACTTGGACAACATTACATGGGTCATGAGGATTGTACTTGGACAACATTACATGGGTCATGAGGATTGTACTTGGACAACATTACATGGGTCATGAGGATTGTACATGGACAACATTACATGAACCATGAGGATTGTACTTGGACAACATTACATGGGTCATGAGGATTGTACCTGGACAACATTACATGGGCCATGAGGATTGTACTTGGACAACATTACATGGGCCATGAGGATTGTACTTGGAAAACATTACATGGGCCATGAGGATTGTACTTGGGCAACATTACATGGCCATGATGATTGTACCTGGACAACATTACATGGGTCATGAGGATTGTACTTGGGCAACATTACATGGATCATGAGGATTGTACCTGGACAAC